>CM055973.1:1630000-2200000 GCA_029531755.1 Holothuria leucospilota
GTTGATAGAATACTTTTAAAAAGGTAATAAGCGATAATGTCTTTTTCAACCAACAACCTTCATTTTTCCTCAAAAATTTCGGAGATTAAAATCCAGCTCCTTCCTCAGTGAGTATTAGACGCTTAATGAAGAAGTTAACATGTAGTTCATACATACACTGAAATTCAAAAGGTAACAGTTACGTTACAAAGCGATTACGTATGGGCACGCGTGCTGAATAATTGCGCTGACATGTGGGTGAAATGTTGCGGGATTATGACTTAAAGAATAAAATACCGCTTACGAAGCCAAGATCCTTACTAAGGCCAAAGATGTGCGTTTTAAAGTGGAGGATATTTTCGACTTCTTTGCATTTTCTATCCGAATCGCTTTTGAAATTGCCATTGATTATGAAGATTTATAGCTGTCGTGCACGGCAAACGTCTGTCACCATAACATTTACGTTTAAGTGCCTGACATTTCGCTGTTTTTCGTTAGATTTGGCTGAAATTTAGTAGAGATGTTAGCGAGGGTGATATCTGTATACTGCGACTCTCTTCGATTAATTTGACCGCTATTTGACCTCGGGAGGGGGCTTTGTTTGAAAACGTAAAATTCCCTACTTGTCTTTCAGTTTTGCACCAATCTTGATTATATGTTTCATATAGATAGTTCAATTTGTGCTGAACAAAAGTTAATTTTTTTTTCGTTTCTGCAATAATTAAAGGCATGAAAACAGCACTTTTTGAAACAAATTCTGGAGAAGTCCTCGTGTTCGGGCCCGGAATACGTCGAAAATCCCAGTTGTTATCATTTGAGAGACTGTACAACGAAACGAGGTACAAAAGAATACTGAACATACATAAATGTACAGGACGTCTCGTGCTTAATCGTGTGGAAGTGTTTACGCAAAGTGCAGTGTATCGATTTGTGAATACTGTACGTGGGCTACCCCACTATGTCATACTATGTTTGCTCAGCTCTTTGCTTTCCAAACCAGGGATATGACCTGAATAAAGAATATACCGTACATCCTACTATAGAGGCGTCACGTGAACATGTGGCGCTGATCTCATCCAGGTGTTTGAATAATAGACTAGCTAAATTGGTTGGATGGTTAGGCCTACTCGAAAATAAATACCGGACGTTTGAAAGTTGTGCAAGTTCTTGCGAATGTGGCCTTCTGCGAAACAGTGGTATAAGCTAGGCCTACACATTTTTTGTGTTGAGGCAGAAACAAGCGTTCAACTAAGCCTAGTGTCTGAATGGTTTTAGGACTTTGGTTTAAAGTTTAAAGAGAATATATCCAGTCGCCTCAAGTTTCAAGTTATTTGTAAACATTACCTTAATCTTTCAAATCTTCTTGTATCTCCTTTACAAACATTCTTCTTAACATTTCTGGACAAAAAATATTTAGTATGAAAGGTAAACAAATGACTTATTCTTCCTTAAGAGCAAATTTATATTGTCACATGAAGGAAAGAAGCTACTCGTGAATTGGGATGCCGGCGCGGGGTATGGCACTAGTTCAAGTTAAGGTGAATGTTGTCTAGGAAATGTCGTAAGAGGAAAGTACGTTGATTGAAAATGCAATGCTTCTTATGGTTTAAGCTTGACGGTTGTGCTAACATTCCAAAAACAATTTTCGTTTGAAAAGGAAAACGTGCTTTAGCCTAATGAAGGCGTGTGCCATATGTCAGTCTCGATGCCTGCAGGAATCGTGCAACTCAGGCTTCCAGTCAAGGGGGCGAATCCCTCTTTGAAATTTGTTCGCCCCCTAGCAAGTTTTCAAGTTGCCATTGGTAAAATGGCATTTCTATACATTTGGTCTCCTTAAAAATTTGTTAGCCCCTGGAAGCCATTTCGCCTCCATTCAGTACCTTGTCAGTCTACGTGTCTGGTGCAGTCACATGGGCGTCGACACTGCAGGAACCGCCCCAGTCTTATTCTCCGTTGCCCGGAAAGCCCCACCAAGTTGTTAAGAGGAAGCCACGGGGGTGATATTTCAATAGCCCTTACACTTAGTAGGCTATAAGTGTATATTTTCTCAACGCTCTCTACAAACTGTAGTTACCCGGCCGGCCTGTTGGGACAAAGTCACCGATCCTAAAAGCGATCGACGATTTATACCTGGTAGATCCCAATCATAAAAATGTTATGCAGTAAAATAATTTTGTAGGGGAAAACGGGACTAAAGAGTACTCACAACTAGGCGCGAAAAGAATTTAATTTAGAAATTATCCCTTTATATTGAGCAATTGAGCAGTTCTGGTTTTTCCCAAATCATAGTGGCAACACGTATTTGAACTTTTGTTCCTGGACAAGTTCAAGGAATATCTTTGGGGCAGAATATCACTTTTAAGACCTTTAACCATTTGTACAATTTCTTCATCGAAAGTTAGGCCTACTATCTGGGTCTAATTATGGAAAACAAATGAGGTCTACAAAGCAACACTGCACTCATAAACATTCATTATTTGTATACTAACATCTGTGCAGTACATGAAGTTAACTTTGTGTACCAGATTTAGTCTTTCAGAGACTTCGGGAGTTCAATACATATTTCATTGTATTCCGTTTATATTTATCTCTTTGTTTTCTAACGTACTTATGAACAACATGAGTTACAGACCCAACCAAAATATTGACTGCAGACTTTTAGGTCAACAGGAAAAGCTGAGCTTTGGCAACATTGTTGCGCTTGTTACATTGTTACTCGAATGATTGGCGCTGTTAAAATGATTGGCGAGAGCCACGCCAGTAAAGTTACCACGGATGCTGCACAGGTGATTGTTAAATCGTAACCTAAATTTAGATTAAGTCTCCCTAATGTACACAGCTTTGGGGCACCTGTCGCAGTATATAGCATAAATTACATTAAAAGACTCGCACGAGAAATTCTGAAGGCAAAGTTTGAGTCCATTGGTAGTAACATAGTCACTAGTGTCAATGTGATCATATAAATTACAACGTGGTCTTTGACAAGGGCGGTTGCCCGTCGAGCTAGGTGTGGCGCGAATGCAGTTTTTAATCAACAGGTTACGTAGATTTGATGACTGTCTAAAGGCTTGAACAGGGGGTGACGAAAAACTTTCTGAAATTTGTGAATCTGCTTTGAGTGCCATACAGGCTCGTTTGATGCTGTTCACAAAGGGGGTCAGTTTGGGATCGTAGATAGTGACTAAAGGAATTCTATTATTGGTTCTTCTTTCTTTGTATTGTAGCAAGCTTTCACGACTAATGTTGTTAACATTGTCAAAGCACCATTTTAGCAGTTTGTAGGGGAAGCCCCGACGTAGAAGGTTTACAAAGAGATTAATTGAGTCCTCAAGGAAAAGATCGATAGACTTGCAAATACGCTTAAATCGAATAAACTGACTACGTGCAATATATTTCTTGATGTGAAACGGATGGAAGCTACTGAATGATAGATAAGCATGTACATCAGTGGGTTTAGAATACACCCTAGTTTTAAGATGTCCATCTACGATGCTCACAAGAACGTCTAAGTAAGGTAATGATTGGTACGACTTATCCATAGTAAACTTGATAGACTCGTGGCACCCGTTAAATGCAGCTAGAAAGTCATTCAGTTCATTGACTGAATGCGGCCAAATCATAAAAATATCATTGATGTAGCAATAATACAAAAAGGTGCCTTCTCTCATTCACTTAGAAAATCATCCTCTAGTACACTCATGAAAATATTAGCTTACAAAGGGGCCATCTTAGTACCCATTGCAGTACCAATGCCTCAACAACATCGACCCACCTATTGTTTCCGGAACTGGAACCCTCACGGAATACATCTCGGCTTTCGTCGATGGACACCTACAAACTATTTTGCCAAAGTCGCCGACCTTGCTACAGGACACCACCGATTTCCTACGTAAGCTTAATAACGTTGGTATTTTACCTAAGGGCTCAATGCTTGTAGCTCTTGATGTTAAGTCCTTATATACCAACATACCCCACGTAGACGGTATTCAGGCTTGTAAGATTTTGCTAGAAAGATACTCGTCCGTAAGTAGCACTGATATCTGCCCATTAATTAATTTTGTTCTAACAACCAATTACTTCACCTTTAACGATAATTTCTTTCTACAAATTAATGGTACTGCAATGGGTACTAAGATGTTCGGTCTTAAATTGCTTTTGATAACTGAGCTATCTCTACTGATATTTATTCCAAGTTCACAGATACCCACCGCTTCCTTCTCACTACCAGTGCCCACTCCCCCAAAATTTGAAGAAGAGTATTCCATACGGTATTGCCTTGCGCCTTAAGCGCATTTGTTCTGAACCATAATACCTACTTAAAAGATTCGAAGCATATAGTGGCAACCTTGTGAGTAGCGGTTACCAACCTGAATTTGTTGAGGTCCAGTTTAAGGTCTAAGGGACATCCTCCTCGACCGTTTATTGAAACCTACACACAGAAGTTACAACAGCAGGCGTTTCCCCTTAATTGCTGATTTTAACCCCGCCCTTCCTAATATAGGTATTAAATTATTGCGAAACACCTCCCCTTACTCCATAGCTCACCTTCACTTAGGATTCTTTTTCCTTAAAGCGCCATTTTTGGAGCTTTCGAGTAAAAGTAAATCGCTGAAGGACCATTTACCCAATCCTAATACTTTAAACCATCACCGACCCATTGTTGGTCAAACCACCAGTCCTACACAAGGCTGCTACAAATGCACGAGAAAGCGTTGTGACCTTTGTGCTAATTTTCTATTGCCTTCCACTAAGTTTCAAAGTTGTAGTACTAATAAGTTTTATCCCATTGTTGACTCTGTGTCTTGCGACAGCCGTAATGTTGTTTACCTTGCCACCTGTGTTAAATGCAATGTGCAATACGTTGGATCTTAATCCACAGAATTTTAAGGCCTGCATACACGAGCAAAATTTTTAAAACATCTCAAAACAATTCACTTGCAACACACCCGAAACACGCTTGTTTTTGGTTTATTGCACAGTGTAGACAGGGTAGCAACAATTTGAAAACATTTTGAAAATGTTTTGAAAAGAATTGACAGGGCATTTCTTCTGCAACATTTTCAAAACATATTGTATACCCTGTCTACACTCTGCAACAAACCGAAAACAAGCGAGGTTTTGGATCTGTGCTAGTGGATGTTTTGGAGGTGTTTTGGGAATGTTTTGCAAATGTTGCTCGTGTATACAGGACTTAGGGGTCGGTTTAGAAACCACAAATTTGATATGGTTTACGAAAAAAAAGTTGTGAACTAGCTATCCATTTCTCCAGTACACCAGATTCTTTAAAAGACATTAAGTTCATCATCATAGAAAAAAATCAACCTCTTTTGAATTCGAAAGCAATTTTAAGCAACGAAAAGGTTATTGAATGGCCCAGTGCAGAACAATTCAACCCTTGGGATTTAATTCTCCCAAAAGAATTTGTTTTCTTTAGCTTATCCTTTCTTTCACTTTCAAATTTCTTGTTTTGTATTGGTATCAATTGTCTTAAAAGAATTTTTCTTATGCTTATCCTTTCTTTGACTATTTTACTGTCTTATCCTCTTATTGTTGTTTGCTTGGAATTTTTTGGCGTTCTGTTTAGGAATTTCACTCGTCTCACTTTTTCTTTCTTCATGCATTTAGCATATTACATAAGTGTAAAGAATTGTATTGCTCATTAAGTTGGTTGAAGAAGGCTGATAAGATAGCTAAAAGTTTCCAACAACACTGTGTCTGTGCATTCTTTTCTTGGAACGTAGTTAAGTTTGGTATTTTCTAGTTAATTGATATACACATATATGTATATTTATATATAGGTCAAAAAAGTAGTAAATAACGCTAAAAGTTTGTGAAAAAGTCCACAACGTTTCAGGTTTAAACCTTTTATCAGTTGGCAAAAATGAATCTGACTGTTGACACGGCCGAACGTACAAATTTCAAAATACACAATAAAATTTGGGGCGGACCAACTGCCTGGGTAAACAAACAGTTTTAAGTGGTTATCACAGATAACAACAATGCAGGAATTGCTGATTTATAAAAGTTCAGGTCTAACGTTCAGACCATGTGGGAACAGGGTTCCAAGTTTCATGATGAGACGGTTTTCGGCAGCCAGGCGGTAATGACGTATTGGTACTAAGCAGCGTGATGGGGGATTGAAGTATAGAGGCTTGTGGCTTCCATGGTGAATAAGGTATGTTCACTGGAACTCTCGGGAAACTTAAAATTTTGAATTGACCTAAGGAAATGAGGAGTATCCTGGATAAACGAAGGTAGGCATGACACTAATGAGGGGGAGGGGGGGGGGGAAGAGAGTCTACGTACTGTGAAATAAGAACCGTGGGGCAGATGTGGAAAGACACAATGGGACGACCAAGATTTTTGGCCTTGTGAATTTTGGGAAGTGTATAGATACAAATTGGAGATTTGTGGACAAGGGTACAAAAGTGCTTTAACAGATTCAACAAGATGTTTTTGACTGATAAGGGTACTTAAGGTTCTCTTGACCAAGGTGGTCTGGATTTCAGAAGTGGGGTCCATCGGACGTTAGGTGTATGCTGTTCGGTCTGATAGTTGTTTTTCAGCTTCAAAACATAAAGGTCTCGACGATGATGCCAGCATTGTGAAAAGAGTTGCGATCTGTTGTTCAGGAGTTTGGGAACCGGTGATTGACTTCAGGAAGCTTTTCGGCTTGACAAAAGTTGTAAAAGCCAGAAATGTCCCTGTAGGTGTTTGACCGTGCCAGTATGCACCAACATAAGGAGAAATTACTGCCACTCCACTTGGGAGACTAGACATGTTTGGAGAACACTGCTTCATTTTCGTTACGTGCTGGGTTAGACGATTTCTTTTGTGGTTATTGAACCTCATTTTGGAGAGACCGTCGGACATGGCTATGTATAAGTGTGTTGTGTTATTGCTAGTAACTTCGGCCTTCTAGACGGTGGCTAGTGTTAGGCATTTCCCTTTGAGGGGACAAGAATCTTTGACCCGGCAAATACAAGAATGACGTTGGGGTTGGTAGAGCGTTCTTAGAGAGTAGTTGGAATTTTGTGGCCGGGGAAAGTGTTTGGCTAGGAGCGAGGGAAAGGCTCTTCCAAAGTTCGATTTGAGTGTTTGCTATACGGTGGGGGGGGGGGAGGGCTGAACCATATGACCTTCCCATGAATTTGGCTCTTCAATAGTCGGGCCGTCTTTGGACTGGTAGGCTCTCACCTGGGTTCTCTAGTTTGTAGTGAAAACCGCTAGAGTCCAGACGGTACCTTTACATCCTACAAAAACCTAAGGACATTCCTTTTTATTCACACCTAATCAAATAAGCCACCTAACATACTTAAAAATATTTCCATGGCAACAAACAATCGGCAAACATTCCTGCAACTAAGCAGCTTTTGAAGCTGTAGCAAATTTCTACCAACAGGTACTGGATCTCTAGCCTTGTTTATTTATTGGTTTACAGAGACCTTTACTGAACTTTGAACAAACTAAAATATGTAAATCAGAAACTACTTAGAACTGATGCGATACTAGGCTCATTTAGTGGTTTTAGCTTTTGGGTGCAACAATTGTGATAAGAGGTGTATTTTGGATCAATGACCAAAAAGAATAACTTTACACTCTAAAGTAATATTTATTCATTGCTTTTCATAAACTCGTTTTTGTTGGTTTGTTTGTTTGTTTGTTTTTGTCTTTTTTTTTTTGATAGTGGGAATGTTATGATTACAATTCTATTGGTAAAATCTGTGAATAGGTTCAGTCTTCTGGCTCAGAAAGAAAAACCTTGCCGGACTTAATTTTATGCAAATGTTTTTCTACTTGCAAAAAAAAAAAACTTAAATCCGTAAATAAACTCTTTCACAGGCAGAATCTTATCAAGAATAAAGTACTTTGCATGGAAAATGAACTTTTATGGTTCTTACGATTTTATTCGCAACCAGAAGAAACCTACTTTAAGAAACAAAACTGCTTTCTTGTAAAAGCCTGCCCAGCGTCTAAAATGACATCAGTGATGTATCATGTTTTACCATGTTTTCAGAACTTGACCTCTGCTGACCTCATGTGACCTTTTTGAAAAAAACTACACTTCAAATCATCAACATTATAACACTATTTACAAAAGTTAAATAATTTTAGTAAATTCAATGAAAAGTAAATGAATACAGAATAACATTCACAGTTCTTCTCAGATTAGCAGTTAATCTTTGAACAAGCTATTACCTTAAGTTATTTACAAATGTGACCTCACATGACCTTAGAACCCTACGAAGAAAGCAATAACAAAAATGAAAAAAACGAACTTGTCTTAGGAATGATTCGTACCCTGGCCGTTTGCCTGGGAAACCGAGCTCGAAGTCACTACGTCATCAATGAAGTCTTGCAGCGTAAGGTATTTCTAATTATCCTATAGTCTCAGCATCTTTTTCACGTATTCATAATTAGGTAATTTGAATTAATACTATTACTGTAACAGTTGTGCTTCTGAAAAAAATAAATGTTCTCTTTGATCTTATCTTTGGTATGGTAGAAAAATTTAAGCCTAACGTTTCGTTAGTCACGAAACGCCGGACTCAATTTGGAGGAACCGCCCACTGTCAATTTAGTTAACGAGGTTTTCATAGTTTCACCTCTAAAGACTTCATATGATCTTTGACCTCCAACAAATCCATAGGGTTCCCTACCTCTTAAAGTAACACATCTTTATACCAAATATGGAAAACATCCATCATCCCTGTCTTTAAATATCGTGTTTTCCAGGTTTTCGGTTTTTGACCTCTGATGACCACACATAACCTCTGACCTCCACTGAAAACAATAGGGTTTTCCTTTCAATATGATAAAGTTATATAGCAAGATTGAGGAAAAACTTTTTAAGAATTTCGTATTTTCAACTCCGGTGACCTCAGATAACCTTTGAACTTTACAAAAATCAACAGGGTTCATTTCTTTCTTTTAAGGCATTTGCATGTCAAGTATGAAAGGAAACCATGCTTACTACCTAGAGATATCGCGCTTACAAACTTTTCGGTTTGTGGCATCTAGTGACCTCACGTGACCTTTATCCTCTAGCAAAAACAAAACGCGTCTTTTTCTTAATATGCTAATTCTCAATTTCAAGTATGAAAGTAATCCATCATTGCTATCTTGAGATATCGTGTTAATAAGCAAAGCGTCATGAACGCATACATACATACATACATACATACATACATACATACATACATACACACCTACACACACAAACATACATACATACACACATACATACATACATACACACATACATACATACATACATACATACATACATACATACATACATACATACATACATACATACATACATACATACATACATACATACATACATACATACATACATACATACATACATACATATATACATACATACATACATACAGTGGTCAAGTGGTTAGAGCATCCGACTTGCACCCGGAAGGTCTAGGGTTCAAATCCTGGCTGGGTCATACCAAAAACTTTAAAAATGGAACCTACTGCCTTTGTGCTTGGTGCTCAGCATAAACAATGGAGTAGGGAAAACAAGCCAGTGAGCCACAACTGGAAAAAAGGCCGTGGTCGTCTCGACTTGAACCAATTGGTTGGAAACTGGGACGTTAAACCTCATCTAACCTAACCTAACATACATACATACATACATACATACATACATACATACATACATACATACATACATACATACATACATACATACATACATACATACATACATACATACTTACAAACATACATACATACATACATACATACATACATACATACATACATACATACATACATACACAATATACCTCGTGAATGCACAGATTCCTTTGCCTTCAGCAAAAAATGGAATCAAAAACGATTCCGTAAATCACACGTTATAAGCGGATATTGTGGTCACTATTACCTGTACCTGTTCTGAGCAATGGATGTTGACAAAAAAGCAGCCCCCCCCCCCCACTCTCCGAAAATTGAAAGCGTTTCGACGTTACCTTTCGAAGTCCATTTACTATTGTAACATTGTTTTTCATTAATATTACTTAATTATGTTTTAAGCAGTTCTATCTTCAGTTTTTGTGTCCCGTTACCAATCAAAGTTGGCATATAGCCTTTTGATTTTGAGAGGAAGGACCTTGATTGCTGTGGTGGAGGTCATTGGTCATTTGAGATCACCAGAGGTCAAAAACTGGCAAAGCATTACCTTTCGGCAAAGAATACCTAAGCATTTGGGGTTTCTGGTTGTATTGTACAACTCGAAATGCTCGAAGTGACAACAGTGCTAAACTCAGGCTAGTGTGCTTACAGCAGGCTAGTGTGAGCCTAATCTAACCTGTTCATTTGTGTTTTGACGTATGTGTAAAGACTAACAGTTAGATTTAGGCTTCATTACCAGCCTACGAAGCCTATCCTTTTCTGTTCTATGTTTTCCACATCTCCTTTGCACTTTTTAGTTCTTTTCCTCTGCTAGCCTAAGTTAGGGGCCTAAGTTAGCTTTTAAGTGTTTATTTTAACCTTAACATTAGGCCTATAGCCCATTGTTACGCTAGCTATCACCAGTTAACTTACTAGAGGGTCTAGTTTTCTTTATATTAGGCCTAGCCTACTTGAGGCTTTAGCTTTTAGGCCTAGATATGTTAGCTACTTTAGCTCTTACCGTCCTTTTATAGCTTGCTTTTAGATATATTGTATTATTGTCTGTTCTTGTACTGCATCTTCGTGTAGGTTACCAATGGCTGAAGACCAACTTATTTGTTGTAAAGCTTGTGGTATGTAGGCTGAGTTTGTTAATTCAGGCCTAAATTGTACTTTTGAAGAAGCGTCTAGAGATGACTTTGTTTTTGTTCGTCAGAAGTGTAACCGCCTAAAGGAACTTGACGGACTTCTGGCTGCTGTTGACAGCTCAGACGGGTGGGTTTCAGTACAAAAAGTAGAAAGCCTGTTGAAATTGCAGAGAGGTGTCCAGTCGTTGAGACGTCAAATTCTTTTGCGGGATTATCAGTGGAGGATATTGTTCAGGAGGTTGTAGAGGAATCAAAGGAAGGAGACTCTGGTATTTCTGGTGGTCTGTGGGAAGGTGAAAGGGCTAAGGGTAAGGTTCTGTTTGTTGGGGACTCCATTGTTCGGGTTACAGATAGGGAATTTTGTAAGAGGGACCGAAGGAATAGGGTAAGGATTCGTATCCCAGGTGCAAGAATTGAGGACATCTCAGCAAAATTTGGAAAAAAATTTGGGGGACGAGGAGGTTGTAGCCGTGCAGGTGGGCACTAATAATCTCAGTCGGGACAATCAAATTTCACTTAGGTTGAAGTATAAGGAACTGATTTGTAGGCTAAAATCGACACGTACGGAAGGGGTTGTTTGTAGTATTCTCCCTTGGTTTGATAGGAAGGTCTCTTGGGGCAAATTTTTGGGATTTAATAAGTGGTTGAAAAACGAGTGTGCTCTTGAGGGTTTCCTCTTTGTAGATACCTGGGCTGGGACTAACGAGTTGGGTAGGCTGGTTTCTCGGGCTGTTGATTCTCAGGTGTCAAATTAGAGTCAGGGGTGAGGTCAGCCAAGAATGGGGGGTTTCTGAGTATTATTGTGCTCAGAGCGATGGTGTTAGTAGCTAGGGGAAGCATTTGTCTAGGGCAGTTTGTGGAATGAAGGTCATGTTTGCCAATGTTTGCAGCCTTTTCAATAAGTTCAATAAGTTCCTTGCTCATATTTCCATAGACAATCCAGACATAGTTGGGGTTACCGAGACTTGGCTCCATAGCGAGATCAGAAACTATGAAATTCAGATTCCTGGGTACAAATTTTTTACGCAACATAGGGCGGATACTGTATGTGGTAGAGGTGGAGGGGTTTTACTGTATGTTAAGTATAGCATAAATTGTGTTGATGTCACCAACAAGTTTTCGTCTGAATTTTCTAACTGCTTGTGGTGTGAACGTAGTTTTATCAATGAGTCTGGCACTCCTTTAGTTGTTGGTATTATTTCTCTTTCACCAAATTCTTGTGCTGATAATAATCAGAGTTTGCTCGAAAGTTTTAGGAAAGTCTCTTCGAAAAGGGCAGTTGTTGTAGGGGATTTCAACTTTCCTGATATTGATTGGCATTCATGTACTAGCGGGTCACAAGGGAGGAATTTTCTTGCGGCAGTGTCTGATGGTTTCTTTACCCAGCATGTTCTGTTTCCCACTCATGAGGGTAATTGTCTGAATTTGGTGCTAAGTACTGTTGAAAACATGGTTAGAAATGTAGCTAGTGGTGGTTAGATTGGATCTAGTGACCTTGACCTCATTAGCTTTGAGTTACGTTATTTAAGCAAACTTCAAGGTAGTGACAAAACTATTTTAGATTTCAGCAAGGCTAACTTTACTCGTACAAAAGAGCTTCTTACCATAGACCGGGCTGTACATTTGTCCCACTTAGGCCCTGCTGAAGCATGGAGTGTTTTTTCGTAATATAGTTACTGACCGTACAAAGTTGTGTATCCCACTCAAGAAAGCTGTGGTTAAAAATAGGCCAATTTGGATTTCTAGAGAGGTACTTAGAGTAGCCAGGAAGAAACGTAAATGTTGGCGTCGATATGGGGTCAGTAAGAATTCTGATGACTTTGTAGTCTAAAAGAATCAAGGAACTCTTAATTAAAAATTGGTTATTGACACTAAAGCTAGGTTTGACAAGCAGTTGGCCAAGGAGGTTAAGGTAAATCCAAAATCTTTTCATGCCTAGTTTAGGTCTAAGCAGAACATAAAGGAGGGTGTTGAGCCTCTCCAAGGTAATTAAAACACACTAGTTAGTGATCATCAGGATATGGCTAATTCGTTAAATGGTTATTTCGTATCTGTTTGTACCGAGGATTCATCTATTTTGGGGACTTGTAGGGGTTCTGGTAACTCTTTTTTAGTTAGTGATGTTGTCTTCTCTGAAGTGTTGGTTTGTAATAAATTGAAGCGTTAAAAAGCGAGTAAGGCTCCTGGGCCTGATGGGATCTATCATGCCATTCTTCTTGAATGCCCCGAGATTTTGTCAGTTTCTCTTTGCATTATTTTTCAGAAGTTTCTGGAGTCAAACTTTGTACCTGCTGACTGGCGGATAGCTAATGTTACTCCAGTTTTCAAAAAGGGGGATCGGAGCTTGCCTTGCAATTATAGGCCGGTCAGTTTAACCAGTGCTGTGTGCAAAGTTATGGAATCTGTAATCAAGGATTGTTTGCTTAAATATCTTTCAGATAATGGGTTACTCAATCTGTCACTGCATGGTTTCTTACCGAGTAGATCTTGTGTTACTAATTTACTAAGCTTTCTTGAGGATGCTTCTTTCTCTTGATTCTGGTCACAGTGTTGATGTCATTTACCTTGATTTTCAAAAAACCTTTGATAAAGTTCCATTAGGTAGGCTTATGGTTAAACTGCGTAGGTTAGGCATCAAGGGCAGCTGTGCTGACTGGATAAGTTCATGGCTCAATGGTAGATCTCAGAGAGTTGTTGTTAATGGTAATTTCTCTTCTTGGAAAGAAGTCACAAGTGGAGTTCCACAGGGCTCTGTTCTTGGCACGCTTCTTTTCTTAATTTTCATCAATGATATTGATAGCTTTCTCACATTTAGTTTTAGTAAGTTTGCTGATGATACTAAGCTCTATAGGAAGGTTAGTAATAAGGATGATGTTTCATTACTGCAAAAAGACTTGGATAGGTTATTTTCATGGTCTCAGACTTGGCAAATGTCTTTCAATTGCAGATATGTGCAAAGTCCTTCACTTTGGTCCTAAAAATTTCAGCTATGATTATAACATAAATGGTAGAATTCTGAGTGATGTGACTTTTGGGAAAGATCTGTGTGTGGTTATTACAGGCGATTTAAAGCCGTCTAGACAGTGTGCTGCAGATTTCAATAGTTTTAGTAAAGAAATTGTACTAAATCTGTATAAGCAGTTGGTAAAAATCCCACCTAGACTATGCAGCCCGGGCTTGGGGTCCCTTCTATGAAAGGGACAAGTTTCATGTAGAGCAAGTTCAGAGGAGAGCCACTCGCCTTATGCCCGAGGTGAGACATCTGCCTTATCATGTTAGACGTAAGCATCTCTGGCTTACCACCCTGGAATTGAGAAGGATTAGGGGGACATGCTGCAGGTGTACACATTTTTCTCTGAAAGGAATCCTTTGTCATATTTTAGTTATTTAAAGGATCGAAGTAATTCTTGGGTTTGAGGCCATTGTAAGAAGCTAGTAAAGTGCTTTGCAAGGATTGGCATTAGGAAGTTCAGCTTTTCTCATAGAGTAGTCAATGAGTGGAATAGTATGCCTGAATGGGTAGTTAACTCCACATCTGTGCACAGCTTTCAGGTTAACATCGACAAATTCTTCCATAACTGTAGTAGAATCTAATTGCGCTGGGCTCGTTTGGTGTTGGTTGGTTGTTTGCTTCCAGTTTAGGTTGTATGGACTTCAGGGCATCTTATGGGACCTTGACCCTCCTTTGCCCTTTAACCTGTTATGTTATGTTATGTTATTTTGTTACGTGTGAAAAACGTTTATGGAATGGAACTTCCTGTAAAGACAACGAAAAAGAAGCATGTTAAAATAACGTTGACAAACTAAATCTTCACACAAAGGTCTCTCTATGGGGTCATTTTCCACAGTTTGATCGAAGTCCATTGTGTGATACTTATCACATCGTAGATCTTTTACGTCGTGCGTGGTAACACAGCCGCATGATAATTATTGACAAATCAAAGTCCAGTTGTTCGTTAATGATCTGTTTTACTTGAAAATGATCCAAGATCTTATTGTGGGCTGAGATAGATCGGAAGAACAAGCTAGAAATACTAGCACTACTTGGGTTTAGGGTAGACAGAACGATGTAATGCTGTAGTGTTTACTTAAGGGCATTAAACTTTTTTTTTTTAATATATGTGTATATCAAATACAGCAATTTGTTCAGAAAAACGATAATAACTTCATCGTCTGTACAAACGAAGCTAAATTACTCTTTCCAAAAATTTACAGTCCCTTATAATGAATCTTATAAGTTAAAGATGTCCAGAGTTAGTGTTTCAGTCTTTCCATTCTGCCAAAAAAATTATAGTTCTGCTAGTCGGAATGTCTTACAAAATGTTAATTTTGATACAATCCCACGCTGAAACATTTTATTAATTAATCGATTATCGATCTTCCACCAAATTAGCTCAAAACAGAAATGCATGCTGTATGATAGTACAGGTTGACACCTCTTTTATTTACAAAGTAACTTTTCTGTAAAATAATAACTGTTAGTGAAAATTAAATTAGCAAATGTCAATACGGTATGATCGTTCACTTGGGCTCAAGTCGATCCCCACGTTAGGGTCTGTCCTCTGCATTCCCCAACAGGCTATTTATGACAACTCGAAAACTTTTATTTAATAAAGAGTAGACCTTTTAATATTTTTGGACCAAAGTCATCTTTCAGTCTTCAGTGTGCATGTTTAATCGTCGTTGAGAAACTAAACCTTTACAGAAAGATCTTTCTGTGGGGTCATTTTCTACAGGTCAACCGAAGTGCATCGTGTGTTACTTATTATATCGTAGATCTTTCACGTCCTGAGAGATAACACAGACACCTGATAATTGTTGGAAGATCAAAGTCCAGTTTGTTTGTTAAATGAACTGTTTTACTTGTAGATAAACCAAGATATTATTCTAGGTGGAGATACGTCGGAAAACAAGATAAACCTACCACCATTACATAGGTTCCAGTGTAGACAGAACTATGAAACGTTGTAGTGTTTTACTTTAGGGCATTAACTTGTTTCATATATGTGCATATCAAATAGGGCAATTTGTTCAGAGATATAATGATTGAGACTGAATATATTTTTCCTCTTACTATATACTAAGAACAAACCGTCATTGTGAATTTTGAAAACAGCTAAAATGTAAATCAAAGGTAAGAGACGTCTGAAACTAGTCTTTTAGCCACCTTACTCTGTCTTATAAAATAGTTCTTTTCGAACTGTTTTCACAATGTTTGAAATTCAGTTTATTCTTATGTGATCTGTTTTATTTGTAGATGAACAGAGATATTGTTGTAGGGGGAGATACATCGGGAAACACGCCATACCTACTACCATTACATAGGATCTCGCGTAGACAAAAATATTTAATCTTAGAGTATTTACTGCAGCACAATAGACTTCTTTGTATAGTAAATGAGCAAATCAATTGCAGGAATTTGTTCATAAAACATTGTTGAGGGAGACTTCATTCTCCTGTTGATACTCAGTCTGTACAAACGAAACGAAATTACTCTTTCCAAACATTTTCGGTCCTATATCATGTATCTTTTAAGTTAAAAATACCCAGGGTTAGTGTTTTAGTCTTTCCATTCTGCCACAAAATTATAGTTCTGCTAGAAAAGTCTTACCCATTGTTTACAATTTGTATATTCCAACGTGGATTTTTTTTCATCTATTGATTATCAGTCTGCCACCAATTAACTTAAGACAGCAATGGAGGCTACTTGATAGTACGGGTTGACACCTGGTTTAAACTGACAGAGTTTGTTTTCTGTAATGTAATACTATTGGTGAACATTAGATCAGCAAATTTCAATACAGTATGATCCTTAATTTGGGCACGGGACGTACCCCACGTTTGGGTTCTTCCTCTCCATTTACATAAAGGTTCTTTATGACAACCCCAAAACCTTTAATAATGAGTGAAGGTTTTATGTTTTGAACCCAAGTCAGTTTTTAATCTTCAGTGTTCATGTTAAGCCGTCTTTTACAAATTAATTTCAACAGGAGGCTCCATATATTGGATCTTTATCAACAGTTCAATCGTAGTGTAATTAGTGAAACCTATCTCTGTTTGACCTCCAGAGTGGCAACACAGTCGCCTGATAATGTTTGAAATAACAACATCCAGTTTGTTTGTTAAAGGTCTATTTCAGTTATCCATGAACATAAAAATTGTTGTAGGTTTTAGATACATCTCAACATTGAATTAAACATACAACTTTATGCAGTCCCAGATAGGAAAATGTATTTTAATGAAAGAGTATTTTACTACAGCATATAAACTCTTTTGTCTGGTATATGAACAAGTCAATTGCCGGAATTCGTCGAGAGAAACATTGTTTCAGGCTAACTTTCTTTTCTGATTATTTGTCTATGCAAACCGAACCAAACTGCTCTTTCCAAAAAGAGACAGTACAATATAATGTATGTTATAAGTCAAAGGTGTCTAGGGTTAGCGCTTTAGTTTTTTTTTTTCAACCTGCAACAAAAATTACCTGTCGGAATGTCTTACAAAATGTTTATTTTGATACATGTCCACTCTGAAACATTTTATTAATTTATCCATTATCGATTTGCCACCAAATTAGCTTAAACAGAAATGCATGCTGTATGGTAGTACAGGTTGACACCTCTTTTTATTTACAAAGTAACTTTTCTGTAATATGATAACTATAAGTGAAGATTAAATTAGCAAATATCAATACGTTATGATCGTTCACTTGGCCTCACGTCGACCCCCCCCCCCCGTTTGGGTCTGTCCTCTGCATTTCCCAACAGGTTATTTATGACAACTCGAAAACCTTTATTTAATAAAGAGTAGACCATTTAACATTTCTGGACCAAAGTCATCTTTCATTATTTAGTGTACATGTTAAACCGTCGTTGAGAAGGTAAATCTTTACACTGTAGAAAGATCTTCATGTGGGGTCATTTTCTACAGATCAATCGAAGTGTATTGTATGATATTATCACACCGTAGATCTTTTACGTCCTGAGAGATAACATAATCGCCTGATCATTGTTGGAAGATCAGAGTCCAGTTTGTTCGTTAAATGATTTGTTTTACTTGTAGATGAACTGAGATATAATTCTAGGTGGAGATACATCGGAAAACAAGCTAACTACCACCATTACATAGGATTCAGTGAAGACAGAACTATGTAATGTTGTAGAGTTTTACTTTAGCGCATTTAACTTCTTTGTTTAACATATCAAATACAACAATTTGTTCAGAGATATAATGATTGAGACTAAATACAATGTTCCTGTTACTGTATACTAAGAACAAACTGTTATTCTGAATTTTCAAAACGGTTAAAATGTAAATCAGAAGTAACAGATGCCTGAAAATAGAGTTTTTTTTTTGTGTGTGTCTGTGTGTGTGTTTTAGGCACCTAACCCTGTCTTATAAAATAGTTCTTCTCGAACGGCTTTTACAATGTTTTAAATTCAGTTTATTCGTTAGTGATCTGTTTTACTTGTAGATGAACCGAGTTATTGTTGTAGGGGGAGATACATCGGAAAACAAGCTAAACCTACCACCATTACATAGGATCCAGTGTAGACAGACCTATGAAATGTAGTAGTGTTTTACTTCAGCACATTGGAATTTTGTTTAATACATGTGTATATCAAATAGAACAATTTGTTCAGAGATATAATGATTGAGACTAAATACAATGTTCCTGTTACTGTATACTAAGAACAAACTGTTATTCTGAATTTTCAAAACGGTTAAAATGTATTTCAGAAGTGACAGATGCCTGCAAATAGCGTTTTTTTTTTCTTTTGTGTGTGTGTGTGTTTTAGCCACCTAACCCTGTCTTATAAAATAGTTCTTCTCGAACGGCTTTTACAATGTTTTAAATTCAGTTTATTCGTTAGTGATCTGTTTTACTTGTAGATGAACCGAGTTATTGTTGTAGGGGGAGATACATCGGGAAACATATCTTACCTACTACCATTACATAGGATCTAGTGTAGACAAAAACCATTTAATCTTGGTATATTTTACTGCAGCACAATAAACTTCTTTGTATAGTGAATGAGCAAATCGATTGCAGGAATTTTTTGATAGAAACATTGTTGAGGGTGACTTCATTCTCCTATCGATACTCAGTCTGTACAAACGAAACAAAATTACTCTTTCAAAAACTTGACAGTCCCTTATAAAATAGTTTATAAGTTAAAAGTATACAGGGTTAGTGTTTTAGTCCTTCCATTCTGCCACAAAATTATAGTTCTGCTAGAAACGTCTTACGCATTGTTTTCAATTTGTATATTCCAAAGTGGAACTTTTTTCAACTATCGATTATCGATCTGCCCCCAAATTAACTAAAGGCAGCAATGCAGGCTACTCGATATAACAGGTTGACATCTGGTTTAAACCGACAGAGTTACTTTTCTGTAATATAATTGAACTATTAGTGAACATTAAATCAGCAAATTTCAATACAGTACGATCTTTAATTTGGGCACAAGACGATTTCCACGTTTGGGCTCTTCCTATCCATTTTCAGACAGGTTCTTTATGACAACTCCAAAACCTTTAATAATGAGTAAAGGTTTTATTTTTTTGAACCCAAGTCAGCTTTTAATCCTCAGTTTCATGTTAAGCCGTCTTTTACAAATTAATTTCAACAGGAGGGTTCATATATTGGATCTTTATCAACAGTTCAATCGTAGTGTAATTGGTGAAACCTATCTCTGTTTCTCCTCCAGAGTGGCAACACAGTCGCCTGATAATGTTTGAAATAACAACATCCAGTTTGTTTGTTAAAGGTCTATTTCAGTTATCCATGAACATAAAAATTGTTGTAGGTTTTAGATACATCTCAACATTGAATTAAACATACAACTTTATGCAGTCCCAGATAGGAAAATGTATTTTAATGAAAGAGTATTTTACTACAGCATATAAACTCTTTTGTCTGGTATATGAACAAGTCAATTGCCGGAATTCGTCGAGAGAAACATTGTTTCAGGCTAACTTTATTTTCTGATTATTTCTCTATGCAAACCGAACCAAACTGCTCAAACTGCTTTCTAAATTTTAAACACGGTTAAAATGTAAATCAGAAGTAAGAGATGTCTGGAACAAGTCTTTTAGCAACCTAACCCTGTCTTATAAAATAGCTCTTTTCGAACTGTTTTCACAATGTTTGGAATTCAGTTTATTCGTAAATGATCTGTTTTACTTCCAGATGGATCGAGATATTGTTGTAGGGGGAGATACATTGGGAAACATCCCAAACCTACTACCATTACATAGGATCTAGTGTAGACAAAACTGTTTTAATCTTGGAGTATTTTACTGCAGTACAATAAATTTCTTTAGTAAATGAGCAAATCGATTGCAGGAATTTAGCCAGAGAAAAATTGTTGAGGTTGGCTTCATTTTCCTGTACAAACGAAACAAAATTACTCCTTCCAAAAACTGACAGTCCTTTACAATGTATCTAATAAGTTGAAGATGTCTACGATTAGTTTTTTAGTCTTTCCATTCTGCCACAAAATTATAGTTCTGCTGGAAAAGTCTTACCCATTGTTTATAATTTGTACATTCCAGCGTGGAAACTTTTTCATCTATAGATTATCAATCTGCCATCAAATTAACTAAAGGCAGCAATGCAGGCTACTTCATAATACAGGTTGCCAACTGGTTTAAACTGGCAGAGTTAGTTTTCTATAATATAATAACTATTGGTGAACATTAAATCAGCAAATTTCAATACAGTATGATCCTTAATTTGGGCACAAGACGAACCCCATGTTTGGGTTCTTCCTCTAATATTTACAAGCAGGCTCTTTTTGACAACTCCAAAGTCTTTTACGGATGAGTACGGCTTTTATTTTTTAAACCCAAGTCAGTTTTTAATCCTCAGTGTGCATGTTAAGCCGTCTTTTACAAAACAATTTCAACAGGAGGTTCCATATATTGGATCTTTATCAACGATTCAATCGTAGTGTAAATGGTGAAACCTATCACTGTTTCACTTCCAGAGTGGTAACACAGTCGCCTGATAATTTTTGAAATAACAACATCCAGTTTCTTCGTTAAAGGTCTATTTCAGTTATCCATGAACATAAAAATTGTTGTAGGGTTTAGATACATCGCAACATTGAATTAAATATGCAACTTTATGCAATCCCAGATAGGCAAATGTATTTAATGAAAGAGTATTTTACTACAGCTTATAAGACTCTTTTGTCTGGTATATGAACAAGTCAATTGCCGGAATTTGTTGAGAGAAACATTGTTTCAGGCTAACTTTCTTTTCTGATTATTTCTCTATGCAAACCGAACCAAACTGCTCTTTCCAAAAAGAGACAGTACCATGTAATGTATGTTATAAGTCAAAGGTGTCTAGGGTTAGCGCTCAGTTTTTTTTTTTTCAACCTGCAACAAAAATTACCTGTCGGAATGTCTTACAAAATGTTTATTTTGATACATGCCCACTCTGAAACATTTTATTAATTTATCGATTATCGATTTGCCACCAAATATGCTTAAACAGAAATGCATGCTGTATGGTAGTACAGGTTGACACCTCTTTTTATTTACAAAGTAACTTTTCTGTAATATGATAACTATTAGTGAAGATTAAATTAGCAAATATCAATACGTTATGATCGTTCACTTGGCCTCACGTCGATCCCGCCCCCCCCCCCCCACGTTTGGGTCTGTCCTCTGCATTTCCCAACAGGTTATTTATGACAACTCGAAAACCTTTATTTAATAAAGAGTAGACCATTTAACATTTCTGGACCAAAGTCATCTTTCATTATTTAGTGTACATGTTAAACCGTCGTTGAGAAGGTAAATCTTTACACTGTAGAAAGATCTTCATGTGGGGTCATTTTCTACAGGTCAATCGAAGTGTATTGTATGATATTATCACACCGTAGATCTTTTACGTCCTGAGAGATAACATAATCGCCTGATCATTGTTGGAAGATCAGAGTCCAGTTTGTTCGTTAAATGATTTGTTTTACTTGTAGATGAACCGAGATATAATTCTAGGTGGAGATACATAGGAAAACAAGCTAAACCTACCACCATTACATAGGATCCAGTGTAGACAGACCTATGAAATGTAGCAGTGTTTTACTTCAGCGCATTGGAATTTTGTTTAATACATGTGTATATCAAATAGAACAATTTGTTCAGAGATATAATGATTGAGACTGAATACAATGTTCCTGTTACTGTATACTAAGAACAAACTGTTATTCTGAATTTTCAAAACGGTTAAAATGTAAAGCAGAAGTGACAGATGCCTGCAAATAGCGTTTGTGTGTGTGTGTGTGTGTGTGTTTAGCCACCTAACCCTGTCTTATAAAATAGTTCTTCTCGAACGGCTTTTACAATGTTTTAAATTCAGTTTATTCGTTAGTGATCTGTTTTACTTGTAGATGAACAGAGTTATTGTTGTAGGGGGAGATACATCGGGAAACATGTCTTACCTACTACCATTACATAGGATCTAGTGTAGACAAAAACTATTTAATCTTGGTATATTTTACTGCAGCACAATAAAGTTCTTTGTATAGTAAATAAGCAAATCGATTGCAGGAATTTGTTGATAGAAACATTGTTGAGGGTGACTTCATTCTCCTATCGATACTCAGTCTGTACAAACGAAACAAAATTACTCTTTCAAAAACTTGAAAGTCCCTTATAAAATAGTTTATAAGTTAAAAGTATACAGGGTTAGTGTTTTAGTCCTTCCATTCTGCCACAAAATTATAGTTCTGCTAGAAACGTCTTACGCATTGTTTTCAATTTGTATATTCCAAAGTGGAACTTTTTTTCAACTATCGATTATCGATCTGCCACCAAATTAACTTAAGACAGCAATGCAGGCTACTCGATATAACAGGTTGACATCTGGTTTAAACCGACAGTTACTTTTCTGTAATATAATTGAACTATTAGTGAACATTAAATCAGCAAATTTCAATACAGTACGATCTTTAATTTGGGCACAAGACGATTTCCACGTTTGGGCTCTTCCTATCCATTTTCAGACAGGTTCTTTATGACAACTCCAAAACCTTTAATAATGAGTAAAGGTTTTATTTTTTTGAACCCAAGTCAGTTTTTAATCCTCAGTGTTCATGTTAAGCCGTCTTTTACAAATTAATTTCAACAGGAGGGTTCATATATTGGATCTTTATCAACAGTTCAATCGTAGTGTAATTGGTGAAACCTATCTCTGTTTCACCTCCAGAGTGGCAACACAGTCGCCTGATAATGTTTGAAATAACAACATCCAGTTTGTTTGTTAAAGGTCTATTTCAGTTATCCATGAACATAAAAATTGTTGTAGGTTTTAGATACATCGCAACATTGAATTAAACATACAACTTTATGCAGTCCCAGATAGGAAAATGTATTTAATGAAAGAGTATTTTACTACAGCATATAAACTCTTTTGTCTGGTATATGAACAAGTCAATTGCCGGAATTCGTCGAGAGAAACATTGTTTCAGGCTAACTTTATTTTCTGATTATTTCTCTATGCAAACCGAACCAAACTGCTCAAACTGCTTTCTAAATTTTAAACACGGTTAAAATGTAAATCAGAAGTAAGAGATGTCTGGAACAAGTCTTTTAGCAACCTAACCCTGTCTTATAAAATAGCTCTTTTCGAACTGTTTTCACAATGTTTGAAATTCAGTTTATTCGTAAATGATCTGTTTTACTTCCAGATGGATCGAGATATTGTTGTAGGGGGAGATACATTGGGAAACATCCCAAACCTACTACCATTACATAGGATCTAGTGTAGACAAAACTGTTTTAATCTTGGAGTATTTTACTGCAGTACAATAAACTTCTTTAGTAAATGAGCAAATCGATTGCAGGAATTTGGCCAGAGAAAAATTGTTGAGGGTGACTTCATTTTCCTGTACAAACGAAACAAAATTACTCCTTCCAAAAATTGACAGTCCTTTACAATGTATCTAATAAGTTGAAGATGTCTACGATTAGTTTTTTAGTCTTTCCATTCTGCCACAAAATTATAGTTCTGCTGGAAAAGTCTTACCCATTGTTTATAATTTGTCCATTCCAGCGTGGAAACTTTTTCATCTATCGATTATCAATCTGCCATCAAATTAACTAAAGGCAGCAATGCAGGCTACTTCATAATACAGGTTGCCAACTGGTTTAAACTGGCAGAGTTAGCTTTCTATAATATAATAACTATTGGTGAACATTAAATCAGCAAATTTCAATACAGTATGATCCTTAATTTGGGCACAAGACGAACCCCATGTTTGGGTTCTTCCTCTAATATTTACAAGCAGGCTCTTTATGACAACTCCAAAGTCTTTTACTAATGAGTACGGCTTTTATTTTTTAAGCCCAAGTCAGTTTTTGATTCCTTGCCGAAGGCAGGCAAGGAATCTATGCGATGGTGATGGCGTGTGTGTGTGTGCGTATGTGTGTGTGTGTGGGTGGGTGTGTGTATGTGTGTGTATGTGACGCCTTGCTTGTAAACACGATATCTCCAGTTAGCAATGACCGACACTTTTCATATTTGGTATATAGATTTGTCATGTTGAGAGAAAGAACCCTATTGTTTTTGGTAGAGGTCAAAGGTCATCTGAGGTCACCAGAGGTCAAAAAGCGAAAACCTTGTAAACATGATATCTCAAGATAGCAATGACCGACTTCTTTCATATTTGGTATACAGATTTGTCATGTCAAGAGGAAGAAGCCTATTGTGTTTAGTAGAGGTCAAAGGTCATCTGAGGTCACCGGAGGTTAAACTGCGAAAACCTCATAAACGGCTTGTAAACACGATATCTTGAGTTAGCAATGACCGACACTTTTCGTATTTGGTATATAGATTTGTCATGTTAAGAGTAAGAACCCTATTGTTTTTGGTAAAGGTCAAAGGTCATTTGAGGTCACCGGAAGTAAAAGACTGAAAACCTTGTAATCACGATTTCTCAAGATAGTAGTGAAGGACACTTTTCATATTTGGTATACAGATTTGTCATGTCAACAGAAAGAAGCCTATTGTATTTGGTAGAGGTCAAAGTACATCTGAGGTCACCGGAGGTTAAACTGCGAAAACCTCATAAACCGCTTGTAAACGCGATATCCCAAGTTGCCAGTGACCGACACTTTTCATATTTGGTATATAGATTTATCATGTTGAGAGGAAGGACCCTATTGTTTCTGGTAGAGGTCAAAGGTCATCTGAGGTCACGAGAGGTCAAAAAACAAAATTTCCCAAGAATTCCCAATATCGTCATATGGGGTCACCAGAGGTCAAAAAGCAAAATTTCCCAAGAATTGCCAAGATTATCATATGGGGTCACACAGATCAAAATGCAAAATTCCCAAGAATTCCAAAGATTGTTACTGGGGTCACCAGAGGTGAAAAAGCAGAATTTCCCAAGGGGTCACCAGCGGTCAAAAAGCAAAATTTCTCAACAATTCCCAAGATTGTCATGGGGTCACCAGACGTAAAAAAGCAAGAATTCCCAAGAGTGTCATCTGGGGTCACAAAAGGTCAGAAAACAAAATTTCTCAACAATTCCCAAGATCATCATCTGGGGTCACCAGAGGTCAAAAAGCAAAATTTCTCAACAATTCCCAAGATTGTCATGGGGTCACCAGACGTAAAAATGCAAGAATTCCCAAGGTGTCATCTGGGGTCACAAAAGGCCAGAAAGCAAAATTTCTCAACAATTCCCAAGATCATCATCTGGGGTCACCAGAGGTCAAAAAGCAAAATTTCCCAAGAATTTTCAAGATCCAAGATCCATTGGAGGTCAGAGGTCATCAGAGGTCAAAGACCAAATGCATTTAAAAACATGATATTTCAAGACAGGGATGTTGATACTTGTGATACTTGTAAATTTGAGGGATGAACCTCAGTGCAACAAAGCATCCCTATTCGGCAAGGAATCCATAAGCCTTTGGGCTTTCTGGGTAATCCTCAGTGTGCATGTTAAGCCGTCTTTTACAAATTAATTTCAACAGGAGGCTCCATATATTGGATCTTTATCAACAGTTCAATCGTAGTGTAACTGCTGATACCTATCACTGTTTCACCTGCAGAGTGGTAACACAGTCGCCTGATAATATTAGAAAAAAATATCCAGTTTGTTTTGTTAAGGTCTATTTCAGTTATCCATGAACATAAAAATTGTTGTAGGGTTTAGATACATCGCAACATTGAATTAAACATACAACTTTATGTAATCCCAGATAGGCAAATGTATTTAATAAAAGAGTATTTTACTACAGCTTATAAGACTTCCTTTGTCTGGTATATAAAGAAGTCAATTGCCGGAATTTGTTGAAAGAACATTGTTTCAGGCTAACTTTATTTTCTGATTATTTGTCTATGCAAACCGAACCAAACTGCTCTTTCCAAAAAGTGACAGTACAATATAATGTATGTTATAAGTCAAAGGTGTCTAGGGTTGGCGCTTTAGTTTTTTTTTTCAACCTGCAACAAAAAGTAGTCCTGTCGGAATGTCTTACAAAATGTTTATTTTGATACATGCCCACTCTGAAACATTTTATTAATTTATCGATTATCGATTTGCCACCAAATTACCTTAAACAGAAATGCATGCTGTATGGTAGTACAGGTTGACACCTCTTTTTATTTACAAAGTAACTTTTCTCTAATATGATAACTATTAGTGAAGATTAAATTAGCAAATATCAATACGTTATGATCGTTCACTTGGCCTCACGTCGATCCCCCCCCCCCCCTTTGGGTCTGTCCTCTGCATTTCCCAACAGGTTATTTATGACAACTCGAAAACCTTTATTTAATAAAGAGTAGACCATTTAACATTTCTGGACCAAAGTCATCTTTCATTATTTAGTGTACATGTTAAACCGTCGTTGAGAAGGTAAATCTTTACACTGTAGAAAGATCTTCATGTGGGGTCATTTTCTACAGGTCAATCGAAGTGTATTGTATGATATTATCACATCGTAGATCTTTTACGTCCTGAGAGATAACACAATCGCCTGATCATTGTTGGAAGATCAGAGTCCAGTTTGTTCGTTAAATGATTTGTTTTACTTGTAGATGAACCGAAATATAATTCTAGGTGGAGATACATAGGAAAACAAGCTAAACCTACCACCATTACATAGGTTTCAGTGTGGAGTTTAATACATGTGCATATCAAATAGAACAATTTGTTCAGAGATATAATGATTGAGACTAAATATAATGTTATACTGTTATTCTGAATTTTCAAAACGGCTTAAATGTAAATCAGAAGTGAGAGATGTCTGTAACTAGTCTTTTAGCCACCTAACCCTGTCTCATAAAATAGTTCTTCTCGAACTGTTTTCACAACGTTTGAAATTCAGTTTATTCGTTAATGATCTGTTTTACTTGTAGATGAACCGAGATATTGTTGTAGGGGAAGATACATCGGGAAATCTGCCATATCTACTACCATTACATAGGATCTATTGTAGACAAAACTATTTAATCTTGGTGTATTTTACTGCAGCACAATAAACTTCTTTGAATAGTAAATGAGCAAATCAACTGCAGGAATCTGTTCAGGGAAAAATTGTTGAGGACTGACTTCATTCCCCTATCGACGCTCTGTACAAACGAAACAAAATTACTCCTTCCAAAAATTGACAGTCCTTTACAATGTATCTAATAAGTTGAAGATGTCTAAGGTTAGTGTTTTAGTATTCCCATTCTGCCACAAAATTATGGTTCTGCTAGAAAAGTCTTACGCATTGTTAATAATTTATACATTCCAACGTGGAACTTTTTTCATCTATCGATTATCAATCTGCCAACAAATTAACCAAAGACAGCAATGCAGGCTACTCGATAGTACAGGTTGAATCTGGTTTAAACTGACAGAGTTACTTTCCTGTAATATAATTGAACTATTAGTGAACATTAAATCAGCAAATTTCAATACAGTATGATGCTTAATTTGGGCACAAGACGAACCCCACGCTTGGGCTCTTCCTCTCTATTTACAAGCAGGCACTTTATGACAACTACAAAACCTCTAAAGGTTGTTACAATGGACCATGAATCTAAAAACTGTTGTAGGGTAAAGATATCTCGGAAACTTGAATTAAACGTACTACAATTTTATTCAATCCTATGTAGGAAGAAGTATTTAATGTAGGAGTATTTTGCGACAGCATATTTGACGCTTTTGTCTGGTATATGAACAAATGAATTGCATCACTTTGTTGAGAGAAACATTGTTTCAGGCTGACTTTGTTTTACTTATCGTTTCCCGATGCAAACCGAACCAAACTGCTCTTTCAAAAAAGTGACAGTACAATATAATGTAGGTTATAAGTCAAAGATGTCCAGTGTTAGTGGTTTAGTTTTTTTTTTCAATCTGCAACAAAAAGTGGTCCTGTCGGAATGTCTTACGAAATGTTTATTTTGCTACAATCCCACGCTGAAACATTTCATTAATTTATAGATTATCAACATGCCACCAAATTAGCTCAAAACAGCGATGCATGCTGTATGATAGTACAGATTGACACCTATTTTTGATTCCTTCCCAAAGGCAGGCAAGGAATCTATGCGATGGTGATGTCGTGTGTGTGTGTGTGTGGGTGTATGTGTGTATGTGACGCTTAACTTGTAAACACGATATCTCAAGATAGCAATGACGGACACTTTTCATATTTGGTATATAGATTTGTCATGGTAGACCAAAGAACCCTATTGTTTTTGGTGGAGGTCCAAGGTCATTTGAGGTCACGGGAGGTTAAACTGGGAAATCTTGTAATTGTTTTGCAAACACGATATCTCAAGGTAGCAATGACGGACACTTTTCATATTTTGTATATATATTTGTCATGTTCAGAAAAAGGAGCCTATTGTTTTTGGTGGAAGACAAAGGTCATTTGGGGTCACCGGGGGTCAAACACTGAAAACCTTGTTAACACGATGTCTCTAGATAGGAAGCTTTGATAGATTTCATACATGGTACATCATCACGATCTTCTCAGCCCATAAGGAATATCACCCTAGACCCCTGTTTTTGGCCAAAAACAGGGGAGATTAAATATCTACCCGATTTTGTAACATTAGCCTCATTGAACGCTCTACTGCACAAATTGGTTCTTAGATAACCACCAGTTGACTTCCAAAGGTAGTGGACTACAAATGTTCACAGTAGCATATAATGCACTATAAATAGCTTGTACAGTTGATCAGAGTATGTCTACAATCACACATGGCTGGGTGCAATTAATTGTGTGCACTCAAGGGTAAATCCTACTACTGGCAGCACTTTTGGTGGTTAGTTTACTATCAAGTGTCAAATTATTACAACCTCAATGAATCTCAAGACCAATCTTTAATGGGCTGCATTGGCCATTATGTGAAGGTCTTATTTTCCGAGAAAGAACCCTCTGTTTTTGTCGGAGGTCAAGGTCATCTGAGGTCACCAAAGGTCAAACACTGAAAACCTTGTTAATACGATATCTCAAGGTAGAAAGCTTGGATAGAATTCATTTGTCGTATGTGCATGTCTTAAAGTAAGACGAACAACCATATTGTCTTTGAGTGTGGTCAAAGTTTATCTGGAGTCACTGGGTGTCAAACTCAGAGAACCTTCTTAACACGATTTCTCAAGGAAGGAAGCTTCGATAGGTTTCATACTTG
Source organism: Holothuria leucospilota (assembly GCA_029531755.1). Taxonomy (NCBI): domain Eukaryota; kingdom Metazoa; phylum Echinodermata; class Holothuroidea; order Aspidochirotida; family Holothuriidae; genus Holothuria; species Holothuria leucospilota. The sequence continues at coordinate 1,659,410 of CM055973.1, forward strand.
GTACGTGGATGCCTTACGGTCCAAAAAAAGTAACCCTTTTGTTTTGGGCGGAGGTCAAAGGTCATCTGGGGTCACCAAAGGTCGAATAGCAAAATTTCCCTAGAATCACCAAGATCGTAACGTCATGAGGGGTCACCAGATTTTTAAAAGCAAAATTTCCCAAGAATTCCCAAGATCGTCATGAGGGGTCACCAGAGTTTTAAGAGCAAAATATCCCAAGAATTTCCAAGATCGTAATCTGGGGTCACCAGATTTCAAAAAGCAAAATTTCCCAAGAATTTCCAAGAATTCCCAAGATCGTCATCTGGCATCACCAGAGGTCAAAAAGCAAAATTTTCCAAGAATTTTCAGAATGCAAGATCCATTGGAGGTCAAATCCCTTTCAAGACACTTTCATTTTTCTTTTTTGTTATATTTAGTGGGTTTCAACGGTCATGTGAAGTCGGCAGAAATCATATTGTTTAAACATCATAAATTGATATAGTCAAGAAAGATAAATTTGAGGGATAAACCTCAGTGCAACAAAGCATCCCCATTTGGCAAGGAATCACTAAGCTTTTTGCCTTTCTGGTTTAATTACAAAGTAACTTTTCTGTAATATAATAACTATTAATGAACATTAAACTAGCAAATATCAATACGGTATGATCCTTCACCAGGGCTTAAGACGATTCCCAAGTTTGGGTCTGTCCTCTGCATTCCCCAACAGGTTATTTATGACAACTCGAAAACCTTTTTTAAAAAGAGTAGACCTTTTAACATTTCTAGACCAAAGTCATCCTTCATTCTTCAGTGTGCATGTTAAACCGTTGTTGTAAAACTAGATCTCTACAAAAAGGTCTTTCTGCTGGGTCATTTTGTACAGTTTAATCGAAGTGCATTGTGTGATATTTATCTTTTACTTCCTGCGAGATAACACAGACACCTGTTAATTGTTGGAAGATCAAAGTCCAGTTTGTTCGTTAAATGATTTGTTTTACTTGTAGATGAACCGAGATATTATTCTCGGTGGAGATACATCGGAAAAACCAACTAACTCTACCACCATTACAAAGGATCAAGTGTAGACGGAACTATGTAATGGTGTAGTGTTTTACATGGACTTTTTTGTTTAATATATGTACATATCAAATACAGCCATTTTTTCAGACAAACAATGATTGAGACTGAATACATTTTACCTTTTACTGTATACTAAGTACAAACTATTATTCCCAAAATCAAAAGTGGCTTAAAATGTACATCATAGGTCAGAGAAGTCTGGGTTAAGTCTTTTCTTATAAGATAGTTCTTTTTCAAATGTTTTCCATAGTGTTTAAAGTTGATACTATACCACGACAGGGCATTTCGTAAATAAATCGAAAACCACTTTCCCCCAACTAAACTAAAGACAGCGGATGATGGTGCAGGTTGGTCACTCTTTTCTATTCCCAGAGTAACTTCTCTTTAGGACTGATAACTATTCGGGAACGTTTAATCAGCTAATTTCAATATTGTATGAGCCGTAATTTGGGAGCAAGACCATTTGAGTCCCTTCTCTCCATTCTCCCCAACAAGCTATTTATTACAACTCTAAAACAAATCATAGGTAAAATTTTTAATTTATCTGGACCGAAGTCACTTTAAATTCCCCAATGGACATGTTTTACTATTGTTGCAAACTAAATTTCTATACGAGGGTCCATTTTCTGGGTCATCACCTACAGTCTAATGGCAGTAAAGCACGTTATACCATCACATGATGGATGTTTAACCCACACCGCGACAACAGATCCGCTTGAAAATATGCGCAAGATCAAGATCCAGTTTGTTAAAGATCTGTTTTAGTTGACCATGAACCAAGAAATTAACGTGTGGATACATCAGAAAATAGAATTAAACATTACACAAAATCCAGAGTAGACAGAACTGTCTAAATGTAGGGGTGTTTACTACAGCGCATCGGACACTTTTCTTAAATATATGAATAAATCAATTGCATCAATTTGTCCAGAGAAACATTTTTGAGGTTTACTTTACTCTTATTTTGTTACTATGTATAAAAGGAAACAAACTGCTTTTCCCAAACATTGACAGTACATAACAATGTATAATTAAAAAAAAACGTCTGAAGTTAGTGCTTTAGTGACTTCATTCTGACACAAAATAATAATTCTATTTGAGATGTCTTTCACAGTGTTAGAAATTGATGCTGTTCCACGCCATAGCATATCGTTAATTCATTGACTTTCATTTTTTGGCAAAATAAACTAAAGACAGCAATGGATGTCCTTCGTAGAGGAATCAATGTAACCATGCAAGCGTGTATGTTTTTATGCATGCCTGTTTTAGATGCTGAGCTTATTCACACGGTATCTCAAGATAGCAAAAATGGATATATTTCATACTAGATATAAAGATACTTAATATTTCAATGAAGGTTCCTATTGTTTTTATGTTTTATATTTCACATTAAGTGACATTCCATAGACTTTCAGGGCGGTAACCTTGCTTTATCCGTAGGGTGAGGGGGAGGCGGTGCATGATAACGTCTGGTGGCGTGCCTACGATATTTGACACCTAAGTGGATCATTTCTTCCCTACCCACTGTTGCGTTGAGGGAGGAGTCTAAGGGGATGGTTCAAACCTAGGACGTGATATTTGTGTAAGGTCGCTCAAGTGCAAATTGGTGCTGTCTTTGGCCAAGTTTGAACTTACCATACTCAGTCTTCGTGGTTTTTGAGAGGGAGCTGTCTGTGACGCCGGATTACTCATCTAGTCTTTGAGAATTTTTTATTTACATTACATGGCCAAGGTTCAGAAATCCTCTCCCAATGCCGGCATCACAACTCCAGCGAGAATTCACTCAAGAGGATTACGGTTAAACACGAAAACGCACAAAGACTAGAACAGAATAATTCATCTTGACCTCCTGATGAACGCAGTAGCGTGAAAATCTAAGTAGAGGTTTCAGCTTTTATGCTAGGATTATGTATCGCATTTCAGCTCTTTTGTTCGCAAAATTAAGCATTTTGTTTTGTCTTGTTATATGAATTTTTACTTGCCCCAAACTTACTTTGATAAACTAAATGTTACCAATCTCTGCTTATGCCTATCATAAGTATCTCTCATAAAATTTAAGAACATAAAGATGGCATTATCAAGGTTTAAAATTTAAATTGGGATAATCTGCATAGATTTAAAATAAAGTTATTCAGTTCTGATTAAATATAAATTATACAGTCATACTGGCATTTCCAAAAATACTGACATGTAGACTGTTTCTTTTTCTTCTTCTTTTAAAAGCTAGCTCATGAAAGGTGTTGAAGACCAATGGAAACAGTATGTCTTGTAGTTAGAGTTATTGTACCTGAAGTTCAGGAAGGTATTGTACAGCTTTGTTTAGGTGAAGCTGTTGCATACTACTTTTCACAGTGTTGCACACTGAGACATTTACATGACTTACACATATGTATGTTGAATGCTCACATACCAATGGCATCACTATATGCTAAAGCGAAAAAAAAATCCGTTTATACTTGCCAGGGTTACTAGTGAATGCAGCAGCATGGAGGAAATAGGCATTCATTGTACTGTAATAGAAAGTAGATACAACTTAACGTCGACAGTGTAAATGTGGAAACTACAGTAACCTGCACAGCCCATATAAGAGCTACGGTATAAAAGATATTTTAGGAAGGATTAGAGTTAGAGTTAGAGTTAGATGAGGTTTTACGGCTCAGTTTCTGGTTTAAGTCGGGCCGACCACGGTCTTTTTTCCAGCAGTTGCTCACTTGCTCCTTTGTTTCCTACTCCATTGCTTATGCCGAGCACCAAGCACAATGGCAGTAGATTCCATTTTTAAAGTCTTTGGTATGACCAGGCCAGGAGTCGAATCTCAGACCTCCCTGCTACAAGTGGGAGGGAGGGAATGATGTTTGTAAGCGCGACTGCACCAGGCTGCGACTGGTCTTGTTCCTCATTCTACAGTACTTCTCGTTGTTTGCTGCACACTGTAATGTACTATTCACAGTAATCATATTCAGGACTGTGCTTTTTAGAAGCTGTTTACACACAAAGAGATGATTTAAAGGTATCGAATTGAAGTTACTTCTTAAAGTGAGACAGACAGATGGTTTCATGTTGTCACAGTGGTTGGACATAACTGGTTAGAAGATGGAATAAAAAGTAACAGTAAGAAAGAGTCAACTGTTTGTTTACATTTTTCTACCAAAAGGTTCTCTAATCTCTTCCCAGACAGTAACAATTCTTCCCACTATGTTAACACCCCCTACAATTTACAGTAAACCAAGCCTTCTGTCTTCTACGTCTATAAGACAGAGACACAGTAGCCCGCCCTGACTTTTAATTGACCGAGTCAATATTGTCTGACCGTGTGTGTGAGCTTAACTGACTTAACTGACTTTGCCATTCATTATTGACCAACCAGAGAAAAAAAAAGTGTTTTTTTTTGGATAAATTTCAATCAAATTTCAGTTAGTAACTGTATTTAAAACTCTTCTAGGATACTTCTAAATATGTTTGGGCAGGGAGTTGCTAGCAAATCCCTGGTTTGGGGTATGCCACATCCCCTTTAAGTAATTTCTATATTTTCAAATAGTTTTACATGCTAAAAAAGAGTTGGGTCGTTGTTAAATCTCTCGAAAGATGATGGTATTCTGCCTTGAAGATGTGGGACACATCTACAAGGTATAGTTCCCTAGGGTATTCCAAATCATTAAGTTTTCAATAGATTGGAAAACGTAGTCATGTCATAAATCTGTGGCCCCAGAAAATTGATGCACAGCCACACCTTTCAGTAGCAGAGTTCGAAACTGTTCCACTGGAATGAATGTTGGTCTTGATTGAGAACTGTCTGTGAAGTGTTCCCAGGAACTCAGGAGGGAAGGCAAGGAAAACAGGAAAAATTGTTTTTCATTTGTGCAGACAGGGAATAAGTGGGAAAAATTAGTTATCAAGAGGGCAGAATTTGTTATAATTGCCTTTTTTGCAAACATACATATGATGTACATCTGATAAGTAGATCATTACTTCTACCTTGCTTATACTATTACTTATACCTTGCTACCATGGGTTATTTTTGTCTGTGAGTACTGTATCCTACAGTATGATGTGCTAACATCAAACTTTTCTATGAGCAAAATGAAAATCGAAGAGAGTTGTTTAGGGGTGTCAACCTCCATAAGCCCCCGAGAGTTTCAGTGGCCACTCCTTCGTCTCATCCATTTCTTTTTATTTTCAAGTAAACTGTAATTTCGTGTGATGTAATCAATTTATATGTTAAGATAGTTTTAGTTATTATTCTATTGTCATTCAGTTCATCTGGCTTGAGACTGAAATAAAGTTATACTGAACTGAGCTGAGGTCAGTAGCTATATATGGTTGGTAGAACCTTCATACTTACTGAAACTTAGCCTTTTATTCTGCAAAATGTCATGGTTCCCAGCCACTGCTTCTGGTAAGGTAGTGTACCATGGAATTTAAACAACTGTTTAATTGGAAAAGTGAGATGGCTTTGAGGGTAGCATGGGTCAACTATCAGAAATACTCAGTTATTATGTATCTTCCGGTGAGTAAACATTTCCTTACACTATTACACATAACATTTGTAATGTAATGTTAATCCAAATAGAAATATTTCCTCTGGAATAATGAAAAAGTTCTCAGGAAAATATCATGAAACACCCTGCTGTAAGTCATATGTGTACCAAATATTTGAACAGATTGAAAAATCGACCATCCCTACTATCTAGATGTCATTAACATGGCTGCAAGATATGTTTATGATTGGCTAGAGTTAAATAACAAGGTGAGTACAGTTAATCTATTCTGAGAGCAAACAAAAACAGCTGAAATACCCGCATACTTTGTCTGCGTTGAGAGGTATTTGAACTTGTAATACCATGGATGACTTGCGATGACTGGACTCTTAAAATAGTGTTGAACCGACTTTTAAACGGAGAAAGCAGTCGCTTAAAGTTAATTTTCAAACATCTGCTAAATCTTACAAATCTCCCCTTATTTCGCTGACAAGTATCTTTCATGATGTTTCTGTTAAAACATCGAATATTGAAGGTAAAGCAAGGAGTTATTCTGCATGAATTAATCAAATAAGCAACAAAGATATTGCCACATGATTGAATAGAGCCGTTCATGATTTACGATGACGGGATACACTAATTCGAATTGGGGAACTGCATTTTCCCTTCATCAGTGTTCAACATCAGTATCGTCTTATATTGCCTATTTTTCGTCCTGTATGTTTAACTGAAATGCCGATATTACCGCACTTCTGTTCATATGGCCCAATAGATAATGAAAATGGTTCAATGTTTGAGTAATTTGGATATAATTTCAAATATTTAAACTCATAAAAAGGAAATGACACTCGTAGTGGTAGTGCCCCGTAGCCTGGTTGTCTATTATTTTGTATGATGAACGCTTAACTTCCAATTATCAGTATCGGTCGATATTGAGAAGTAGAATATGGGTGTTGGTAGTATCAGCTTCTTGAAGTATCGGTACAAAATAATGCTTAATTTGAAGTGCAAAAGGTAATGAATACTACGATATTTTCAGACTGTTTATTAAACTCACAAAGTACATTATTTATATCTGCGTGTATATCTGCATCAAACGTATATCTACTTGAAGAGAGTTGAACTGAAAATTAAACCATTTAACAAAAAACGCTCTAGTGCATTGCAGCATTCACTTAATGCCATGGCTGGGCAAGACATTATGAGGCAAAGGAAATTTTCATCAGGGCTTTTGGGGCTCATCTATGCATCTTAAACTAAGGGTAAAAAAGTGTAATAGGAGATTTTGTGTTATCTGGTTTATATATGGTTGTAATTTGTTAGAAAGGGCCAGAGTTAAATACAAAGGCCATTGCCTACACAACCTTTGTTTACTTCCAGCCCTGTCACAGTATATCTGCTGATTGTAGTTAGGTCATGTTTGTAGGCTAAGCTCACCAATTGATGATTTACATGTGAAATACTGTACAAAGGAATAAGTTAGTCTCTGCAGCTGCTAGACAAAGAGATAGAAGGGACTCCAATAACATTAGATATTTTCATTGCAGCTAAGACAGCAAACTACGATCTTTTATTTGAGTGGATTGAATGGATATTGATGTTCTGCTAAAGCAGCAGTAATATAAGGTAAGTGTGTAACCGACTTATCATGGAGGGTAGTGTAATTTCTATAAAAATGTTACACTACTTTTATCTGCACAAGGTGGATTGCCAGAAATCTGAAGCACCTCAAGGCACTCTTTAATGATTTGCTATGAATTATGTCTAATATTGTTGACCCGGGTGATAAGTTAAGAAATATTTAGTCTATATCTTAACTGTAGTATTGTGTGTTACAGTTGACAAATAATGCAATGGATATGCGAATGCTTTGCATACAGATATCAAGTTAGCATTTTATTTTGTTTGAGTTCATGTAGAAAGGAATAAAGGATTTGGGCAAGGTGAAAGGTGTAGTTTTGTCAGCACAGTGTGTGGACAATAAAGTCTTTGCACGCGTTGTTAAGTTAAATATTTTGCACTGAATTTGTAGAGAATAATCTATTCGTCTATTACAAACTGTCCCTGCCACCTTAGATATGAGCCAGTGTATTATATTACTTGTATTATAGTGCAGATAGTGCAAAAGTAAACTACACAAATTTTCGTTTTCGACGAAGTGCAGGTCATCAGTGTAACCATAGATCAATCATTGTATGTGAAGAAATAACAGGTTCTTGTTGTCACACCTGTCAAAGGAAAACTGCATACTTTAATAAAGTGTGAAATTGGCTTTGTACAAGTTCATGCTAAGAACACGTCAGTGTATTTGCACACTAAAGTTTGCAATAAGATCTCACATAATTTTGAGGTCTAAAGCTGGACAACATTCAAGAACAAAATCACATCTTGCTATTTCGAAACAATAAATGAAAAGGAGAGAAAAAAATAATCTCTGGGGATCTTGCTGACAAGTTTACAAAAGTAGCATGAATAAAAGTGACTAAAATCCGTTGACACAAAAACATTTCCTAGAAAGCTTCAGTGACCTTGGAAAAGTTTGTAGAGAATAAGCAGTTTGTGCATTGATAATTCAAAAATGAGCAGTGATGAATAAAATTTGTACCATGTCGTGTTTCTCCCGAAGCTCAAATCCACTGAAATTACCGCCGGTCGACGGTGTTTCTGCACTTCCAAAACCAAAATACTAGACAAGCCTTCCTTACTTCTGCTGCAAGACCATTTCATGGCTAAGTGAACAGTTTGCTGACCAGACAGGATTACCTGACAGTTAGTTTGTCCTTGATTTAGCAGAAGTGTGGAGACAAACAAAAGTTGCAAAGTCAGTGCCCTTCAGCAGAAACACTTCATGCAGTAATAGACAGCAGGGCGGCATTCTTATTATTTTAATTTAAAGAACTTCACAGTTAGTGACAGGGGTGGAGATAGAAAATGCTTATTGGGGGCATGACGGAGGCAGCAACCTGCAGGCCCAGTAAAAGTGACGGTTTACTGTGAGCATTGCAAAAATAAATTTTTGGTGCAAGAAGTTGGGATTTTAATTGAAGAATCTGCCGTCCTAATTGACAGCAACATCGTATACACTATCTGGGCTACAGTTTGATATCGTGAATGCCATGCTTTATTATACCAATAAAAGTTTTTCGACGACTCTGGAAATTTTCCTGGACGGAAGAGAGGGAATCATGCATTTATAAATGGAGGTCATTCACCCCGCTTTCCATCTGGCACCATCTCTGGTCAGTGGGAAAATTTTCAGGCAAACACATTGCCCTTTGCAGAAATGTTTTCCCACATACCCGTGGTTACAACCATTGGTAGCGGTGCTTCCACACACATAGATGCAGGCAATGTGGTCTTAGTAACCTAGCCGCAAGCTAGGGGACGTGACTTTTGATCTTGTCAGTAACCGCGGCTCTCAACCCCAGGAAGCGCATTACCCTCATTGTTTCCCGCAAATGATTGTGATTCTTCGAAGAATAAACATTCTTATTATTCCTCCATTTCTGTTTACTCGAAGGGTTCAACCAATAGCAAAAACACCGAGAGAAGGTTTTTGAGGTAGTGAACTATGATGTCAAGTGTTGGGGGTTGCATACTTATCAAAAACGTCTTAGTGTTTTTTACGAAGATTTAGGCGTTAAATGATTCGTCAGGTAAAAAGGGAACGTCCTCTTAAGTGTTTGATACCTCGATAACAATTTTACTTGAATGCTATGCTGTTTAGTTCAATACAATCTTTGTTGCATTTCCCTCTTTTATTTGCTTCAAAGTCATGATGTTATTCATAGTCATGAAAGTTGGCTGATGTTAACTACCTGATGTTGAACCTCAAAAGAGCAATTTTTTTTTTATTAAACTTATAAAAGTTTGTTCCTTGACGTTGAGGGGCAAGTGAAAGACCAAAGGAGAGCACGGATATCGGCAGGGTTACCCTGACTAGGGGGCAACGAAACTGTGATGCTTACTCTTTGCGTACTCACGGAGAGTACTGTGTTTGCTTTACATCTCTTTAGCGCTGAACAAGGAAGATGTCATTCTACCTGCTGCTAGGCAGTTGGTAGGAATATAATATGCACCCATATGTAGGCACAGTTACGCCAAACATGCGATGTAATCTGAGTGTCATATAGCCTAATTAGATATTAGTAGACTCAGTGGTGATTGGGGGCACCACAGATGACGTCGTAATGCCACCTCAGTTTAACCCCCAAAGTGCGTAAATTTTGCCTTTTAAATGCGTCCCTGCGATTGTACAAAGCAGTTGGGATACTTAGTTTGTGACTTCATAAAGGTGCCGTTCTGAGAGAGGGATCTAAGGGAACCGGATACCCCCTCCCATTTGAGTATTTTTTGTTAATCTGAGGTAGATGCAAAATGGTGCTATCTTTAGGACCTGATCATATATGGATGGAAGTTGTCCATAATTTAGTGAATTATAATTTTTGGTTTGGTAAAAGAGGAGAGTATGTTGTCTAAGAGGAGGGTATGTTGTCAACAAACTTCCAGAAGCCCCCCTTTAGCTACTTTACTGCTTTTTATTCGGGGAAAGTTTTTAGCACAAATACGTGCGCGGAGTCCACAGAAACATTTTTGAACTATTACGAAAATATTCGTTTGCTTCATTGTTCTTTGCAAAAGGGTATTTAAGGTTGCCAGACACCGGTATAGGGCCTCCTAGAAGCTCTGGATTCGTTATATAAAACCGGGCAATGACATGATGGTTACTACCTGACATCCGAATGATACTATAGAGTGTGACGCCGAGAACTTTACAACAATCATTTCTTTTTACTAAGTCTGAACTTAAGTCCAGACGAACAGCTTCAGCAATGGGGAATGCGAGGGAGGGAGAGTATAAGTGCAGGAAAGGGATATTAGACCTATCTGGTAGGTATAGCAAAAGGAGTGAAGGACTAACAAGCTCGTTTCAGAATGCTTTTTGTCGTAAGTGTATTAACAATCACCATCTACACCGATAATTGCTTCCGGTAAAATTTTTTGAAAACTTTTTGACGGCAAATACGTACTTTCAACCTTCCACATTATGTTACAAATTAGATTGAAAGATCCCATATTGATGTGAGGCCCCTGCAGAGGTTGGAGGTGTACCTGTCTTTGTAAGTGTTGTGTTCAGAAGTTTCATTTATTATTACCTTAATAATTATTACCTTAATTAACATCTGATGGAGTGCAAACCGTGACGAATGCGCGCGAAGCACGCCTAAATTTTTATTAAATAAGATTTCCATGCCAAAACCTGCATTCAGGCTCTGCAGCAAGACACTTTCCATTCCCTAACAAATCTGTTTGTCAATCAAAAAGCCAGACTTTTACCTGGGAATGCGTAAACAGCTTTCTACTATTGCTGCTGTGTTTCTCTGGGAGTTGCTATCGGAAGATATTGATAAGAACAATATTGAGATAAGGTTTGAAGCGCACGGAGGGAGTGAAAAGTTTGATAGTTTCCGAAGGGTTTGCGAAAATTCTGATAGTTTGAGAACCACTTGTGATAGAAAGTGATTACCATAGATCCATCCCTCAGAAAACACAACTCACCTTACCCCCTACAGAAATCTAAACCTTGAACGCTTTTGAGATCATTTTAAAATTTTCAGAATTTTTCTCAGAAATCGATTGGAGGCACGCTCCCACATGCCCCCGTTCCGGCCCCACTGAATAGACTTACAAATATGACAAAAGTCCAAATAAAATTCCAGGCTGTCATTTAGGCCGGAGGCCTTTGCATTACCGGAAAAGGGACCTCGCCAGGGGGGAGGAGGGAACATGCAGCCAAAAATTGATTGTGCCCAATGAGATTTTAGATATATGAAAAATATATGCACAAACACACGTTCACGCAAACTCGATAAGAACACAAGGGAACACTGTCACTTTATCAGTCAAACATGCGGCTCAAATTGCACAAGATGTTCTAAAGAGCCACAATTTTGCCTCGCGCTCCATGCCTTTCTAATTATTAAACTATGTTAAGGACTGATTTTGGGAGATGTAATCCACAGCTATTGTTTCAAAATTTATTTTCAACAGCAATAGGACTGCTGCAGTCGTTAGTCCCCTCCCTTCAATACAATTACTAAGTCGATCATCATTTAGTACGATTTTATGTTCGAAAACTAGCAATATTATATTTGCGATGCCTTTTTCAGCACGTATCCATAAGGGAGAATAATTAAAGAGCTTCACTCTCAAAGGCTAATGTCTGTTTTTTTTTTAGTACTAGTGCCGTCAAATTTTCAAAACGGAACTTTTCTCTCCTGAATCTTTGCCGAGACGTGGCTAAACACTACACCAGGGATCATAAAGGTGATTCCTCCGAAAGGAGTATTGACACTTGCACGAAATTTTCGTAGATGTTCAACACTAGAGTTTTCCCGGTCACTTCGCGCGTACACCAGAGATGGTCTCCAAGGACGTTAGGCCCTTTTTTTTCATTTAGCCTATTGCTGAAGAAAATACAGGGATATATCTGTCATAATTGTAAGTTTAAGGTACCCAATCCCAATGAACCACATTCAAGGGTTTCTTTTACTAATTTTTCCGGCTAGCCCAGGGTCCGCAGCCGTACATGCACCTTCGATGCTCTAATATGAAGGCTTCTTTTCAGTGGGATACCCGGAAGCTAGTTATCTCAACATGACTTCCTTTTGGGTAACATAAGTGAATTTATTTTTAAAGCTAAATGAGCACCTTAACATAATCCCTTCTTCCATACTCACCCACCCCACCCCTCCTCATTCATGAAATCGCTAGTGCAAGTAAGGCCAACAAAATGGTCAGATTGTGATTTCTTTAAGTCTGTTTTTGTGGCCTGTGTAGTGCGCATCAAATGCTATTTTGAAAATAGTCAACTGCCTCATTCTAAAGTCACAATATATATGTACCCCAGAGCCTCCAGGGGGAAAGTGTTGCCCCTGGACGCCACCAGGGGCCCTCCAGTGAGCGACCTCCTGTGCACCACTTCAGAAAGTCTAGCGATCGTCATTCTGGGATGGTTTTGTATACGCGCGTGGTAAGTTAGCACATCATATATGAACATAAACACGGGCAAGATGGTCAACCTTCGAAACGGCTGTCTAATATGAACGACTCTTTTTCTCGTACATACTCTTTCACGAGTATTACGAGTGTAGTCGATATAGGTGAAGGTACTATACACGGATGGGAAACACGGAGGTTCGATAAACTGCACTGGTCGGCAGATTTTTTAAGTTGGCGACAACAGCGGCTAGGGGAGCATGCTCACCCAGTAATCTGGATGGGTGACAGACTCCAATACATTCCAACAGTATTTGGTCAACGACCTTACAATTTGCATATATTCGTGGGCGTGTGAAATGGCCTCCTTCCCACATTTTTAGAGGAGCGGGATACCTTTGACAGTTTTAAGTAATCGCAACATTTGCTAAAGTAAAATCAGTCCTAAACGACTTTTCAATACCTCACTATTCAATGAAACGATTTTTTCGTCGAGCTCCCTTGCATACTCTTTCATCCGCGCATAGGCCTATGTTTGATGATTACAACTTGGGACATTCTTAGACACAAACCACAAGGGTTGCGATCACAGGGGAGGTGTAATATGGTTTCGTATAATTAAGTTGGGATGGAATACGAATTTTCTCTACAGTTCAGTTGGTCAACTGCAGTAACTATACGACGTGTTTCTGGGAAGAGATGCACACTTAAGCTCTATAAATAAGTGCGCTGAATGCAGATCACTGAGCATGGGGGAGAGGCACTTCAACAAATACTTTTCTAATAGCCTACTCTACGCCCAAATTTAGTGATTCTCCGAACTGATACATTGAGTAGTGTCGGGGGAAAAGTGATTTGTCCAGATAAAGGCTCTCGCCAAAACGTCTGTTATCGACTCTCGTGTTCTCTTGTTCTTATTTACAGGCACCCGATTGACAAAATATCATATAATCATACAGTGTCATAATATTGAAAGAAATCAAAAGTACAATTGTTACTGTAAAAAAGTTCATGGGATCTTCAGCCATATGAATTGCATCAAAATGTATGTGATATCTGCACTTTCGGCAATGACATATGTGACACATGATACTTATTACACATGTTGGAAATTACTACTCCTAAACATGGGTGAGTACGGCTGTACCAAATAATGTTTGTTGTTTGCTTTCTGGCCCAGAGTATGTTGATGTGTTATCGTCCTCAAAGTTAATATCATACAGTGAATAATAAACCAACTTGTTTCTTATTTTTTTACAATTTTGTCTGCATATCTTGCACATCTGTAAGCAATATAAATGGGGAGAAGTGTAAACAATGTAATTTATGCACAATCTGTATTATACATGTATAGAAGTGTTAGTATTTATATCAACAATCTACCCATTTACACTACTAAAATATTATTGATGACACACAAAAGGATTATATTGTCACCTGGCTAGTTTGTGTAAAATATTTATGGAATAGTTAAAGCAAAGGACTGTGTTAAATATGTAAAAAATACACTTAATCTAAGCATCCTAATGAAATATCCATTACTTCTGATGTGCAGTTTTTAAGATATCAGCAAAAGGAAGTTAATAATTTTGTGATCTGAAGTTGGCCTCAAGAAAGCAGGGGTAATGTCATCTCTGTACATTTTCATCTTGTTTTGGCCTCAGTTATATAATGGAAGGTATTAAACAGATCAAGACAATATGATAGACTGCACTTTTTGTCAAGCCTTTCATCACGATGAATGTTGTAGATAGTTTGGCATTGTGTTTGTGGTCGGGTTTGGATTTTGTTCAAATTTCTGTTTTCGTTAGTGTCAGATTCTCAGCACGTAAAAAGCACAACGAAAGTTTATTATATCTACACAGGCTGAATGCAGGATGAAACAATCCAATGGGCTCAAAGACATTGAGAATAAGACGGCCTTGTTACCCATAAAAGTGATAATACGTTTTGCTGTTTATCTACATCAGTGAGTTCAAATGTTCAAATTGTTGTTGACGCAATTTACCATATAGGGTTACCCATCATTTATTGTAAATTGGGTTTCAGTTCATTACAATTATGAAAAGCATCCATAATATCAACAATCTGAGCATCCTACTATATATTGTCTATTCTAGCTTTCAGTATTCCTGAAAAGAAACGGGAGATGAAGGGCATTGCTTGTATGGAGGGACAAACACATTTTAGTTTTTTTGCAACAGAAGGGTTACTAAAATACCCTCATTAGTGAAGAAGGGTACATATGGTAATATGAGTGCTAATAAGGATATATACCAAAACAAGTTGTAGCTCTTCATTTAATGTAAAATTTTGTATCAGCTTGTGTGAAGTTTACATTGGACTCTCTTCACTCCAATATACTGAGAGAATATCACGTGTCTTCAGTGTTTATCAATCACATCGAAATTCACGGTATCCACCAGCATAGTCTTGTCATGTGAGAAGGTAAGTGATTGGATGTCCTAGGACCACCAGGTGATATTTTCTTATGTCCTTGCTTGAGAGTGTGCCAGTTGAAACCATTCTTGGCAAGCATAAGAATGCATTTGTTGGTTCTTGGGCAAAACAACAGCTGCAGTTTAACAACGCAACAAAGTTCGTCGCCTGGCAAGCTTGCAGCCTCTTATTCTGAATGAAAAACCGTGGCAGAGTTGCTCATGGAGCACAATGCTATGGATCTTGTAATCATCATCAAATGCATTTAGTTTTCTTTACAATTATTTCATGAGATTTCCTTCAAATTTCCTTAGTAATTATGTAATATAGTGAGTGCAATGGGTACAAAACTATGCAATTGGGTAGTAGGGAGTTGCAACATATGGATTAGTAGTAAAATAGTCATAGAATATGTGACTTAAGAAGGAATAATGAGGGTAAATGCTAAATAGTAATGTAAATGCAAAGAAATATATTTTTTTTTATTTGCCAGTATTATATAAAGACACATCAAGTTGTTACTGTCATGTATGGGATCAGGATTCCTTTCATGTCTCTAGTGTGAAAGCGTCAATCGTGCTGAGAAAAACGGCATAGCCGTTTCATAAAAAATCTTGAGTCTTAAGTCGATCGGTGTGTTGATTCTGTCACTGCATTTCTAGCGGTAGTACAGCATAAATGTGATTCTAATGGAACATGACCTGCAAGAAATATTATGACAACAACATCAAAACCTGGTTATTTTCTATTTCTAAAGGAAAAGCTTTACTCCTATCCAGATTTGAAAGTTCTGCAATTAGAAACTAGAAATTTGCAAATGTTACCAAAATGGTACTTCATTCCAAATTTTGATGGAAAAGACAACACCTCTTGGATATTAACATTATATTCTCAAAGGTGGTAATAAATAGTGTTTTAGCTGCTGCTCTGCTTCTGTAGTGACTGACTCAAGATTCCCTCAAAAACATTATGTTGTATACTGCCACCTTCAGTTCAAAGTTTATTTTCTTTAGATTCCTAAATCCAAAAAACACCAAAATATACAGTACAATGTAGAAGATACAATAAAAAGTATGTCTGTAAAGTTTCATTATTTTACTGAATATTTTACATATTTTTTCTGACACGATAGCAGTCAAGTTATTGTTTATTTATGAAAAGTTGGAATAAATGTTTTTTTCACCTGGGTGCATTAGGGCTACAGCTCCACTCCCTCGTCAGAAAAGGTAATTTATTTTTACACATCTTTTGAGAGAGAAGTACACTCAGACTGGCACTTACAACCAGACACACTTTACTTTCACTTTTATTGACGACAAATTACTTACGTTTTGAAATTAGGGGGAATATTCTATTTAAGGGGCAAGAAAGTATTATTGATCTAACTGACACACAAAAGCAGTCACAGAAGGGGTGCAGTCCCCCCCCCCCCCATCAACTTCATTAAAAGACGTTACAGTGATCAAACGTAGAGTCAGTAAAGAGGCCATAATTAAAAGCCACTTTGGAACACTTTATATTTCCTTGCTGTTTTTAGACAGCAAATACTAACTAAAAGTGACCATGGTGATGATCGTGTATAATATGTAACTTTTGCAATAAAAGACGAAGTACAACGTGAATGCTTCCAAAGATGCATTTTTGTTTTATTTTTTGCGTGACTTTCGGCTAAAATCAGATCACCTTGTCATAGGTGGACTGGCCGTTGTAGCGATGTGGCGATCGCCGCATGGACCGCTCGGTTCATGGCTGCCTTTGGCCAGATGCCGAGAGAAAAAGTGAGAGAGGAAAAGGAGAAGGGTGGAGGGATAGAAAGACAGCGTTTAATTAAAGATTAAAGCCCCGTGTACACTATCAACATTTCGGGACACATGTGTCGACACATGTTGCTGACACACATGGACACAGAAATTTGTCCTTGTATACACTAGACACATGTCGCGGACACATGTTGCGACACACTTAAGCAACATGTTGTAAAAAAAGAGCGGGAAAGCAGGATTTTGGAAGGAAGATGGAGGATTCAGAAAGAAAAAGATGTGTTTTGGGAGCAGCTGAAATAATATTGGCAATTGTACACGGGGTCCACGTTCCCCGAGGGGGTCCAGCAGTTTCCCGCCCCGATGTGCTTTGAGTTAAGCTTTTACCCATAAGAAATTTGAAAACATTTGAGTTTTCAACCAAGAAAATTAGAAAAAATTGGGTTTGTATTGAAGAATTTGCCCTAATTTGGACCGAAATTAAGTCAATCGTCGGGAGACTGGCTGATGTTGGAAACTACATATTTTATCGTATTCATAATAGATCCGGAAAACCAGAAAATTTCCCCGACAGGCAGCCTTCCCAAACGGGGGGCATGCCTCGCCCCCACTTGGCGCCACCACTGACATCACCACGTACATTTTTTCGTTTTCGTTTTTCCCTCTCTCCCTTTGTTCTTATTTTTACTCTTTGAATGTTTCCGTCACGAAGGGAGGGGGCTAGCCACCTGGGTCCGCAACTAAGGAGGGGGTATGAAAGGCGGTTCGGAGGGGGCCCGGGACTTTCAATGGATTTGATGGAGAGGTCATGGTGGAGGAGGAGGAGGGGTAGTCGACATGCGAGCCACGAGATGACAGTTAACATTGGGGAAAATTCCATATATCCCGTCGGGCCGTCCTCAATTTCTCGACGAGAACGACAAACTTCACCGACGGGGGGCAGACTTCCCTGACTGAGCATAGCCCCCAGGGCTCTCTTGCACCACCCCTGATTTTTAGATGGTTGGTTGTATAGAAAAACCATTGTTTAAAAGGAGATTTTAATTGGGTGGTACTTTTCATATCAGGGGGCAAAAGACTAATTTTGAAATTAGCTTGGACCCGCCACGCTGTTACACCAACTGGAGAACACTGATACATTCTCTTGCCCAAAAGTGGAATATTTCTAAACCTGTATCAGGATCCTCCTGGACAATTGCCCACCTCCCTCATCAATTCCCCTTAGGCAATTACCCTGGTCAAATTTCCCCCTCCCTTAAAATAGCCCCCATGACAATCACCCACTTGAGTGACCTGCCGGGAGCTAATTTCATAGGCCTACAAGAAAGCTCACGAGAGTGCCTGAAATGTCTTCAATTTTCTCTATTTTTGCAGGATGAGTACTTTAATTCCTTTCCTACCGGATACACATCACAATTGGAACACATCTTTTCAGCAACATGATCTCTAAACTGCCCCCCCCCCAAAAAAAAAAATTAGAGAGTGCTAAATTAGTAGGGTGACATCCTGAGCGGATATTCCCCCCTTGAATTAGTGGTGCGCTGCCTACAGGTAGCTCAGCTTCTGATTCAAATACGATTTCTGATTGGTCAGAGCTTGGACACATGTTGCCGGAAAATTGATTTTGAATTATTTGACAACATGTGTCGACACATGTTGCCAACTTTTTTGCTCTGTACACACTTTCAACATTTACGGCAACAAGGTGTTGTAGCAACTTGTGTCGACACATGTGTCCTGAAATGTTGACAGTGTACACAGGCTTTAACTTATTTTGTTTCCTGTAACAATTCTTTCTATAACTTCAAAAAAAATCGTATCTGCACCTCTGTCTTGCGGTAATGCTATCCGTTTCAAAACTATTGGATTTATTCAACCGCAAAGGTTCCACAATTATTGTTCTTCCGTGTAGGCGTGATTCTGGAGAAACAAGAAAATGCATTGATGCGAATTTTCATTCTCTTTATTTTTACTATCTTTTGAAAGGTTTTTCAGAATCGACTCCTTGGCAAATGTATTTTGAAAGAAAAAGAAATTTTCAGTTTCGTCGGGGATCCATACGGGGTATGATGAAGTATGTAATCCCGATGATGACCATACAGTCGCCCCCCCCCCCCCCATTTAAGCATGAGTAGGACAGATTCTTCAATGAAAACCCAAACTTTTCAACTTTTTTAAATGTAAACAAAATTTTTTCAATTCTTCAATATAACCCCAACTTTTTCGGAGCGCTTCGCTTGCCTTGAATTTCGAGTAGCCTATTTCATCCTTTCAACAACCATTGCATCTGTCGGGGCTTAGGGTAGCTGGCCCCCAGTCAATGCGCTTGGCCCCCTGTCTGCAAACCCTAGCACCACCCCTGGCTGAACCTGCATGCAGGTTTTCCATGGGCACAGGTTTTTCGTCAACATTTCGGTGCGCTTCGAGTTGCAATTCTCACAATCGACGTTGTATCACTTATAAACATTATTCGCACAGAAATACCAGTGAACTTTTCCAGCACAAACTAGGTGAACACCCACAAGCATCAATGTGTTTTCATGTAGCAATCCAATACCTTGAGGAGTATTCGTGCCATGCCAGAGATGACTTCATGATTTAAATTTGTTCGAAACACAAATTAATTCAAAAAATACTTTTTGCGTGCATGATGATTGTACACTTGATTCTGTTGCAAATTGTTCATGCAAAATTTCGTTCAAAGTAAAAATACAATAACTGTGAACTGAATTGTGAATTGTGAAGAGTTTGGTGTACTCTCAGTGTCATATGGAGGTCAACCTAAAGCTCCATGCTAGTGTAGTGTAGTCTGTGTTTACATAGGCCTATGCTTCACTCTTTACAGCTATTACAGCCATATGAACCATTTTTCAATGATGATACAGACCACATCTTGCGATCTTCAACCTGAATTAGAAGAAACATTTTGACCGCTTGATCCCAAAATGTTCCTTTTGTGCCAAAATAACCTGTAGCTAACCTTTGACTTTAAAATCCTAAATAACCAAGTGAGCGCCATTTCCTGTAATCTGGCAAGCATTTTTGTCCCAAATTGTCTGGTACGCTACACGTCAACTGATGGTGGCGCTAGGCTTAGATAGTGCCAAGCAAGGGCCGATCACTGTAATTTGCCGCTGTCGTGTAAAGGACAGCTTGAGTGGTGTAAGAAATCTAAATCCACATGTACCCTTCTCCCTTCCCACCCCAAGTGAAGAAAACCTCTTGTAGCAAACTATCCTTTGATACTCTTTACTACAAAATGGTCATGATGACATATTTATTATTTGCAGTGTTCATTCAAGGCCACTGGATACTTAAACGATAGCCATATGCTTCATTTTTTCTGAAAATTTCTCAATATTTCAGTTCTCCGGACTAAGTAGTCTTTTCCACACTGTAACATGATTCCAAGACCACATCAGGGGCCCTGGGGCAGACCGCATCATAGTCTTTCCCAGTTGGCTCCAGAGCATTCCATACTACACATTTCTAAAATCGTACCACTGCTGCCCTTATACGGACCACGATCAAGGTTTCAAGCCCCAGTAATCCGGCACAATTTTTAGGATCGGTCATCACAAAGGGAATCCCGCACCTTTTTGAAATACCCTAGGCTGAGCTCACACCCTAAAACGATATACTTATTTTAACATGAGCTTTGATTTTCCCTCCATTTTACAGTAATACTATGGTATATACCGGTCGTGTTTGAGAATTACAAGAGGATGATGCGCTGATAAGGGCCAAATGGTATTGTGTATGCCCAAGGTAAACATTCCTTACTAAGTCAATGGACCTTTAACCGTGTGTTTAGCTCAACGACTATGCAGTTACTGTAGAAGGTTCATCGCCTTGAGAGGGCAATATACAGGAATAACAACTGAATATGATCTGTTTGTATTATCATTGCAACTGGAAACTTAAGCCGCGGTCACACTACAACGAATTCGGATCGGATTCCGATCCGATTTTTGTGAGTTTTTATTAAAATCTTCTCCATTTTGGGTAAGAAAGAGCCCAAAATTTGCCAACCAGTGTCAATATATGATTTGCATCAGAGGTCTATGAAAATGAAAAGTTAACTGATATTTTTCGTGACGTCACACCGACGGACAGCTTTTATCAGACACACGTAGTCCGATAAAAACTGTCTGTCGATGTGACGTCACGAAATAATTCGTATAAATTTAATTTTCGTAGTCCTGCGATAAAAATCATATAATTACACATGTTTGCAAATTTTGGGTTCTTTTCGACCCGAAATGGAGAAGATTTTGATAAAAACTCACAAAAATCGGATCGGAATCCGATAGGAATTCGTTGTAGTGTGACCGCGGCTTTACGTTGCTTTGGTATGGGTTGACAAGTAGATGAGTGTTGTAACTTTCAGGAAATTTTGGCAAATCTATTTTAACATCTTGAGAAGTTTTCTGCAGTATTTTTTCGAAGCAAGTTTAAAACCAGGCTTTTTCACGGTGTTTTTGTAGCCTATAAATTCAAGCCACGAACTACAAAACATATGGACTTTTTGAACGATTTTAGAAAATGACTGGTACTTTTGAAAAAATATGTTTCATCATTAACTTCTCCATGCGCGCATCCCACAGTTTACTGTCATATAAAAACCTGCCTGTGATCTATTATTAGTAGAAAATAATAACGGTAGGGTTAAGGATGGTGAAAGTGTGAAGTTTTAAGTACCCCCATGTGCTCTCTTTGCAATCAATTGGCATCGTAAAGGAGGCAATTTAAGTTAATGAGAGCAATTTTGGCCATACACATCATATAAGTAAACCTCACCTGCTTACAAGTTCATTATAAATAGAATTTTGCATGTCGCAACATTCAATTGATAACTTATGTTTACTAGGACACTCATTACGAGGCGTGATTCTTCGAAAAATGTCGTGTCATTAGAAGTTCCAGTCATACGGTCCTCAGTAAATACCATAAAATACCCTTGCCATCCTCCCTAAATCTTCATGCAGGTTACATATCTACAAAGGCGAAAGAAGCGGTGAGGGGGGGGGGGGGGTCGGCTAAAGAAGGGCT
This sequence comes from Holothuria leucospilota, assembly GCA_029531755.1. Taxonomy (NCBI): domain Eukaryota; kingdom Metazoa; phylum Echinodermata; class Holothuroidea; order Aspidochirotida; family Holothuriidae; genus Holothuria; species Holothuria leucospilota. The sequence goes on from CM055973.1 coordinate 1,681,200, forward strand.
AAAGGCACCACTTAAAAACAGGAAGTCTAAAGTATGTTTCCGGACGGGTCTACTTTACAATAACATGTCCAACGTTAATGAATAAACGCCTTTTTTAGAAACTGACTTAACATAATGAGGGAAAATAATATCGTAAGGGTTTTTGGATAGGCTCCTCAAACCAGCCGTTGGCATCTCCCCCCCCCCCCCCGACTAAGAATAATAAAGTTACTCACTTTGTCCCCAACTCTAACATATAGGCTTACACTAAAAACTTGCTTTAATATAGTTAATATAGCTTTTTCGACTTAAGGCTATAATGCATTATAATATTGGGGAATAAGATCGAATGAGCTTGACATTTTATTGGGGATGAATGCATCATTTGGGACTCAAACAAAGTCAATGGCACAGACTGTTTGCATTCAAAATGGTGGACCTAAACAGTCTTAGTTACCTAAATCCCTATCTTTATGTTGTCAAGTTAGCACAAGAAGGTGCGGTGATAGAATTTAAATATTTAGTTGAAACCGAAAATCTTAAACTTGCATCTGATCAGCCATACGAATATTGATAAGTTTTGTTATGGTCCCTGAAGTTTTCAGTATAATATGGACTACATAGCTGTCGTGTTGGAATGTTATTGTAACAGCTGTTTGTGCACGGCACCGCATGTAAGGTTACGTAAGAGCCATTCTAATAAATGAATGGGAGAACGCAACGAAGGGGGTCAAGGTGCTTGTGCTGGGCGTAGAGGCGGGAAAAGAATAATTGAAAAGGGGGTCTATACAAGCCTCGGGAAAGAGTGAACGTGGACTGAGATGTATTTGCCGAAAAACTGAAATAGATTATTATTTGAGTTCCTGTTGTGATTTTCATTTGATGTTCAACCTTTTTATCGGACAATATTTTAACTAATTAAACAAAACAAGTCGTTTACGTTTTTAAAATCTAATTTTTGGAACGTCAAGTTCATTAGTGATTACTAGTTGGTTCCCCCAAAGAAGTGAGTATGGTAATTCCGAGTTATCATTATTTAGAATGAAAATCAAAGTCACGTTTGCATGTGTTGTCGAAACCATACTTAGTTTACGGTAGTTAAGCGTATTCAGTACAGTATACAGTACGTATACATTAGTCTGTGTTGTTGTTCGTTGGGTTTCAGTCTGAGCACAGATTTCTCGGTTACTGTTTAGAAAAGTTCTTTCGTTAGGAGGGTTAAGCTAATGTAAGGTTTCATATCGTGTTTATTACTTGTTTGATAAAGTGGGAACATTATGTTTCAGTTATCTTCTGTAAAGGGCGAAGTCAGCTTGTATATTACTTTATTATGAAGGCATTTCGTGCCGAAACACGGTGGTTCCACGTTTTTCTTTCCCTGCAATAGGGGCGCCATTCTTAAATGTAAGAAGCAACCTGGTATTCATAATTTATTTGCGTTTTTGCTGTATTATCTTTCAGATTGAATAAAATACAAATTATACAAAAGTGGAATTGGCTAGTCAGATTTCTTACTTAAATCCGGCCTCCCACTTAGCGACCAACGGCTTGCGAGCTCTTGCTATTCCTTGCGAGCTCTTGTGACCGCCTTTTCTTGAGAGCTCTTGCGATCATCTGCGCTTGCGACCGGTTGCGAGCTAATTGCTCTCACACTTAGCGACTTCTTGCAACCATATAGGTGCTATCATGCTAATTTTAGCCTGGATATTGTATTATTTGTACATAAACCTACATCCTAGTGCGAAGTTCAACATGGCTGACGCTTCATTAGAACAAATTTCCTTGCAAGATACACATCAATGTATTTTAGGAGCAGCTGCTATTGGTATATATTATTGAGACGCAGAGGAAGGAGGATGAATACGTTTCGCCGTTTCTGGGTTCGTCCCTCGCTCCTGCGGTGGGAAGTATACGGCCACTATGATCAGTGGCGTAGCTAGAGGGAGTCAAGGGGCGGCACGTGCCCTGGGCGCCGGGTGTGGAGGGCGCTGAAATGGTAGAATGAGAGTAAAAAAGTGAGCACTTTTCATACAGACATGACGTAAATGATGTATGTCGTCAGTCATGAATATTTTCCACCCACTAATAAGAACCTGAATGTAGCTGTTTTCACTGGCAAATTTATAGATTGTGATTTCTTTTCAGTCCATTTCAACCTTTTTCTCTCTTTTTATCCTGTTCTGTACTTACTACATGTCAGGGAGATTTCGGGTACTTCAGTGTACAGTTCCAAGGCAGTATATTTTGAAAGGTGGAATGATATATACCGCCACGTCCCGCGAATATTAGGACTGGGCAGATTCCATCTAAGGTGAGTTAAATTTCAAATAACCCCTAATTCGATGTTCCTCCTTCGCGGCACACTTCAATCAGATGTCAAAGGGGGATTTTTGAGTTTCGACTGGATCGAGAACTACGGCGAAAGATTCTTCAATGAAGACCCGAAATTTTCCACTTTTCCTTCAAAAAACCCAAATTTTTCAAATTATCTCCAAGACAGCCCGAAATTTTTAAATTTTTGCCAAAATAGGCCAAGGTTTTTCGGAGCGCTTAGCGCGCCGAACGTTTTACGTTTCCCGTCTTTTTGGCAACTCATCGCCTTTGTCGGAGCATGGGGTTGTTAGCCCCTCTTCGGTGAGCTTTCCCCCATCGGTCAAATCCTGGGGCCACCCCTGCTTATTTTTACAGTGCATAGTACGGTGCAGATATGCTTAAAGCCTAAACAACCAATATCAATTTATTTCACGATATTATAATTATAACTGGGGCGCGATTTTCTACTCTTGCACCAGTGGACGCCAAAGCCCCTAGCTACGCCACTGACCATGATACTCCTACGCAGAAACTGGCTGCTGAGGGCATACCATGATGCGTATCATTCCAGAGAGCTTGTCCAGAATTCTTCCAGGAGTTGTTGAATAAGGTTTCAAATTTGAAGACCATTTTTAGACGTAGCCGGAAAAGGTAGCCTTCTAAAGAGTGTGGGGTGGGGGTAAAATCTTTCCTTAGAGGTTAGATGTGTAAAAACGAACACACCACTACTGGTCTTTACACAAAATTTTGCCCAACTTTTGGGGGTGGGCTTAGAAAAGGTTTGGGGCTAAAGCCATCCCTACCCCCTGTAGAACCGTCCCGAATGAACTAAGCCAAAAGTAAGTTTAAGTATTCTATAGGGGGGCTTACAGCTTGCAGAGCTGGATTATGAGGCTACCAATACAAGCCTTTTTAAGCAGCTTCTCACAAACAGGATAACAAGCATACCTTTTCCGTCGTTGTGAAGCGCACCCTTTGGTGGATAAGATCCAGGGTAGGCTACATACCAATTAACGTGAGCCTTTGACGTAGATCAAGACTGAATTTCAATAAACGAGACTCAAGCATAGTATTTATCAAACTGATTTTCGATGAAAATGAAATTTGATTTCAATTACCAAATGAAGATGGTTGGAGGTGTCAAAAGTGACAAAGACGGGGAATTCAATTTTTTTTTTACAATAGGTTGTTATTGTAAACAATAAAAATTGGAAGGTGTGGTTTGCTGAAGACCTCTCTCCACAATGTCCGCGGCCCGTATACTCTATCAACTTTCTCCCTATATTTTAATGAAACACCCAACCGGTACCGCTCAAGTTCTCTTGACGATTTGCTTGACTAGGAAAAGAGGGACATGCTCAGCAGTGTTCACAGTAAGTGGAAAGCCTCTATTTTGAACACAATTAGATGACATACGCTGTCTTACCGGCAGGAACCTTCTTTTCAAAATTACCAGCATCTTCGATTTTGGATAGAAATTTTCACTTTTCGTGCAGCCAAACCTTGCGACCTCTTGCGAGTTCTTACGACAACCCTCTCACACTATGCCATCGACTTACGACCTCTTGCGAGCTCTTGCGACGGTCGCAAGATTTTTTAACATGTTTAAAACGTTGCGAGCTCTTGCGATCATGGCTTGCGAGCCACGACCTCTTGCGAGCAAACCCTCTCACACTTAAGCCAGGTGCCCACTGCACGACTTTTGTTTATGATTTCTCACGATTCCAAACGATTCGTCACGACGTGGAAATCCCAAAAATTTGCGAAAGAAATGTACGCTTTTCTGCAATATGCTGCGACTCACGACTTTTTACGATTTATGGGTGCACACTGCACGATTTTTGGAGAGAATTTGTCTACGACACCTGGCGATTTGAGCCTGCAAAGCCGATGAATTACTGCATAGTTGGGACATTTCCCGGCTTTGCATTCTTATTCACAAGAGATGTTGTCACTGCTCCTGGGATAGAAACTCATGACGCCCGGCCTTGTCGGCTGGTGCAGATTGATCCAATGCAGCGACAGCAAAATAATAATGCCAATAACCGTATACTTTGCTCAGACGCAGGAGAATGAGGAAGAGGAGCAAAGTCAAAATTTGGTGGCCCCATGGCTAGCCAAATTTAAGGCCACTAAGTTTCTCAGGGGTGGAGTTGTCACCACTCCACTTAGACACTGACACACTCGAGAATTTTTCAATCACTTCCAAAATTTGTGCAGCAAAGCACCATAAATTTGCATCTAAGTAGGGCCGGATTTACGAATGTGAGGCCCTGGGCACGACCATATTTGGTTGCCCCTGGCCGGGCACTCATTTGGCTCTTTCAAAAAAGAACCGACATAATTGATTGAGCAATATACAAAAACCTACCTCTTCAGCGGCTGGGTGCTTTTTTCAGACCATAAAAAGGATTTGACTGTGAAGAACCGGGGGGAGGGCGGGGGTTAGATTGTCAAGAGCTATACTGATCTGCAGGTTTAGTGGCCTGAGATGAAGTTTTCATTTTTCAGAAAAAAAGCTTGCCCGCCCGGCGGACGTGTATTACTCCTGCACCTATATTGGCTGCACTCGTTAGAGTATGTACGCCAAAGAGGAGTACATATTCGACACCTGCTATGAAGGTTAAAAAAATTAACAAGGTGCAATTTGGTGCATTTCAACTGTTGAAAATTATCTTTCTATTAAAGAACCTTCATGAAAGTATAAAAATAAATGGAACTAAGTTAGACCTAGACATAAGGAGTTTGGACGATTTTATTTAAAAACATGTCCGAATTTTTAGACCTCGCTCAGATGTCATGTTGAGTAAAGCCGATGCAAAACAAAGTGTGATGGTAGACCTGGGACTAAAATTTGTCGAAAAGGAATAGGGTGGGGGTAAACTCTCAGACCAATTGGCATAAAAATTCAGGTGTGCATCTAGCTTTTGGGCAAAAAAGCTTCGAAAGAACAGTACGAAAGCCGAGACGGAGCCACCGATGGTTGGCGCGAAGCGCTTAAAAAATTTGCATGAAAACACCTCTTAGATCACCAGAATCGGCACTTCCTGGCACTATTTGTCGTATGGAACGACACCACAGGGCCACTCTGACACTCTCTCCCTATATGAGACTATCTTCTTTATTTTTCCCATCATTTTATATTTTCACTCCTCCAATTTGTGGGCCCCTGAATTTGAGGGTCAGAGGCCCGGGCTTATCTGGCCCAATAGGAAATCCGGGACTGCATGTAAGCTACCTTAGACGAACAAAACATTCTCAAAGTGGGAGGGAAATGCTTACACCTCTCCCCTAGGACGGCGCCTGCACGAGGCTTATATGAAGGATCCGCCGATTACACTAAATTTGGGGGGGGGGGGTGTGGGGCGAAATTACAGCATACTCTTCTGCTGTGGCCCCAATCACCTATCCTGGTATTGCAACTGGTATTGGTGATAACATGAAGGTAACATTTGCCACTACTTTACTGTTGACAAAAGTCATTTTCCAGTGGACACTTCTTTAATATAGGTACCGCAAAAAATTAATAAAAAAGAGGAAAAAGAAAGGAAAATATTCAGACTAGTTTTCATTTGGCTCTAGCACTTCCGGCCCTTTGTTTACACTGATTGTGACTATTAAAGAGACCTATAACATCTCAGGACGTAGCAAGGCGTGGATTGGGTGAACAAAGTCAAGGGGTCCCACGAATTCTGAGTCCAAGATATCAACAAAAATATTAGTTTTGCAGGGGCCGATCTATGATGCTCAATTTTTCTACTTTGACCTAGACTTGCCTCTTGCATTATTGTAAATATTTGGGTGCATGGTTTATGTTATTGGGTTTATGGTACCATTGTTTTGCCGGGTCCCTCAATGCTCCTTGCTCTTTGGCACAGTCTTGGGTTCCTGCGACATCTCAAGACATGGATGCGACCTACGAATATCTACCTTTTTTCGGTGCACACTGTGCGACATTGTTTGCGATTTCTCATGACATCTCACGACATCCCACGACATGGATGCGGAATCCGCAGAAATTTTGAACATGTTCAAAACTGTGCGACCTAGATGCGACTTCCCACGAATTGCCACGACTTTCAGAATTGCCACGACTTCTCACGACCTACCGTTGCACACTGTGCGACTTTTTGATGTCGCGAACGGAGTCTTCAGACATCGTGAGGAATCGCTTCCATGTCGTAGGTCAAAAGTCGTGCAGTAGGCACCTGGCTTTAGCGATCTTCTCGAGGTCGCAGGAGGTCGCAAGGAATCGCAAGAGCTCGCAAGCCGTTGGTCGCTAAGTGGGAGGCCGGCTAATTTACTCCGTGCGCCAGTTACAAATCGACTTTATGTAGAAAGTGTAGACTTCTAGGACGAAAATTGCAAGGCGGTTTTAGCAAGTTTTGAAATATTCGGGATTATTCGACTTCTTTTGAAATCATTAAAATTCCACACATTTAAGCATTTTCAAAAAAATGATTTAGAGAGACCATAGAATGCTTCAATGGATGGGGACTATGTTAACGCCATTCCTTTTAATCAGAGATAGCAGTTGTTCCCTTTGTCCATAGCAATCAACTTTTGGTGAGAGCATAGGGTCAGAGAACGGTCAAATTTCTCACTATTCCAATAGCAACTGCCGTGTAGTGAAATCATGCATTCAGAAAATGACTCGCTGTTTTCAGAAAATCAACTGCAAGGAGGTGGTCTAGAATTAAAGGTTACCTAGTCTGACAAAGCAATGATAAAGGATCAGTTTATAGAGTTTTGAAATGTGTCGTTTTTTTCCAAAAACGACACATACCAAACTTCTATCTCATGATCCTTTAAGGGCTTCGAAAAAGGTCTGATGTGGTAATGGTATTGTACTTAACTTAATTAAACAGGTAGACAAAATAACTCCATGGTAGGCTGGGTAGGTCCGCAGCCAGACAAGGGGATAACCGGGGGGGGGGTGGGGTGGGGTGGAACTCAATATCTTTTTAGGAGGCGAGATATACTAACATGCATAAAGACCGATTTTAATTTTCGATCTTCAGGGAGCGAGACAATAGGTGTCCAAGGGAAATTTGCTCCCTGACCCCTGTGCTACGGGTTTAGAGGTGGGTCGCAGCAAGTCAGGTAGGAAAGGGATGATTAAGGCAAAGAAGTGGAAATTTAATTTGTAATCTTACAGAAAAACACCGGAATAGATTAGATGTGTTCACTGTGACCTTCAATGTGATCTCTCTGACTATTTTCTTTTGTTCTGTTCCTGGCTACTAAAAAAGGAGTAGCTGTTAAGCAAAAAAGAAAAAAAAAGGAACATCGTGACAACTACAAACACAGGTTTTATCACAGGCCTAAGTAAAACTTGTGGCAATGTGGGATAATGCGAGGCAAGAGTGCCTCCGATTCGCTGAAAAGTATAATTACGTCAGCGTTATTTGATTAGTTATGAAGGGTTCAGGCCCGTGGCAAGGCTGATGCACGGGGTGGTGCACATGCAGACAACCATGCCCCATTTGGCAAATCGAACTCAAAAATATTTTTTAACTAAGAATAGTTTTCTTGCAAAGGATATGGGGCTCCTACAGTACCATCAAGCGATTATCGACCAAAGTTTTAGATAAACCAATCAATGTGTTTGAGCTACAGAGTTTGTCTAAAGGGAAATGTACCCACAAACGATATTCGCATCATATCTGCGGTTTTTCGCAAATATCTCGTCAACTACCAAATTTTGCACGCTCTGCTCGCTTCCACTTTTCTCAATAAACACTGCTTCACTACCGTTGGTCTTACACAACTGGAAGAGTTTTACAAATAATATTTTTACTGCAAACGCATAGAGGGGTGGGGGTAGGGGACTAGAGGCCCCGATAATACTAGAGGCCCCGATAATTTTCAGTTTAAAGATTACCTTAGAAAATGTAAAAATCGAGAGTTGAATGGTTCAGCCCCCATATTAGAGAGCTTTTGAAGACTCTGAGGCTTTATTGTGAAGTAACACAGAATTTCAAAGATGGGAAGAAGGGTGCTCTTCCCTTCCACTTTCTCTGTGGAAAATTTGATGTAAGATTCAGAACGGTGAAAGACGAATTTGGTTTTGGAAATTTGCACGTGTCTCTGCAGAGCCTGCATGCAGTTTTACCATTGCCAATGACTTCCTGTGGAGCAATAATGCGTTGTTTGCGTCCAGTTCTCACAGTTCACACTGTGTCTGATGAGTAAGGGTACAATAAGGACAGTTACGTACATAATTACTCCAGCCAATACGCAAAGCCTCTTTAGAGGCTGGGCATCAGAGGGCTTTCCGAGGAGATGAAATGCCTTTAGTGGCATTCTCAGGTTGATGACTATGATATGTTTTACTAGCGCATGCGTATTCATAACATTACAGTTCAGTCCAATTGGCCATCATATTTAAACAAAAAACTATGGTCAGAAATAGTAATTTCCCCCTTTAAAGCAGTAGAAAAATTTACGATATCTTTCTGTTTATGAAAAATTTGGTGTATTCCCAGTGTCGTTTGGGATTCAACTAAAAACTTCATGGTGGTCTCTTCATTTTGTAAATACCCCAAATCTTATAGGGTAATTACATCTCTGTACCTCCATTAAAATATTACTCCTAAACCACACAAGGGCCTATTTGCTTCTCCTATACCCTCCCTGTTCTGATCGGAAAGGACTCAAACAGCGTTTGTGGAGCTGATGAAGTAGGTTATCATAAGGCTACCAACTTCCTTTCGTTTTCGCAGACTTCTACCCTTGTGATGAGACAATTGTTAGAAGGGAAGGATACAATCTTATGAGCCATTCCTGTACTTGAACATCAATATCCTGTGGCTATTTGTAATGGGCTTCAAATGTCCTACGTGCCCTAGCCCCAAATTACCAACCTCTGGCTGTACCTAGCCACTAGCTACAAAAAAGTCCTTTTCGATGTCCCTATAGTAACGGTGGATTTTACATCAGCGGAATTCGTTGCTACAGTCAAGTGCTTGAGGGATGTCTTATGGCGTTGCACCATGGATCTTTACTTACTGTTCCCTTCGTACTCGTAGGTTATGTAGGCATGGAATGGTGATTGGTGACGGGAGGAGGGTTGGGGTTGTTACTATGATTCAGTTGAGTTAGGTTACTCTTTCATATTTTACGTCTGTTAATTTCTTTGGTGTTTGTTATTGTGAGACCGAGAGTCACGAGTATTCGTCAAGCCTGGAAGAGTTTTAAAAACACTCCTCTTCTCACAACATAATCTTCTAAACTGACAACTATAAACCTGAAAAAACACATGAAAAAAATATCAGTTCTTCCTTTTTAAGGACTACTCCGCAAAGCGGACACTGCTTGCTTAGAACTTCTTCAAGGCTTCACAAACAAACAGTAAAACTCGTTTTACACAGTTTATTAATAGTACCAAACGTTATACACATCCATTGCAACGGGGCATGGGGTAATCGCATCAACGACCCATGTCTGCATTTGTGAGGCCGTGTTCATTTCAAAGAAGGAAAAGAGGCCTCGATGTTCAGCTTTATAAGGAGAATACCGCTGTTAACTCTCAAATAACCTTTCTCGCAGTGACTATGGTAAAGGGTAAAACCAACAGGGATTGGCAATACAGTTTCAAACACTAATCAAACTAGAAAGCCCACAAGTTTAGTAATTTCTTGCCGAAAGGGGATGCTTTGTTACACAGAGGTTCGCCCCCATGGGCAGGTCTAAGGAATTTTGTTTGGTGGGGTAAAATCAAGTCCGTATTCAGGGAGGTTCGTACCCCCCCCCCCGGGCAATATCGATGGTCCGCATCGGATAGTACAGTACGAGAATGGTTATTATTATGTATTACAGTGATGCCCCATGCAGTCTTCAAAAGCTCTTCTAAAACCATTTCAGACACTAGGTCATGATCTGTCTATCTTCAAGTTTAAAAATAATTACAGGGCCATATCAGCTAATCGCTATAAACGGCAGCACCCAGAGATATACTTAAACCTCAGGGCTTCCGGAGGTTTCGCCCTCCGGAATCCTCCTTAGGCGAGCCCAGCTTTTTAGTCATCGTCTATTTGTGCGACAATGTCGCATAAACGGCGACAAATGTCGCACAAAAAAAATTTGATATGCTAGTTCTACCCGGGTGTAAATTTTGAGGTTCCTCATTAGCGCAGAAATCCACTCAAATATTACACCATTTGCGATCTAGGCAAATTGCAAATTCCAAAGGGGAGTAGGATACCCCCTCCCCTTAGACCCCTCCCCCAGGCCACAGATCAGTAAATGTCGCATTGAGAAATTGTCCTAGCTAAAGCACTGGTGGACCTCTGGATCCCAACCGCTTAAAAATATAGCGGCCCTGATTGAGAGGAATATTCTAATACCTTTAAAATTAGTGGGATCTAGCTTGTATTTGGATGATTTGTTTGCATTATGAACCAAAATATATCCATCCTGAGACTATAATTTTTCACCCAGATAATATACTTAAACCTCAGAGCTTATGGGGGCTGCCCCCCCTGGACACAGCCATGGGTCCCTTAGGCGGAGCCCAGGAACCCACCCGCTAAAGCTCGTTGTTTTGCGCTATAAAAACGCATTACCTAGATCCGTCGGCAAAACATAATCATCCACACACCCCCAAATGATAACACCTTCGCTACGTCCCTGAAATTCCTTGTTTCTGAAAAATACTTTTAGTACTCCTTTCATTTTCCAGACAATCAAATGAACACAGTATAGACGACCAAGTGTTAAGCTGAGGAAAGTCCTGCTAGTTACCGCCCACTGCATGCAAGTTTCAAACTTGAAACTTCTCCCCCCAAAAGAAAAAACCCTAAACTGAAAAAAATTAATACTTAATGAGAAAGCCATCAGACAGCCTCGCAATAGTGAGAGCAATAACTGACTCAAATAGCTTTAAACCTGATTCATTTTTATCAGAAGCAAGCATAGTCAGCTATTTAACTGGTCCCCACCTGAGTGATTCTGAGCAAGATTGCAACCAACTACATCAGCGTCGTATAATGACTTTAATGGGTAATGCGGATATATCTTGATACATGGCAAAAGCCAACCGTAAGGTCTATCAAGGTTACGTTCATGAAATATCATATTTATTGAAGTTTGAGCTCTGGTACGCCAAATGACCTTTTGACCCCACACACAAGCAATATAATTTCTTTAATCAATTTGGGCGCATCCTCATGCTAAGTGTGATCTGCCACCATTGTTGTCCTTTGTAAACTATCCATGTTTTGTAAGCAGTGTACACTAAAGTGTTTTCGAACCAATTAATCGCCAAATGGACCTTATACAAATTTTATGACCGTCCCGATCAAACACATAAAGTGGGCGTATTACTGACAATAATACAGCCACGCACCAATATGAAAGCCTAATCTTGAAACCAAAATTCACAAGGTTTGGATTTTTTTAACTCTTGCTCAACTTCTGCACATTCTCCCACAACATAATGATTCGGACTCTCAATATGTACAAGCCATATTAACTATGAAAGGTATCTAATCATTCCAATTTCCTAATATTTTTGCTTAACCCCTTGACCTCAGATAACCTTTGACCTAGCCATAACTTAATAGGCTTCATCTTCTGACTATGACAAATCTACATGACAGGTAGGAAAACGCATGCTCTCTGTACCTTGAGATATTATTGTTTACAAATGTTTTTGTTTGGTTTTTTAACTTCCTCTCTATGACCCGCTGACCTCTACCCATGATAAATTTATTCTTATAAATATACGTTGAGTATTGACAAAAGCATCTACCATTTCCTGTCTTGAGATACTGTGTTTATGAGATCTGTTCGTTTTCTACTTTCTGGTGACCTTGCATGCCCTTTGACCTCTAACCAAAAACAATAGGGTTCTTCCGCCTCAATACAACAAACATATAAAAAAAATAAGAAAAGTGTCCCATCATTTTTTATTTCCTAATGTTTTTGAAGATTTACCTCTGGTGATCTCAGATAAAACTTTGAAATCTTACCAAAAAACAATAAAGATTCAGTTCTGAAAATGGACGCTTCCACATGGCCTCCTATAAAGCGATCCTTGTTTCCCTACAAGGGCTTTTGGTGTTTGACCTTTGGATAACCTCCATGATGCCTATCAAAAACAGAAGAAACATTTTCTTTTTTAACTGATACTAAAATCCACACACACAATACGACAGTGTCTAATATCCCTATCTTGTAGATTATTGTAATCTTCCAAGGGTTTTTTTTTTTTGGAAGTTTTACCTTAAGGTGACCTCAGCTAACTTTTGCCGCTATAGCCCCCCCCCCTTCTCCGAAACGGTTTCATTTTCAGACTAAAAGCATCCATGTGTCAAGCATATGGATAATTGTCTCATACCTAGAGATATCATGTTTACAAGATTTATGGTTTTTAGCTCCAGTGACTTGAGATGACCTCTGGACCTCCAACAAAAAACAGTAGGGTTCTTTCTCTTAATTTATTATCAAATTATGTACAAGGTATCTATGCAAAGTATCCATTATTCATGTGGTGAGATACCGTAATTACAAACTAAGGCGTTCAGCAAAAACAACAACACACACACACACACACACACACACCATACTCGGACACTCAAGCACTCAAGCACTCAAGCACTCAATAACCTCTACGGGGTAGGGGGGGACGCCCGCCAAGGAATGCGAGAGAAGTTATCAGCAGCGAAGCCCGCCGCGAATACCGATTGGCTGGACCATGTTTAAGGGCGGGGGGGCTGCGCTTCCAAGGCAGAACACGTGCAGCCGCGCATGACTTCTAATTGCAGTGGCTGAATTTTCCGGGCAGCTACGCCAGGTTCGAGCGCAGCGCGTGAGCTATGAAAAGACGGTGCGAGGGCGAGAACCCTTCGCCTGGCTGTGCCGCGCAGCCGCCAAGGCCACGTTGGTGAGTGTACCCTACCACACACACATCCATGAATGTACACACCACGGGCTCACCCATACACACCCATTAGCACACTCGATGCCGTGACCGGGGACTGGCTAAAGGACCCCGTAGGGAATGCAAGGGAATTTACCAGCAGCGAAGGAGCCGAGTAGACGGATGACGTGCTCCAAGGACGGGCTGCTCTCCAAAGCGGAAATGTGCAGCCGCGCGTGGTACTTCCTCTTCGTAGTGACCGAATTTTCCGGGCAGCTACGCCAGTATCGAGCTCCGCGTGAGCTAGGAAAGCCGTGCGAAGAGCGGCCGCCCTCGTCAGCTGCCCCGGTACCCTCTTAAGGCCACTTCTGGGGAGTGCCACGCCATGCACAGGCCTGCGTGATTGCATTAAATGTCTTTTGACTTCGGAAAGGAATCAAAGCGGACAGAAGCTTAGAAATTCCTTGAACCACAGGAACTTTTAACATTACCATGGGCTTTCAAATTGACATAACTTTCATTGTGAATAGTACTATGCAGCATACTAACTGTAGGCTTTTGAAGATCCCTCAATTCGACTTTTACCTTTGTTGACTAATTTACAGCTGGGGTTCAGCTTCCAAGAAAGCCAAAAAGAATTAAGGCGGTTCCTGCCAGTATATAAATTTTAGCACTGTGGTTTTAAATTGATACAACCTCATTGCAAAGTTACTAAGCTAAACTTTAGGTTTGGCAAGTGAAAAGTACATGGGCATAGATCAAACAGATTAAAATGTTTACATGATCATATATCACCATCTTGCCTTTAACCGTGGCATTACATGCAAGAGATCCAGACATGTTTCATACTTCACAAATATTATTTACAAGGTTTTCACAGATTGATTTCTGATTACCTATAATTACCTATGGCTTTTGACATTCACGAAAAACAATACGGTATATAACTCAATATGTAGTACCCACATGGAATTTTGAAATTCATACAGTTTTGTGTCTTGACATTACCATGTTTACAAGGTTTTCACTTTATTATCCCCTCTTGTGACCTCAATTGACCTTATGATCTCCACAAAATAGTAGAGACACCATTTACTCAATACTAAGCAACCGCCTGCAAATATGAAATTCACACATGTTTTTTTCTTGCGATGTCACGTTTCCTGTCTGAACTACGGTAACCTCAAATTACCTTTGATCTCCACCAAAGCCTACAAAGATCATCTACTTAATGTGGCGTACACAGATGCCATGTATGACATAAAAACAGGTCTTCCTTCTTTAGACATCATGTTTTCAAGGGTGACTTCGGATGACCACAAATGACTTTGACCTGTATCAAAATCATTAGGTTTTTCTACTTTATGAAGGGTATGCATCCACTTACCAGGAATGAAATTTACCCAAGTTTTACTTCTTTTGATGTCATGTTTACAAGGTTTTTACAGTAAGTTACAGCATGGTAAAGTAAGTTAAAGTAAGTAAAAGCACAGTACAGTAAGTTCAAGAGGATCCCTCTAATTATTAAGAGATCAATACATGGCAAGTAAGAGATGCATTGAAAAATCCCTCTAGAGATACTGTATTTACACGGTTTTCAGAGTTTGGCCTTTCATGATCCCAAATGACCCTTGAAATCCACAGAAAAAAACCGATCATATACTGAATAGAAAGCATCTAAGGGCCAAGTAAACCCGCAATGGTTACCCTTTCTAATTTCAGTTTTAAGCCCGTTTGTAACTTTTACAGATATCCTTTCCTGCTCTCAACGAATTGCAAGTTCTTACCGCAACGGGTGTTAAAGGACCACGATTTTATAAAATAAGGCACGGAGAGTATGCGCGTCTTTACTATTAAGAGGGAGGAAGACTCAAAACCTAGAAGATAATTTGCCAGACATCAAAGGTTTTGAGTCAGTTTCGGGAATGTTACAGGACCCTTCCACAGAATGTTGAAAAGGCAGTAGATTTTTATAACCGTGACCAATTCTTCAAACCTCATGAGATGCTGGGTAACTGTTGTTGGATACCATGTTAACTGGGCTCTACCTTTGTCTGATATCTGTTGACCTCAAGTGACCTTTAACCTCAATCAAAATCTACAGGACAATTAAGGAATGAACATGGAGAATCCGCAGTGTTACCTTTCTTGAGAAATTTTTATGTTTGACAGTTTAAGGACTGATAACCTGAAATGACATTTTACCACTACCAAAAATGAAAAGCGTCTTGAGCTTGATATGAAGAATCGTCAATATAAGTTTGCGAACCCTCAAGTATGTGATCCCTTAACAAAGCGATCCCTCAAGGTTAACCTTGTTAACATATGTTGTTTGCAAAGTTTTCGAAATCTGACATCCTGTGACCTCCAATGACATTTAACCAAAACAACAGGGTTTTTTGCTGAAGAAGGTAACTAGTATCCATGCTACCTAACATATTCTTACAAGGTTTTCAGTTTGACATTTAATAATCTTAAATGACTATTAACCTTTGCCGAAAGCAATTAGGGTCTTCATTTCATGATGATAAAATGCATAAATACCAAGTTCATAAAGACCAAATTTCATTTTTGAAATATGATGTTTACATGCTAAGCGTCAAAAACACAAACACACCATACAAAACCACTTATATGCACGGATACACATAAATAAACACGCTATTATTATTGCTCACATTCCTTTTGTCTTCGAAAAGGAATCAAGCAGGGTTCATTATAAACAAGTGCAAAACCCCTAGTTTGTATGAAAGGGAAAACAAAAAGATGCATTTTAGACTCACTTATATCACAAGTTGTTCCTTCAAAACCAGGTGCACAGTCACATCTATAGCCATTGACCATATCAACACATGTTGCAAAGTTCATACAGGGCATGCTTGCACACTCATCGATATCTGAAACAAACGCAATGCATGGTTACATTTTCTTGTTGTCTGTTTTACAAATTTGTGGTACAACACTTTATTGCCTCTAGCTTCTTCAAGCCAATCAAACTTGGAGAAACTGGAGAGAAATTATAATGAAATCATAACATAATGCAAAAAACAATTGCTGAATTTACATTGTTTTGAAAGTAAACATTACTTGGAACACTTTAAAATGTATTAAATTGATACATTGATTCAAAACCAAGCTCGGCTCGTTTTAATAATAACAGATCTAGTATTACAAAATGAACATTTATTTCGTGCCAACATGCAATTTGATGCTGATGGGTACGTTAAGTAGGCTATGTCTAAAGTGCACATAGAGAGTTGGAGATTACAAAAAATAATAGGAATCATCTACTCAATATGGGTAATCCACATGCTTACTAAGAGATCCCTCAAAGTTACTCTTCTTGAGATATAGTGTTTAAAAAGTCTTGACCTTTAGGCCTCTGGTGACCCCAAATGGCCTTTGACCGTCAACAAAAACAGTAAGATCATCTACTCAATATGGGCAACCCACGTGGTAAATATGAGATCCCTTGCATTTATCCTCCTTGAGATATAGTGTTTACAAGCAGTTTCCAAGGTATTTACCACTTGAACTCTGGTGACCCCAACTGACCTTTGACCTTCCTTAAAAGCAATAGGATCATCTACCTAATAAGGGGTATCTGCATGCCAAGTATGAGATCCCTAGACGCTACTCTTCTTGAGATATCGTGCTAACAAGCAAATCGTCACATACACACACACGGCGTCACCATCGCATAGATTCCTCATCTACGACAAGGAATCAAAAATGAAAAAGAAAAAAGTGCCTCATGTCTTCCATTTATGGACTGGAATGGAGCATTTAACTGTTATCTGCACGTTATCTACGGAGTATGACCTTACATACTAAAAATTGAATTTGAAATTGAATTTGTGATGTTTAGGTATAGAGCGCAGAATTTTCTCCCTTGTCATACTAATCTTAAAATCCTCTTACCACCACAACCTCCATTTGTACTTCGGATATGGCAAAAAAGTGATTCATTTGCTGCCTGAAAACGGAACACACCTTTGTTGTACTAGCCAAACTTTAGGCTTTCTGAAGAGTCTCTGGTCATCCCAAATGATTACTTCTTATTAAAAAACATACATGAAAAGCATCATCCAAGGAACTTTTCGAAGGAATGTTCCTAATAATAATGGAAAATTCTAGTAAGTTACAACAAATTCGAATTAGGAGAAGCAAGTTAAAATACAACATACCATTTTCACAGTTGGTTCCATCAAATCCGTTGGCACAGTCACACTCATAAGCATTCAAGAGATCTATACAAGTTGCATTGTTCATGCAAGGATCCGACATGCATTCTGGGATATCTGTTAGCATACATGATCATTAACAGTGAGTTGAAAATGGATAAAAGATTATCATTAATATATACCATTAACCGGTTCCCTTCCAATTTTGCCGTTTCGTGTGACAGGCTTCTTAATACCACGTACTTCTTAAATTATGACCAGATGTTAATTAAATGATGGTATTGCAAAACTAGCTACAACTCATTTCATATGGACTTTAACTGTGTTATTAACAAATGCGGTTTGAGGTTGATTAAAACAGCTTACATTCTCTTTAAGTTTGTTAATTGTTGGTCAGATAAATTTCAGGTAAATGTGTTATTCAACTTGTAAGCAAACTATTCTTCACTTTAACACAGTGGTTCCCAATATCTGCTATATCACCGCTGGGGATTTTCGCAACGGGGGGGGGGGGGGCGGAGATAAGCACTTAGGGGGCCGCATGGTTGCTTGAAAAAGTGAGGTACATTATTTGAAAATGCGGCTGTATATAAACATGCCAAATACAGTCGTTCCCTCTGACTATGTTCTTAAATAACTATTCAAAACTGGAAATAAAATGAAGTCAATAAGTCGACTAACATGCCCTCCTTTGCTGCACTAGCCTATAAGTTCATGAACTATCTCAATTGCCAGATGCCAGGAAAATCTTATTTTATAGTTTCCAGAAAGGGTCCAAAATAAGACCTCTATCAGAGGGGCAGCGAAAGTGGGGACAGGTCATGGCCACTTTTACCTCAAAATGTATTTTTGACCTTAGTGTTCATGTGATAAGACATACTGGCAAAAAATTGTAGATAATTGTTGTATTTACTAAGATCAAGGCGTCACTCCTTCTTTGATCGCTTGTTAAGGATTCATGTTTTCAAAAAGAAGACCCACACAGCTTTTGTACTACCATGGACCTGGCTCACATGATGAATGTGTGCCCTTTATTTTAAGATATGTTTATTCTTTCCTTTGATTGATTCTTTGAATATATTTAAATGGGAGTGTTTACCTCCCTCCATTCGATGAAAGGGGACATTGAGCTGATTAACTATGGAAATCACTGCTTTAGCAAACCCTGATATTTACGCAATAATCAACGAACTCAGTAATTGTGTAACCAATGATTTAAGCTTTTTTGCACATGCTTTGCTAGGTTGCAATCTGCCACAAGTGCAATTTGCAAGTGAACGTCAGCAAATGAACGAACATAATTGGTTAAAAAGCACTACCTCATCCTTGTGTACATATATTCAAAAGAAAGAGCAACTGCAAACGTTGTGATCAGTGTTGTATATTTTCGATTTATGAATAAAAGGATGGGATGATTAAATGTATTTCACATTAAATCCCACTCTGCAAATTATTCTTACCAGTTTCACACTGTGTTCCTGTTAAACCAGGAAGACACAGGCAAAAGAATCCAAAACCCGTTGGGAGGTTGAAGCACAAAGCGTTGTTCAGACACGGATCACTGTCACACGGAATTATTGCTGCAAAAACAATAAAAACACGTAATATCATCCACATAAACTATGGGCAAGGAAACCCTCAAGTGAAAGGGAACAGCTCGCAAATAATATCAAAATATCAAAATTTTACATCACTTAGTAGTGTAATTTTCATACTTAAAAAACTCTGGGTTCCACATTGCATTAACATGCTCCCCTCGGATCAAACATTGGTTTGTCCCCCGCTGATTCCACCTCTACAAAGAGACTGTCTGTCCTACATTCGGTGATGATCAGGTATACCGGAGTCCTCCCCAAAGTTTAAAATTCCCCATACATGGATATATATATATAGGTCGAAGAGTAATTGGTTAATACATTCGATCGAATGTATTAACCAATTACTCTTCGACCTACACATTCTAACTTCGATCTACCATTCACGACTTATTATATATATATATATATACATATATATATATATATATATATATATATATATATATATATATATATATATATATATATATATATATATATATATAACGCTAATTCCCACCTTAAGGGGAAATTGTTATATCTGCTTGTACATAGGGCGAAAAAATGATAATAAAATACATAAGAAATAAATTCGCCCTAACGTCTAAAAATATAATTAACGTTATTTCAATGGGCAGCCATCCGTTCGTGTTAACAGCTAGGTGTCCGTAAATTTGACAACTTTGAAGTAATGGCATCTAGTTTGTAAATCTAAGAGGGCGCCCTTGTAAGTTTACGTATTTCTATAGAAAAAGTGTGTGGAAACGTTAAGGCGAAACTTATATTTCACCCGAATTTTTTTTTCCCCTTAAGGTCGACTTTTCAACAACAACTTTCCCCCTAAGTGCCGAATTATAGAAATATATATATATATATATATATATATATATATATATATATATATATATCAGAGCTTCTGCAATTTTAAAATCCAGTTTGTTGTGGTAAATTTTAACATTTCCTTAACTGTTGTCGGATTCCGTTAACAACTCGATTTATGCTGCAATGAGTTAGAGCATGGGGTTCCTCCATGGTTAGAGGCACCATTCTACTCCACACGGAACATGTCCAAAGTTGAAAAGTTTGCATCAATATTACCGCCGCTTTTGCATTCCATCGATAGTCTCGTAAGCTTACACCATGGTGAGATCTGGGCACACAGCGAGGGACTATTTCCAAAACATCATGTAATCATGTTTTCATTGCGTTTTTGCAAATTACAAGTTTCCTTAAGAGTTTGGTCTAATTTCTTAGACTTTTCTTGAGTGAAAATTTCCTTAACATAAACCTAGGAAATATATTAAAAAATTGTAAATCTTCTAGAGCTCCTTACACTTCCTCAAAATCAGAAAAAAGTGGTCTTTGAAAGTGGAACTCCTGCCATATGGTGCTGAACAAAGGGCCTTACCATACACCATTTGCAGGGTGAGATGAAGTGGAAACTAAAAATACCCTTTCTTAACCTGTCGAAGAAACAACTATGTCGGTGCAGGTTTGTGAACACGTTTCGTTTACTCTTTAGGTGAGTGGGGGAGAGGCACCAATTTAAAGGGTTCACATGTGCGAGCTAAGGTAGTAGCAACGTAAATTTCAACATGAAACTTTCGCAGTAAATACCTCCATTGAAACTTCAAGAATGCCAAAGTAACAGCAATCGACACATTGGGAGAAAGTCATCCATTGTCTATACCCAGATTACTGTAGATACAATTAAGGTAAGATTAACAAAATTACGTTTACCACACTCCAAGTGAACATGATTATCCAATGTCACTTGATTACGATGGCGTCTTTGTTGCATACTTACTCATTTGACAGTTGATTCCCTCAAATCCAACTGGGCAAGTGCAGTTGTAAACATCCCCGAAAGTGTTACAGGTAGCTCCATTTTGGCAAGGATCTGAGAGACACAGGTCTGTACCTATTCAAGAAAACAACGCTCACTCATTGTCACTTTGGTTTTTCAAGAAGAAAATGGCATAATATGAAATTTTTGGAGGAGACATTTGTTCCAAAATTTTTGTAACGAGCGATACAACCTAAAGCTTTGTAACGAATGTGAAACATTAGTTTTTGGGACAATTCGTGTATGCAATAATCTTCAGTAATGTTTTTCAATACAATAGTTTCCCAAAAATGAGTCTATTATTGATGATCGGCCAAACAGTTACATAATGGATGATATTATGGACAAGTAAACTGAACATTGTGATTAATTTTCCATTAAAATTTCAAATAACCATTTTTCATGTACGTAGTTTCAATTAGTAATGAAATTTTCCATTTTTTCCCAAAGGAGGCCTGTTTTAATGAGATTTGACAAATAAGTATGTTGTGGTGTAGTTTTAAGTACTACACAGGTGGTGTAGTAAACACTGTAAGAGTTGCTCATTCTTTGTTTCCTAATCATGAAAGGGGAAAATACTTTGTCTTGAACTCTTGTTGATAAGTGCAGAAGGACAATGTTTAGGACGTCGGTATTTAACTTCTTTTCAAAATGTCCATGGGACCAGCTTTCCTGGCAAATATCTCAGTCAGAGCTAAAGGCTGAGGAGTCAAATGATTCACAGGTAATAGCATGACATACACGGAAATGCAATAATTCATCTCCTTACCTCGGTATGTGCAAAGATTCAAGTGCCCAGTCCTTCCACTTTGAAGATGTGAATTATTTAAGTCGTTGCTTTTTAACCTTCAATTCAATTGCTCACTGGCCAAAATGGCAGCAAAGCATTCATAAAAAGATTCCCTCCTGAAGAACTTCATTTTCATCCAAATTTTCCTACTACCAATTTTGAATGATATAATAGTGTCTTTTGCGATGCATTCCTTTAATGGCAACTTCCTGGTGGAATCTCTTCTTCATAATATGATAAATTTCAGTCTCTTATAATACAGCATTCCAGACTACATGAACAGACTTGGTCAGTGATTAAGGTAAAACATGCCAATGTAAACCACCACGAACCTTCGAATGAATACAAACCAATCCTTCCTTTCATTTCGCTCTTGACAAAAGTCTCAACAATTCAGTTCAGGTCAATGTTAGTGGGTAAAATAAGAAATGGTTGCAGTAATGAGAGTACATGTAACAGAGAACACCAATCACCATAGAACAAGAAGTGTAATGAAATTGAAGTTCATGTCATATAATGATAGACAGCAAACGATAATAAAGTTACATCATAATAGAACAAAAGGGAGTACATTTGAAAAACGAGTATTCATATTCTTTAAAAACAAAGTCAAGCCATTGAAAACGAATTGGAATACATTCAAATGGACTAAGATACATCAATATTAATATTTGTTCTCCAAAGGAATTAAATATTCCTGAAGCTTTGTTGCATCACAAAAGCTCTATATTTACATCACCAAAATCATGGATGTACACTTGAATTAAAGCACCATATAAATTTTATTTATTGTTCTGGGTTCCCCAAGGAATACATAATGTATTGTGGTAAAGTTTTTAACTCTTTCAGCAGGATAACCCAGCATGGAATTACCAGTCTCACAGTTGACACCCTCAAAACCGTCTGGACAGTCACAGGTGTACATGTTCAATAAATTGTTGCAGGTGGCATTGTTCTGACATGGCATGCTGGCACATTCATCTATGTCTGCAAAACCAATCAGAGGATAACTTACAGTCATTACATTTTCATTATGTCAAACCATTGAGGATTATAGAATGACAAATAAACATTTTAGTTATGTTTTTCTAAACCATTTTATGGCAAATGGCCGAAAAATTCAAAACTTGAAGATAATTCTGTTTGAAAACAGTAAATATATGTAAATTGTCTTACTTCACCAATTGTTTCAACTTTTAACCTCTTTTTTATACACTTTCAACATCTACTTTTATTACTGCAAGTTTTTGCCGCTGACTGCCTCAAATGTTTTCGGCATTGAAAGTTTGGTTTTACAGTAGCTGTCTAAAAGACAAGCTGGAATATCAAAGTAAACGTTAATTAACAGTGTAGACAACATAAAGGATAGCACTTTAAAAACACCACTAGAGCTAGTTGATTTTGTCCCTAACCTTCCAAATACTGGAGGTTTATTCCCCTAGTTTACAAGACTGACCTTACATACTGACAAAGATACCAAAAATTGTCTTAGAAACTCATGACAGCAAATAAAATTTTGTGGAAATGCAATGCAGGCAAGTTTAGAGTCGCTGATTTTAAAATAGGTGAAAATGCCATCCTCAGGCAACACAGTCAAAGAATAAAAAGGGAGTGTTTTAACTGAAGGACCACATTTCATTACATAAAACATGAAAGTGTTTACTTACACTGAATGTCTTTAACTGCATACAATTACTGACTGCAAAGGACATATGAAAAGTGTTTGAGCAACATGCTCCTATTTACCAGTGTAATTTTCCTTTTCTTGAAGCACTGGAAGGGAAATATTGTATTTGGTTTGCAAAAAATGTGCACATTTTTTAAACCAATATAAATAGTACAGAATGATAGACAATTTAAAATACGGAAGTATGGGCTCTTTCTTTTTAAGAAATAAGGCTCTCAGAGGAAGCAATTTGGTTAATATTTGTTGCTCAAAAGTAATTTGTTCACCCAAACTTTCAAAAATTCAAATTAGGCAACATCCGTTACACTTGAGCCAGATTGTACTTTCTTTAAAGCAAAACTAAACAGAGCACATCCTCCCACCCACAACTCTTGGCCTACTTTTTTTCAAAAGAAAAAGGAAGCTTATAGGAAGGTAAAGTAAGGAGGCCTTTTACATACATATAACCTTTGGTTTTTTGTATCAATTTCACTATTAAAAGCTTAAGAAGGTATATGTTTGACATCCACCATGTAATTACGCAAAAAATGCTCAAAATTCAGAGGCAAATTACATTTCACCGACTTATTTTTCACTGCAAGTTTTTACACTTTCCTCTCATTGTCATGGGACTGAACTTAAGTCATACATTATATCAGTTCTGGGACGTTCGGACTGAGTAAACGGATATAAAGAAAATTCCTTGTTCAGCAGTCCAGACCTGCTTTTGAATCTTGCAAGCAGAGTTCTCCAAACATAGTACTTGAGAAGCCAATCATATATAACTCCGTCCTTGTGCAATGCCACCTATAACGACATATAGTGATGTAGGTATACAAACTTCCTTGGTTGGCTTTTCAAACACAAGTCAGAAACGAACAAACGAAATGCAAGAGAGAAAGTACGCATCTTCTACAGAATGTATTAAACAGGGATGAGTAAAGCTAAGGAAGGGCACTGTGTCAAAAGCACGCTGCTCGAATAAACTGTATGCATTCTGGGTGAAGGAAAAATGAAGGGTCTTCTAACAGCCTATCTCCAGGTTCTGTTGAGCAGCATACTTTTAAAAAGGTGCATGCAAATGACGATGAAAGATCAACAAATAGACAAGAGGACAATAGCATAAAGCTATAGAATGCAAACATTTGACTTTTAAAATGATTGTGTTTTGCAGGTGAATACAAATAACGCATTCTACAGTTTTATTTTGAGGTTTCCCGTTTCACACCAGGCGTACTGGATTGGTTCATGCAAAGGTCGAAATAAGTCCAACTTGCTTTGGTCCGTGTCCATCCTTTCTGTTAATTATGTATAAAATTAAAAAATAAATTATTCCCTGCATGCATTTTTCCCAAAAATGTTAATGTAGAGAGCACAATGTTCTTGACATATCTGACATATATCAATTCTACGTAATTGTAGTGTGATTTAGTGCATTCCAATAATGCTTGCTCTATAACTATCCTTGCACGGAGGTTACGTGATTCATACAAAGACAAAAAACCCAGAAAGCCCAAAGGCTTAGTGATTCCTTGCCGAATGGGGATGCTTTCTTGCACTGAGGTTTATCCCTCAAATTTATCTTTCTTGACTACATCATTTTACAATGTTTTAACAATCTGACCTCTGCTGACCTCACATGACCTTTGAACTCCACTAAATATAACAAAAAAGAAAATCTGAAGTATCTTGAAAGGGATTTAACTCCAATGGATCTTGGATCTTGAAAATTCTTGGGAAATTTTGTTTTTTGACCTCTGGTGACCCCATGTAACAATCTTGGGAATTCTTGGGAAACTTTGCTTTTTGACCGTTGGTGACCCCAGATGACAATCTTGGGAAATTTTGCTTTTTGACCTCTGGTGACCCTGTTGACGATCTTGGGAATACTTGGGATATTTTGCTGTTTGACCTCTAGTGACTCCTGTTGACTATCTTGGGAATTCTTGGGAAATTTTGCTTTTTGACCTCTGGTGACCCCATGTAACAATCTTGGGAATTCTCGGGAAACTTTGCTTTTTGACCGTTGGTGACCCCAGATGACGATCTTGGGAAATTTTGCTTTTTGACCTCTGATAACCCCACATGATGATCTTGGGAATTCTTCGGAAATGTTGCTTCTTGACCCCAGTGACCCCAGGAGACAATCTTGGGAATTCTTGGGAAATTTTGCTTTCTGACCTTTGGTAATCCAAGATGACCTTTGACCTCCACCAAAAACAATAAGGTTCTTTTTAACATCATGACAAATCTATATACCAAATATGAAGTGTCAGTCATTCCTATCTTGAGATATCGTGATTGCCAGCTTTTCAGCTTTTTACCTCCAGTGACCTCAAATGACCTTCACCAAAAACGAAAGGCTTCTTTCTTTCAACATGACAAATCTATGTACCAAATAAGAAAAGTGTAGGCCACTGGTATCTTGAGATATCCTGTTTACAAGCTGTTTACGAGGTTTTCGCAGTTTAACCTCTGGTGACCTCAGATGACCTTTGACCTCAACCAAAGCAATAGCGTTTTTCCTCTCAACATGAAAATCCATATAGGCCATTCCTATCTGGACGTATTACGATTTCAAGGCTTTTGGTCGATGAACTCTCGTGACCTCAAATGACCTTGACCTCCACCAAAAACAACAGGATTCTTTCTCTTAACATGACAAATCTATATACAAAATATGAAGTGCCGGTCTGTTCTATCTTGAGAATCGCGATTACGAGCTTCTCGGCTTTTTACCTCCGGTGACCTCAAATGACCTTTGACCTTCACCAAAAACAATAGGGTTCTTTCTCTCAACATGAAAAATCTATATACCAAATATGAAAAGTGTCGGTCATCGCTATCTCAAGATAACACGATTACAAGGTCTTCGGTTTTTGACCTCTGGTGACCTAGGATGACCTTTAACCTCCTCCAAAAACAATAGGGTTCCTTTTCTTAACATGGCAAATCTATATACCAAATATGAAAAGTGTCGGTCATTCCTATCTTGAGATTTCGCGATTACAAGCAGCGTCACAAACACACATTGCTGAGTGCACCCATAGCCACAGGATCGCTCACACACCGCGGGTGCACCCATAGCCACAGCATCGCTCCCACACCGCGGGTGCACCCATACTCACCCTCGCTTCCTTAGCGGTAGGCGGGAAATGTACCGGTAAGGAATTCGAGGGATTTCCCCATTAGCCTGGCTGACCTCCAACTAACCCAGCAGACGTACGTGTCTGGAAGGCGGGCTGCTTGCCAAGGCAGGCACGTGCAGCCGCGCGAGACTTCTCATTGCAGCGACGGAATTTTCGGGCAGCTACGCCAGTTTCGAGCTCCGCGTGAGCTAGGAAAGACGTGCGAGAACGGAGCTCTCGCCGGCTGTACCGTGTCCTGTTAAGGACATGTTGCTGAGTGCACCCATAGCCACAGCATCGCTCCCACACCGCGGGTGCACCCATACTCACCCTCGCTTCCTTAGCGGTAGGCGGGAAATGTACCGGTAAGGAATTCGAGGGATTTCCCCATTAGCCTGGCTGACCTCCAACTAACCCAGCAGACGTACGTGTCTGGAAGGCGGGCTGCTTGCCAAGGCAGGCACGTGCAGCCGCGCGAGACTTCTCATTGCAGCGACGGAATTTTCGGGCAGCTACGCCAGTTTCGAGCTCCGCGTGAGCTAGGAAAGACGTGCGAGAACGGAGCTCTCGCCGGCTGTACCGTGTCCTGTTAAGGACATGTTGCTGAGTGCACCAATAGCCACAGGATCGCTCCCACACCGCGGGTGCACCCATACTCACCCTCGCTTCCTTAGCGGTAGGCGGGAAATGTACCGGTAAGGAATTCGAGGGATTTCCCCATTAGCCTGGCTGACCTCCAACTAACCCAGCACACGTACGTGTCTGGAAGGCGGGCTGCTTGCCAAGGCAGGCACGTGCAGCCGCGCGAGACTTCTCATTGCAGCGACGGAATTTTCGGGCAGCTACGCCAGTTTCGAGCTCCGCGTGAGCTAGGAAAGACGTGCGAGAACGGAGCTCTCGCCGGCTGTACCGTGTCCTGTTAAGGACATGTTGCTGAGTGCACCCATAGCCACAGGATCGCTCCCACACCGCGGGTGCACCCATACTCACCCTCGCTTCCTTAGCGGTAGGCGGGAAATGTACCGGTAAGGAATTCGAGGGATTTCCCCATTAGCCTGGCTGACCTCCAACTAACCCAGCAGACGTACGTGTCTGGAAGGCGGGCTGCTCGCCAAGGCAGGCACGTGCAGCCGCGCGAGACTTCTCATTGCAGCGACGGAATTTTCGGGCAGCTACGCCAGTTTCGAGCTCCGCGTGAGCTAGGAAAGACGTGCGAGAACGGAGCTCTCGCCGGCTGTACCGTTTCCTGTTAAGGACATGTTGCTGAGTGCACCCATAGCCACAGGATCGCTCCCACACCGCGGGTGCACCCATACTCACCCTCGCTTCCTTAGCGGTAGGCGGGAAATGTACCGGTAAGGAATTCGAGGGATTTCCCCATTAGCCTGGCTGACCTCCAACTAACCCAGCAGACGTACGTGTCTGGAAGGCGGGCTGCTTGCCACGCAGGCACGTGCAGCCGCGCGAGACTTCTCATTGCAGCGACGGAATTTTCGGGCAGCTACGCCAGTTTCGAGCTCCGCGTGAGCTAGGAAAGACGTGCGAGAACGGAGCTCTCGCCGGCTGTACCGTGTCCTGTTAAGGACATGTTGCTGAGTGCACCCATAGCCACAGGATCGCTCACACACCGCGGGTGCACCCATACTCACCCTCGCTTCCTTAGCGGTACGCGGGAAATGTACCGGTAAGGAATTCGAGGGATTTCCCCATTAGCCTGGCTGACCTCCAACTAACCCAGCAGACGTACGTGTCTGGAAGGCGGGCTGCTTGCCAAGGCAGGCACGTGCCCATTTTCGGGCAGCTACGCCAGTTTCGAGCTCCGCGTGAGCTAGGAAAGACGTGCGAGAACGGAGCTCTCGCCGGCTGTACCGTGTCCTGTTAAGGACATGTTGCTGAGTGCACCCATAGCCACAGGATCGCTCCCACACCGCGGGTGCACCCATACTCACCCTCGCTTCCTTAGCGGTAGGCGGGAAATGTACCGGTAAGGAATTCGAGGGATTTCCCCATTAGCCTGGCTGACCTCCAACTAACCCAGCAGACGTACGTGTCTGGAAGGCGGGCTGCTCGCCAAGGCAGGCACGTGCAGCCGCGCGAGACTTCTCATTGCAGCGACGGAATTTTCGGGCAGCTACGCCAGTTTCGAGCTCCGCGTGAGCTAGGAAAGACGTGCGAGAACGGAGCTCTCGCCGGCTGTACCGTGTCCTGTTAAGGACATGTTGCTGAGTGCACCCATAGCCACAGGATCGCTCCCACACCGCGGGTGCACCCATACTCACCCTCGCTTCCTTAGCGGTAGGCGGGAAATGTACCGGTAAGGAATTCGAGGGATTTCCCCATTAGCCTGGCTGACCTCCAACTAACCCAGCAGACGTACGTGTCTGGAAGGCGGGCTGCTTGCCAAGGCAGGCACGTGCAGCCGCGCGAGACTTCTCATTGCAGCGACGGAATTTTCGGGCAGCTACGCCAGTTTCGAGCTCCGCGTGAGCTAGGAAAGACGTGCGAGAACGGAGCTCTCGCCGGCTGTACCGTGTCCTGTTAAGGACATGTTGCTGAGTGCACCCATAGCCACAGGATCGCTCGCGACCGGCGGGTGCACCCATACTCACCCTCGCTTCCTTAGCGGTAGGCGGGAAATGTACCGGTAAGGAATTCGAGGGATTTCCCCATTAGCCTGGCTGACCTCCAACTAACCCAGCAGACGTACGTGTCTGGAAGGCGGGCTGCTTGCCAAGGCAGGCACGTGCAGCCGCGCGAGACTTCTCATTGCAGCGACGGAATTTTCGGGCAGCTACGCCAGTTTCGAGCTCCGCGTGAGCTAGGAAAGACGTGCGAGAACGGAGCTCTCGCCGGCTGTACCGTGTCCTGTTAAGGACATGTTGCTGAGTGCACCCATAGCCACAGGATCGCTCCCACACCAAGGGTGCACCCATACTCACCCTCGCTTCCTTAGCGGTAGGCGGGAAATGTACCGGTAAGGAATTCGAGGGATTTCCCCATTAGCCTGGCTGACCTCCAACTAACCCAGCAGACGTACGTGTCTGGAAGGCGGGCTGCTCGCCAAGGCAGGCACGTGCAGCCGCGCGAGACTTCTCATTGCAGCGACGGAATTTTCGGGCAGCTACGCCAGTTTCGAGCTCCGCGTGAGCTAGGAAAGACGTGCGAGAACGGAGCTCTCGCCGGCTGTACCGTGTCCTGTTAAGGACATGTTGCTGAGTGCACCCATAGCCACAGGATCGCTCCCACACCGCGGGTGCACCCATACTCACCCTCGCTTCCTTAGCGGTAGGCGGGAAATGTACCGGTAAGGAATTCGAGGGATTTCCCCATTAGCCTGGCTGACCTCCCACCCCCCGCCCCCCCCACCCCCCCCCACCGCAACCCCCCCCCCCCCCACACCCCCCACCCCTCCCCCCCACCCCGCACGCCCCCCCACCCCACCCCCCCCCCCCCCACCCCACCCCCCCCCCACCCACCAACCACAGGCCACCACCCCCCCCCCCCCCCACCCCCCCCCCCCCCCACCCCCCCCCCCCCCCACCCCCCCCCCCCCCCACCCCCCCCCCCCCCCACCCCCCCCCCCCCCCACCCCCCCCCCCCCCCACCCCCCCCCCCCCCCACCCCCCCCCCCCCCCACCCCCCCCCCCCCCCACCCCCCCCCCCCCCCACCCCCCCCCCCCCCCACCCCCCCCCCCCCCCACCCCCCCCCCCCCCCACCCCCCCCCCCCCCCACCCCCCCCCCCCCCCACCCCCCCCCCCCCCCACCCCCCCCCCCCCCCACCCCCCCCCCCCCCCACCCCCCCCCCCCCCCACCCCCCCCCCCCCCCACCCCCCCCCCCCCCCACCCCCCCCCCCCCCCACCCCCCCCCCCCCCCACCCCCCCCCCCCCCCACCCCCCCCCCCCCCCACCCCCCCCCCCCCCCACCCCCCCCCCCCCCCACCCCCCCCCCCCCCCACCCCCCCCCCCCCCCACCCCCCCCCCCCCCCACCCCCCCCCCCCCCCACCCCCCCCCCCCCCCACCCCCCCCCCCCCCCACCCCCCCCCCCCCCCACCCCCCCCCCCCCCCACCCCCCCCCCCCCCCACCCCCCCCCCCCCCCACCCCCCCCCCCCCCCACCCCCCCCCCCCCCCACCCCCCCCCCCCCCCACCCCCCCCCCCCCCCACCCCCCCCCCCCCCCACCCCCCCCCCCCCCCACCCCCCCCCCCCCCCACCCCCCCCCCCCCCCACCCCCCCCCCCCCCCACCCCCCCCCCCCCCCACCCCCCCCCCCCCCCACCCCCCCCCCCCCCCACCCCCCCCCCCCCCCACCCCCCCCCCCCCCCACCCCCCCCCCCCCCCACCCCCCCCCCCCCCCACCCCCCCCCCCCCCCACCCCCCCCCCCCCCCACCCCCCCCCCCCCCCACCCCCCCCCCCCCCCACCCCCCCCCCCCCCCACCCCCCCCCCCCCCCACCCCCCCCCCCCCCCACCCCCCCCCCCCCCCACCCCCCCCCCCCCCCACCCCCCCCCCCCCCCACCCCCCCCCCCCCCCACCCCCCCCCCCCCCCACCCCCCCCCCCCCCCACCCCCCCCCCCCCCCACCCCCCCCCCCCCCCACCCCCCCCCCCCCCCACCCCCCCCCCCCCCCACCCCCCCCCCCCCCCACCCCCCCCCCCCCCCACCCCCCCCCCCCCCCACCCCCCCCCCCCCCCACCCCCCCCCCCCCCCACCCCCCCCCCCCCCCACCCCCCCCCCCCCCCACCCCCCCCCCCCCCCACCCCCCCCCCCCCCCACCCCCCCCCCCCCCCACCCCCCCCCCCCCCCACCCCCCCCCCCCCCCACCCCCCCCCCCCCCCACCCCCCCCCCCCCCCACCCCCCCCCCCCCCCACCCCCCCCCCCCCCCACCCCCCCCCCCCCCCACCCCCCCCCCCCCCCACCCCCCCCCCCCCCCACCCCCCCCCCCCCCCACCCCCCCCCCCCCCCACCCCCCCCCCCCCCCACCCCCCCCCCCCCCCACCCCCCCCCCCCCCCACCCCCCCCCCCCCCCACCCCCCCCCCCCCCCACCCCCCCCCCCCCCCACCCCCCCCCCCCCCCACCCCCCCCCCCCCCCACCCCCCCCCCCCCCCACCCCCCCCCCCCCCCACCCCCCCCCCCCCCCACCCCCCCCCCCCCCCACCCCCCCCCCCCCCCACCCCCCCCCCCCCCCACCCCCCCCCCCCCCCACCCCCCCCCCCCCCCACCCCCCCCCCCCCCCACCCCCCCCCCCCCCCACCCCCCCCCCCCCCCACCCCCCCCCCCCCCCACCCCCCCCCCCCCCCACCCCCCCCCCCCCCCACCCCCCCCCCCCCCCACCCCCCCCCCCCCCCACCCCCCCCCCCCCCCACCCCCCCCCCCCCCCACCCCCCCCCCCCCCCACCCCCCCCCCCCCCCACCCCCCCCCCCCCCCACCCCCCCCCCCCCCCACCCCCCCCCCCCCCCACCCCCCCCCCCCCCCACCCCCCCCCCCCCCCACCCCCCCCCCCCCCCACCCCCCCCCCCCCCCACCCCCCCCCCCCCCCACCCCCCCCCCCCCCCACCCCCCCCCCCCCCCACCCCCCCCCCCCCCCACCCCCCCCCCCCCCCACCCCCCCCCCCCCCCACCCCCCCCCCCCCCCACCCCCCCCCCCCCCCACCCCCCCCCCCCCCCACCCCCCCCCCCCCCCACCCCCCCCCCCCCCCACCCCCCCCCCCCCCCACCCCCCCCCCCCCCCACCCCCCCCCCCCCCCACCCCCCCCCCCCCCCACCCCCCCCCCCCCCCACCCCCCCCCCCCCCCACCCCCCCCCCCCCCCACCCCCCCCCCCCCCCACCCCCCCCCCCCCCCACCCCCCCCCCCCCCCACCCCCCCCCCCCCCCACCCCCCCCCCCCCCCACCCCCCCCCCCCCCCACCCCCCCCCCCCCCCACCCCCCCCCCCCCCCACCCCCCCCCCCCCCCACCCCCCCCCCCCCCCACCCCCCCCCCCCCCCACCCCCCCCCCCCCCCACCCCCCCCCCCCCCCACCCCCCCCCCCCCCCACCCCCCCCCCCCCCCACCCCCCCCCCCCCCCACCCCCCCCCCCCCCCACCCCCCCCCCCCCCCACCCCCCCCCCCCCCCACCCCCCCCCCCCCCCACCCCCCCCCCCCCCCACCCCCCCCCCCCCCCACCCCCCCCCCCCCCCACCCCCCCCCCCCCCCACCCCCCCCCCCCCCCACCCCCCCCCCCCCCCACCCCCCCCCCCCCCCACCCCCCCCCCCCCCCACCCCCCCCCCCCCCCACCCCCCCCCCCCCCCACCCCCCCCCCCCCCCACCCCCCCCCCCCCCCACCCCCCCCCCCCCCCACCCCCCCCCCCCCCCACCCCCCCCCCCCCCCACCCCCCCCCCCCCCCACCCCCCCCCCCCCCCACCCCCCCCCCCCCCCACCCCCCCCCCCCCCCACCCCCCCCCCCCCCCACCCCCCCCCCCCCCCACCCCCCCCCCCCCCCACCCCCCCCCCCCCCCACCCCCCCCCCCCCCCACCCCCCCCCCCCCCCACCCCCCCCCCCCCCCACCCCCCCCCCCCCCCACCCCCCCCCCCCCCCACCCCCCCCCCCCCCCACCCCCCCCCCCCCCCACCCCCCCCCCCCCCCACCCCCCCCCCCCCCCACCCCCCCCCCCCCCCACCCCCCCCCCCCCCCACCCCCCCCCCCCCCCACCCCCCCCCCCCCCCACCCCCCCCCCCCCCCACCCCCCCCCCCCCCCACCCCCCCCCCCCCCCACCCCCCCCCCCCCCCACCCCCCCCCCCCCCCACCCCCCCCCCCCCCCACCCCCCCCCCCCCCCACCCCCCCCCCCCCCCACCCCCCCCCCCCCCCACCCCCCCCCCCCCCCACCCCCCCCCCCCCCCACCCCCCCCCCCCCCCACCCCCCCCCCCCCCCACCCCCCCCCCCCCCCACCCCCCCCCCCCCCCACCCCCCCCCCCCCCCACCCCCCCCCCCCCCCACCCCCCCCCCCCCCAAGTGAACTCTTCCAGCCAAAGCTAGGCCAAAGCCGCAAAGTTAGATCCCGGACATCAAGGGTGCTTTCATTGGTAGTAATCTAGTACCTAGAGTAACATTCGTCTCCGCGATCGATACTATATGACGGGTTTTAAGCTAAATTTACTCCTAGCCAAAAATTTATTCAATCAAAGAATTTACTTTTCGTGTTTTTTTTTTTTCAATGTAAAAATTTCGTTCCAAAGTCAGAAATACGTCGATAATGAACCATCCGAAATTCGTGAAACTGTGAAGACGTTGTGTGCTCTCATGTCATTCAAAGTCCTCGCACAAAGCTCCATACTAGGTGTTTTCCCCATATTGTTAATTTCGCCAGCATATTTCGGGGTATTTTCCCGTCTTGGGGTTCCTAACAAAAATGATACTGGATAACACACCAAGCCTGCCTAAATGGCTATGCCCTGAGTCCCGCCTCGCCGTTTCGTGCAAATCGTAGTACTTAACCGGCGTCTTCACCTGCGTTTGCTGTTCGAGTTCGAAGAATTTATATCGTGATTATAGTCTTGTTCCCCTACAATTGTTGGCAGAATTTCGTTACGTCTCGTGGTATGGCAAGACGGAGGGAAAAAATTTCTTACATCAGAGAGTGAAATTCTTCCGCGCAACTTTTCGCGCGTATGGGTGCACACGTAAATAACCGTGGATACCTTTAGATGCGTCCTAATGTGTGGATAAGCTTGAGAGTGTAATCTCACCTGTATGTTCCGGCCAAAACTGTAATCCTGCATTTGTGGCAAACGCGTTATTCACATTAACTATCTTCTTCGCGGTTTGGCCCTCTAATGAAGCTGGTTGTCGGTGTCCCCACCCCCCCCCATATCAGAATTCCTGGCTACGGGCCTGCTAATATGCCTATCCTGTCACTGGACGCATTGGTACTGTGAAAACTGTTCAAATCACAACTTACTTGGATCGGGGCGCTGGGTGGTGTGTGCGTTTCTTGGTACAAATCTGAGAGTAAGCTATATCCTTAGCCTTCATCAGCAGGTGTCGAATATGTCCTTCCTCTTTCGCTACCATGCGAGCTCTACGAGTTGGCAGCCAATATAGGTGCGTTAGGAGTAATACCCGACGTCCAGCACGCCGGCGCGGGGCAAGCTACTGATCCGTGACAATGTTGTGATTCTAAGAACCAAAAAACCATGGTGGCCGATGAGACATACGAAAATTCCCGCGATAACCGTGGAGGACACATCAGAAGTGGTCTACTCGCGCAGCATTGGTGTTGTGCTTTGGAAACCAATATCGAAATACACTTTTATTGAGTAACAAAGAAACTGGTGTTGTGAAATGTTCCTGGCGCCCACATAAACAGTTTCGGGAGATTACCCCATTCGGGAGAATTCTACTTTTCTCCCGATCGGGAGAACAAAACTTGGATCATGGGGCGCCGCACATTTTGTCTATTTATACCCACAATCCCACGTGTTCCTTTGTGGCACATGGCCAGTGGCGAATGGGTTTTTTGGAGCCCCCCTTGCCAACAAATCAACCTCGTCGGGTCTAATGTTATGGAATTAAATTGTATATTCGGGTAGGGGTATTGTCATAGCTACAGAAAAAGCCACGTCCAAATCGGTGGTTCTTCACAGCCATAAATTTTGAGTTTTTTGTCTGAGTGGCTTTAATTTTGCTTAAACCTTGTTTTTGTTAGGCTGGCAAGCCTATACAAACGCACACACGTGTTGCATAAGCTTTCCCCCGTTCGGGGGTATTTTGGTTTTACCCCAAACGGGAGAATCTCCCGGACTGATAATGCAGTCTAATTATTACGAAACAATAGTTTCTGCCGTGGAACATATGTAGAAGATCGGTTTGACATAAGCAACATTTAATCATTGGGTGTGCAGCTTCACAGTTCTTTCTCGATTGTTTTGTCACTGGTCCAAGTTAGAAGCAGTCGAATTAATACGTGAAAAGGTGTTTGCCACAGCACAGCTCATATAGAGTACGGACGCATTCACACAATTATTGCAAGATATCAGTAGCGTTAATGCTCTGTTTATGATGTAAGTTGGCCGGCTTGGAACGCTTTTGATTTAATTTTTAGCTATAATGTTTCATACATGACTTTTGCATTTTTTCGTACCTTCGCCCAGGTTAAATGTAGTTTAATTATTAGCCTCCCTAAACAATTGTCCGATTATTACGTAAAAAAGCCTTTTGCTACGAAGCAATCCATATCTACGAGTCTACTGGATAACACGAATGATCGAAAAATATCAGAATAGCGTTAAGGCACTCTGAATGATGCAGAGTTGGATGGCTTGAAACGCTTTTGACTTTAATAGTGAGCTGTAATGCTTCACGGATTTTTTGCATTGTTTCATTACCTGCGTCCATATTAAATGCATTCTATACGATGCAATTGTTTTTTGACGTTGAAACACCGGTGTAGAGCAGTCGGTTTGAAACAAACTGCATTTAATTATTGCGTCTAACTATAAAACGTCAAAATCCTTTCTCCATTGTTTTGTCACTGCTCCCAGGCATAGGCGTAGGACGGTAGGAGGCTGGAGGGGGCGGGGGGCTTTGGGGGCTGCAGCCCCCCAACCAAAATTTTTTTGTGAAAATTCGGGCAAAATGTTGAGAACTTATCGGGCACCTTCTGAAAGAAAAATAATGCAATGATGTAGTTAAAGGCTATTAAAGGTTAAAAAACTTCCTTGGTAGTTAATATTCAGATTTGATTTGAATTACACCAGCACCTACATATTCCGTATTAATTCATCGGTGTGTTTTTAATGGTTAAACTTATATTATGATTATCAGTGGTCTATGTGAGGGGCCATTGGGCAATGCCCCAGCCTCACTGATGCTGATTGTTTTTTACCTAAAATACGTAAATTTTTTAACACAAATTTTACTTCCAAGGTAGCATATTGGCACCAGATTGCATGTAAGGACACCTAATGTCCTTACATGCAATCTAAGGACATGCATGTAAGGACACCAAATTTTTCAAAAATTTTCAAAGGGGAGGGGAAACTTATACCCCTCCCCCAGGCCGGCGATCATCGAGTTCGGCAAAAATTAAAACCAATAAACAAGGTAGTAACACGGCCAATTATTGTATGTAATTGGCATGCCGTGTGATAAACGATGCATGCCTATATGATATGCACATTAACATGTCGAACGTGCATGGAGCGCGCGGAAAATTTGGGTTATATTTTTAGGCAAGTCGATCCAGCCCCCCCCCCCCCAATCAACTTGGGCTCCTACGCCTATGCAATCACGGCAACTGCCCTTAAGTGCATAGGCAGTCACAACATACAAAAATTAGTTTCCATGGTTTGAAATATTGTGAAAGATACGGATAGGTGTCTTGTCAAGGAAGTAATAGGAGATATGTAAATTTGAGCTTTCCATAAGAAGTCTGGCTATCTGTTTAACTGCTTAGCAAACTTGTAGCACTTGTAGTACGTAAGCTACCTTACAAGTGCGTATAGTACGCAAGTGTAATATTCTGTACTCGTACTGCTATTCGTATTCATGAATTTCTACTCGTCCTCGTACCCGCACACGTATTTGTACTCAGAGAATATGGACATCAATAACTCGTACTCGTATTTATACCCAGGAGTTTGTCATCGTAATCGTACTCGGGACTTTGTTCTCGTGCTAGGGAGTATGTAGTTGTACTCAGGAATTTGTACTTCTACTAAGGCGTGTACTCTTACTCAGGGCTTCATACCCGTACTCGCACTTAAATGGTTGCATTAGTACTTGGGGATTTGTCACACCCGTGGCCGGAAGGGCGGACGGAGAGCTTCCCCTCCTCCATGAGGACTACTGAGAGAATAGCCGAAAAAGAGCTTTTATCGAATAGCGGTGCTGGCATAGGGTGTGGACTGTGGAGTCCCCGAGCAATTATTGACAAAATTTAAAATAATCCCAAAAGGCGCTTAAGTTACACATATTCTGTAGGAAGTGAGGTGATCGCGACTTTACGAATTCAATAGTCGTAATTATCTATGTCACAAATCTTTTGTTAACCACCAAACTTTTGGGGCGCTCTGCGCGCTTTCCACGTCAATAAAACGTTTTCACCGTCGTTCCGGCTTGGATAGTATTGACAATATCCATCGGTTTAGTAGCAGTTACAGGTTGTTCTTTGGAGCAGGAGTGATAAACAGAGGAACATAAAAATGTACAGATGGGAAAGTAGAAGAGGAGTTTTCTCCGTCTTTTCACTACCTTAAAGTGATGTTTATTGAGACCCGCTATTGTGGAGGACATTTTTTATTCATACTTAGAATATAGATACCTGATGGTTAGTAAATGAACCATTTTGGTTTTGGTAGAAGGCAAAGGTACGGTCGCCCGGTCAGAGATAAAACTAAGAAATCCGAGAGGAAATCGTTCGTAAATACGCTATATGTAGTCTCAAGATAGCAATGGTGGACACTTTTCACAGTTGACATATAGATTTGTCATATTAAGGGAAAGAACCGTACTGTATTCAGGAAAGGTCGAAGGTCATTTGAGTTCACCAGAGGTCAAAAACCGAAAACCTCTTGAATCAAGATAGGAAGGATGGACACTTAATACGTACTGTTAGATTTGTCATATTTGGAGGAAGAACCGCATAGTTTTTGGTGGAGATCAAAGGTCATCCGAGGTCACCATGCAGAGGTGAAACTACACTTGTAAACTTGTAAACAGCTTGAAACGCGTTATCGCAAGATAGCAGTAATGGATACTTTTCATACTGGGTAAATAGATTTGTAGTATTATAAGCGAGGTTTCTATCGTTTTTGATGCAGGGCAATGATCATTTGAGGTCTTCAGAGGCCAACATCCGAAAAACAAAAATGTAAGCACGATATTTCAAGAGGACGGGTACTTTTCCTGCTTGGTATATACATGTATTCATCATCCCTATTGATTTTAGTTGAGTTCCAGGCTCATCTAAGGTCACCTGATGTGGAACTACGAAACCTTGTAAACTGCTCATTTACACAATATCTCCAGAATAGACAGTGGGCCTTACCTCCAAAGTGTGTCGCTTCGTAGCCATCGAAAAGCGAAGGCTAAATATTTGTAACATATAAAGTATAAAATTATGGAGAGCAACATATCTATTTAATTCACAAGCATGAATCTGGTAAATCTATAGGTAATTCCAATTTTAATTACCTAATTATGGACTTGTGTGAATGATGGTGTGACCATATCAAAATTAAAAAGCTTACAATTAACGTGTATGCTCATGGTAGTTGAAAGTTCTCAGTGTTCCATCCTCACGACCCGGTTTTCGAACCCCATTCAAGCACTTATTTTTCAGTTTTGTAACTCTATAAGTAACTTCGTTTTTAATTACCTACTGATAGACATGTGTGAGGATGGTATGACCATATCAAAAATAGAAAGCTTGCAATCAACGTGTATGTTGATGGTGTAGTGGAAAGTGCTCAGTTTCCCATCCTCACAGCCCTGGTTTGAATCCCATCATTTTTTAAGTTTTTTGTTATTCAGTTGTTGTCTTCTGTTACTCATCATACTTGATATATAGATTTTTCATATTTAGAGAAAAACCCTGTTGTTTTTGTGGATGTCGAAAATATTCCTGAGGTCACCAGAGGTCACACACTGAAAACCTCTGTAACACTCATACTCAAGGTAGGAATCATGAAATTCTTTTCGTACTTGGAATGTTGTTTTTGTAAACACGATATCTGAAGATGGGAAAGATGGATACTTTTCAGACTTGGCATACAGACTAGTTATACTAAGGGAAAGATCCCTATTGGTTTTGGTGGAGTTCCAAAGTCATTTGAGGTCACCGACGGTGAATCTACGAAAACCTTGTAAACTGAGCTATCAGCTCATGCTTGGATGCCACATACCGGTACTAATTACAAAAACCCTTTTGTTTTCCCTTACTCAAAATCCATATCTGGCTTTATATCTGGAAATATCTGGTTGATTAAAGGGGAATTTTCATGATCACAGACAGTTCCAATTCTCCCAACTATGCATCTTCTAGCTCCTCCCATAACTGTATGAAGCTCTTCCTTGTGCAAGAATAAACCTGTTTTATTGCTTAAGGCCATGTCCTGGTAAGCATACAAGGCTATAAAATGTAATAAAAGTACTCTCTCTGCCTTGTGTGGAATGTGAGCTACTCTGCATCTTTCAAATTTTCAAACTTTGATGTCAATCAAAGAGCAGTCACCAACTGAGAATTTTGATATACATACACTAAAAATATACTTTGGGGTGATGACTGTCTGTCTTTAAAGACTTTATATGGCCATATAAAGCCTTATATAACTGATTAAAACACAACACAGATATGCATATAAAGTTTGATATGGCCATATAAAGCCAGATATAACTTGATATAATCGTGATCCAGATGTGTATATAAAGTTTGATATGGCCATATAAAGCCAGATATAACTTGATAAAATGGTGATCCAGATATGTATATTAAGTTTGATATGGCCATATAAAGCCAGATATAACTTGATAAAATGGTGATCCAGATATGTATATAAAGTTTGATATGGCCATATCAAGCCAGATATAACTTGATTAAAGCATAACCCAGATATGCATATAAAGTTTGATATGGCCATATAAAGCCAGATATAACTTGATATAATCGTGATCCTGATATGTATATAAAGTTTGATATGGCCATATAAAGCTAGATATAACTTGATATAATCGTGATCCAGATATGTATATAAAGTTTGATATGGCCATATCAAGCCAGATATAACTTGATACAATGCAATTCCAGATATGCAAATAAAGCTTTATATGGCCATATCAAGCCAGATATAACTTGATATGCTAGATATTCAAATGAGCATTTTGTTAGTTTGTTTTATTATTTATTTGATTTGATTCTTGGATTATGCTTGTTACAAACTAAGACATGTTTTGGATACAGCATCACCTTCCCAGACATTGCAGTTATTTAGTGGCTACACTTCTGTTAATACCGCAGTGTACTAAGTGAACTTAGGCAAATAATTTGCATATTTGGGCGGAGCTTGTATCTAAACCTACATTTTTCATGATTTAGGAAGTTGAAAGTAAAATATGCACCACGCAGTAAACAAAATTTAGAGTCAAATACGTAATAAAGTTTAAAATAAGAAGCCCATATCACTGTGATTACATAAAATTTCAAAAATTTTTCTGTTCACTGTTATGAAATAAGTTGAATTTATGTACTTAAGTCAATTCAACCTAATACTTACATTAAATTCTAATTCATGGAGCACTTAAACATTGTTTTCTGGTGTTCAAAGTCTCCATGAGGAGTGTGGACTATAAATCCTAACTATGATTCATAACTAGAGCAGATCTGTGCCATATAAAGGCTTGATCCAAATAGAACTTTATCTGGCCATATATGGTTTAGATCTGGTTCTGGTTTAGATCTGTGTTATATCTGCCTAACTTTTTATCCGATCTGATATAAATTCCATATCTGGTGCAGATATGGGCCAGATATAAATTTCCATATATGGGCCAGATATGGGCCATATAAAGAGTGAGCCATATAAAGTTTTATATGGGTCATATATGGCACAGATATGAGCCAGATAGAAATCTCTTTAAATGTGGCATATATGGATTTTCCATATATGGGCCAGAAATGGAGTAGCCATATATGGGGCATATCTGGGCCATATAAAAGTGAAACTTTACCTGGGCCATATATGGCCATATATGGCCTTATATTATATCAAGTTATATCTGCCCAATTCTTGTACAAGCCAGATATGAATTCCATATCTGGCCCAGATATGGGCCAGATATGAGATCCCATATCTGGGCCATATATGGATTTTGAGTAAGGGTTTAGTCGAGGTGAAAGTTCATTTGGAGCCAATAAAAGTACAATGGTGAAAACCACGTAAACACCACAGATCATAAGGGATAATCTTGACGGATCTTATAGCTGGCATGTGGATGCCGCCGTATTACATTCCATAATTTGTTTTTCAAATTGGTGGCGGTCAAAGGTCATTTTAGGTGAAGAGAGTTCAAGCTGTGAAAACCTGGTATGTAACTGTGAGAGATCATAAACGCAGGTGGACGATCCATGTTGTTTACAAGAAACTCACTCTTTTGTGGTGCTCAAAGAGGATGTGGGGTCACCAGAGGCCAAATTGTGAGCACATCATAAAAAATGCTATCTCAAGAAGGAGAACTTTTGGACCTGGAGAAATACAGCATTCCTTTAGGTGAGAAATCACTGGGCCTTTGGAGTTTCTGGTTTTATTTTTGTATGCCGTACCTCAAAGCATTTCTAAGCTGAAATTATTGAGGGGGTCAAGAGAGTTCGGACTCACATAATAAGTCTGCTGCCTGGTCCTTTAGAAGTAGTTCTAAAAAATGTAGGCGTCTAAACGACCGTGCGCTGTTTCGGCAAGGGGTCACTATAAATAAAATTCGATAACTCGGTTCGATGCTTCATCCAGGCAGCTGTCTCTTAAAGCGAGGCGCTATAAACGATGTAATGTTGTGCAAGCACAGTATCATCAACGTCCATGTCAAAATATTATTTGTTGGAGGTAAGAAAGAAATCGAATCTTTACCCAGACTTCATATAGTATAATTTCTTTGAATTTGTATATATTCCCACCTTTTTCTGCAACTTTTACGTCTGTCAACTCTGTATACAATCCTTAAACTTCGATTGGATTTCATTCTTGTATTGGATTATACTGGAAATACCTCTGGAATTCTCGAGTTACATGTAAATTATACTTAAATATATAAGTTCTAAAAAAGAATTTGAGATTGTTTAGAGATTTTAATAATCCTACAGAAAGTTTTATAGAAATCAGTGAACAATCCACAAAATTGTCAAAATCTTGCTCTTTTCGACCGAAAGACCTGGTTTATCACAGATTAAGTTGGACTGTTTCTCATCAACATTAATCATCGGTCCAACGGTCCAGCACCATGCATTATCCCTGATTTTGGCGAATAATTAAGGTTACATAAAATTCGGCCAGTAATACTGTTAAAGGAATAATTGCGGGCTGTCTTGTGAGATAAATGGCAGGCTAGTCTGAAGGGGATCCAGTAAGCCAAGTCCCAGAACCTTTGGTTAAGTTATTCCTTGTGTTTTATTATTTCCCTCCTCATAACCTCTTAAAACATTGAACCAATAATTTAATATTCAAACAGGTGATGTGATTTTTCATCGTGATATTAAATCAAATGTTTAAACTTTCTGTACATGTATATGTAGCATATATTAAATATATATAAAATTATAATTCATTTAACTACTAAATAAACTAAAAGTGAAAGTATGCATAGCATTAATAATCCACTTTCAAAAAAGCGGGTATTTTTAAAGAGCACACAAATATGTAATGCGCCATCTAATTAAACGGCACAACATATTTACAGTGTGTATAAAGTATTTAGCCTATTTGCTGTAAAGCAAGAACAAAATAAGAAATATGAATTATTCACTGCCTAAACAAATTTAGAAACTCAAACACATGAATGAAAATTAATCTGTGTTGCTTTAAAACCGGGGACGATCATTCCAAGGCTTGTTTGAATTACCTCACCCCATTCTTCTATTATTCCTTGATCTTGTCATTTTTCTTGGGTGGCTGAGATAATCCATTCTACTATAAACTGGTCTTGATTTCTACTTTCACTGAGGGGCACCTTTAGCATGGCACATAGGTGGGACGGGGGATGAGACAACTTCAAATAAAGAAACTGGTAACACTATCCCTGCACCCACGATCTGACTAACAGTGTAATACTTGATCACATGGTGTGTTGTCAAATGTCCGGTTTTAGAGGGGCCTCTTTGTAACTTTATCGGGGTTTACGTACATGACCAACACAATTACATCATTCATGGATGGGGGCTTTATAGAGAACAAGATAAATTAAAGTGGCGTCAGAATGTAACTAATGGTTATTAAAAGTTCAAAGGTTAAATGAAACAGGCGAATGATCAAGTCCGGCATTCCGTACATTGTCACGATGATATGATAAGAATAAGAAATGAATGATGTAAAACAATGGTTATACTCATCTTTTGCTTACTAGTGACATAGTTATCACAATCAACTCATCAGTGCCAGGAGGGGACAGATTGACTGCATAGGAAACAGATATTATGTGTGAATTTTGGGTTACCCACTGTACATTTGGTCCACAAAACACGGCTTTACAACCCATAGGCAAAATAAACTGTGTTATCATGTGCTGTGTATGCATGAGTTAACAAACAGCGCATTTCATCCCCCAAATGACCTGTGACCAGACATAAATGAGGGCAAAGTAGGCTGTCACTTGTGAAATGAGAGGGGAATGTTGACTATCCTGTCCAATATTTCAGTTGTTTTGAACAGCAAATACGAGAGCATAATGCAGTCTGCCACGAGAGGCTTAATTTCTACATTCAAACCAAATCCATCTATATTGAGAAATTACATACATTGGTACCTTTATCATATACTGTTAATACAAAGTAGACATTTTTTGTCACGCACAGGGCAGTAGTAACCCTGTGCGAACTGATCGCCTTTGACCTGACTGACGATTAGTCCAGAGGTTGTCACACCTCCTCACACCCCTATGACCTATGACATCTAGTTCTATTTATTGGTATGAAGCTGTAGCACAATTTTCAACATTCGTTCACTTAAAGCTATTAACATTTGCAATAGTTTTAGGTAAAAGAATAGAATATTATAATTCAACATCCTGAACTCTTCGTTTAATAGATACCGAAGGTTTCAGGTCAGTATGTGAAATACATTTACTTGACATGTATGTGTCCTTTACAGAATAAACTACAAAGCTGCTTTCTGCACTGTAAGTAAAAATACATGACGATAGGTTCTTTTGCTATTTTTTATCCTGCTGTCCTACTTTGTGTCGTTCGTACATTAAGGGATCGATCTTTTCCTGATATGGCTTCACAAGAGTCTGGTTTATGTCATGAAGGTCTATATCTGCCAAAGCTTGCTGAAGGTTGCTGACATCATACATATTTATGATACTACGCTCTTTCATTACATCAAGCAGAGTAATTCCCGGTGTGTCACTGTCTTTTCGAATTCGGTCAAGTTTAGACCTTGGAAGGT
Organism: Holothuria leucospilota; assembly: GCA_029531755.1. Lineage (NCBI taxonomy): Eukaryota > Metazoa > Echinodermata > Holothuroidea > Aspidochirotida > Holothuriidae > Holothuria > Holothuria leucospilota. The sequence continues at coordinate 1,725,681 of CM055973.1, forward strand.
CAAAATAAGTTGCCAACAGAACACAGTGACCACTAGTAAGTTTTACTGAAACTTTTACAAGTAGTACTGAAAATTCACCTGCAGGGTAAATGAAGATTATTGAAACATTTTCAACTTCTGTCACACAAAAATGTAGGTTTAATTCCAAGGCATAAAAGCACTTGAAAACTAATTGCCACATTTAGGTTTTATATTATGAAATCTGTTCTAGATGTACAAAAATTATATTCAAATTTCATCCCTTGGTGCGATTTTTGTGGAGACTGCAACATCGCGATAACTTACACTGGAACTTAACTTCAAGGTCTTTAACATTAACTATCACATTAAAAAAGAAACTTGGGAGAAACTTTCCCAAAATATAATTACTTATAGTTCACATGTTCATGGGTGATAACTCGCACTAGTTTGAAAATTCTCCACAGTTTTTGTAACAGTTCTACTAAAGATCACCCTGAGTTTATTGTAATTTACATGCATATGTCTGATAACTGGCTGTATTTGATATTCTAGCATATTCCTTATAACAGTTCTAGTATAACCTGCTCACTTTGAGTTTATTATAATTTTCTTTGACAATCCCAATGTTTAATTTTCCATTTGGGGCTGAGATTTACATTTGCTCTCTTGTGGATGACCTGAATAAGGAAACCTTCATTTTAGTGTAGTGTTTAAAATGAAAAGCAAATTGAAAAAAAAAGCTACTTCAAGACTTTTGCTTTAAAAGTTCTGACACATTTTTGCCCAACACACCTTACAAGTGTCTCTGATATTCAGTAAGGTAACAACACTTATGAAATATTTTCATTTAAAAAAGTTTCAGAATCGCACGATTTCCAACAGATGTTTTCTTTAAATATGATCTTTACTCAATTCAATTTCTCATTATTGATAGTTCCATTATTGATGGTCAATGAGCTGCCAAAGTGTACTACTTACGTGAAAGAGCTGACTCTGACAGGTATCTACTTGTAGCCGAAGACACACTACCATCAGATCTCGGTCTAGCGTCCCGTGGTCTCGTCTGAAAGCGATTTAAAGTACGGTTAATAACAAACTTATACAACATACATCAATGAGACAGTTTTACACAAGAATGTGGGCATGAAAAAAGCCAAACTGAAAACATATGGTAAGAACAAAAATGTATTTTGCTTCTTCCAGTTTTCTAACTCTGCAAATTGTGACATAAAAGCATTGTGAAAATTTCAGTGATAAAAACTGTTTACTCTTTTCTGTATTATATGACTTATTGATTCCCTGCCAAAAGCTTTAGGCATCTGTGCAGTTGTTGTGTATATGCTTTTGTGCAGGTGTGTATATGTGATTGTGATGATTAGCCTGTAAACATCATATTTCAGGATAGGAATGATGGATTTTTTCATACTTCTATGTATATAAAATATTGGGACGGAGGTTGCCATTGTTTTCGGTGGTGGTCAAAGGTCATTTGAGGTCACAAGGATCGAGTCAAACACCTAAAACATTGTAAGCAAAATATTTCAAGATGGCAATGATGGTAACTTATAAAACTTGGTGTATAAAATATCCCCTATTAAAAGGAAGATTTGTATTATTTTGGTGGAGGTCAAAGGTCATCTGAAGTCACAGAGGAGATACTACCAAAACTTGCAACTGCTTGCAAACAATACCTCAAGAAGAGTAAGAATGCAGGAGTGCATAGCGTGTGGATGCTATATATCGCATGCAAGAACGCTGTTCTTTTTGGTGGGGGTTATTTTACATGGGGTCATCAGAGGTATAACGAAGGAAGTTTGGTACGCCCAATGTCTCATAACGGGCAATGTCGACGAATGTCACAGCTAGCATGTGAATTATCCATATTGTCTCAAGAAGCCTCTAGTTTTTCACTGACATCAAAGGTCATTTGAGGTCACCATGAGTCTGCTAAAACTTGTACGCAAGATATCAAAAGAAGGACATCCTGGGGGGATTTCATACTAGTTTGCACATTGATGCTCTATGTTATATTTAAGGGCCCTATTAGTTCAATGAATGTTAAAAGTTATCAGAGCTCACTGGAAGTCAAATTGTGAAAATCTCTCTAAGATGATGCATTGTAACTGAGAGGAATTTTCAACTGAGCATGTGATGATTTCAACAGGATACTGCTTTGGTGGATGTCAATTGGTCATATGAGGCAACCAGACGTCAAAGTGCGAAACCCTCATATCGCAAGAAGATAACTTTCATGAATCAATTACTTCCCTCATATAAATGTTCCACTTAAAATTAAAGATCTCTCCAGGGTTTGGAGAGGTCACATGTCATTTGGGGTTACTAGAAGTAAAAGTGTTAATATAAGGGAAGAATAGTACTGTATATGTTATGTACAGTACTTTGAAAATGGTTTGTCAGTAGGTCTGTCATTTTGCCACTGCCCGGCACCCCTGAAACTAGGCTGAATGAGAGAACATGACTCTGATACTAGGCAGAATGAGAGAACACGACTCATACTTTTTTCTTTCAGCTACATAGGTATCATAGAATGGAACCTCTGGTTATTTCATCTGTTCTTGATCTTTGCAATATATTGTTATTGGTTCACGTGGATTTACACTGCTTATTGTTTACCATGCAAAACAAAAATGTTACTATGTCAAGTCAAAACATGTGAGTACAATGATTTCATTTATTATACTTAGAAAAACCGGGCATAAATAACCAAACCTGCGCTGCTTCTGAGAACCTATTGCCACCAGGACTCCCTTCAAGACTCATTGACGTTATTGAATATTGTAATTGGCTTTGTTCGAGCTCAGCTCTTATTATATTTTTCTCCTGTGTTGCTTTCTGGAGTAGGTCTTTCGTTTGAAGTAGATCTTGCTCTGCTGTTTCCAGATTCTTCTCAAGACTGGAAAGTTCCAACTTGTACTGGTCGCATTCAGCTTTAAATTTGTTTCTGACAAGTGCTGTTTGCTGGTGAAGATCTTTGGTTTGTTGTAAGAGTTTTTCAGTTTCCTTATATTCTTGCTTTATTCTTTGTAGCTCTTGCTGAATGCTTTGCACTTGAGTCCTATTTTCCTGTTTAAAGAAAACAACGTTATTGCATTCTGTGAAAAGAAAGTATGCTGCCCATAAATTATGCTTACTACTACATCATGTACAAATTTGAATTGTTACACAAAATATTATGCTTGCCAAAACTGTATACAATTCTTTCGTGGCAAAAGCTAAAGTCAAGTCTCAAGTCTCCAACCTTAAGTCTGTAATAAGCTTCAAGTACCTATAAAGAAATCATAAGGCAAGTGATCACGTCACCTAGCACAAGGGTAAAGTTTCACGTTTAACGTGGTTAAAGGCATGATATTGAAACTTCATCAAGCTAAAGTGCTTACTTCATCAATACTGTATGCTCGTTTTGACAGGTTTTGTGTAAATGTTCTGCTCTTTTAACTGCTATTAACTGAAATGTTTCATCGACCATAACTGCCAGTTAACTATTATTTAAGTTTCCTTTTTGCTATTTTAAGATTGATACCATCATTTTATAATGTAAACCAAAGGGTGCACATATCCCTGAGAAACACCAACAGATCAAAGCACGCAGAACACTAAATGATATCATGCAGTCTTTGATTTTCCATTCAGATGGCAAGTTGACCAATAATTCAAATTAAACTTCGCAAATAATTTCAACAACAAACCAATAACACTATGGTTTCAAGTAACATCAAAACATATATCAAAGAAATAAAAGTTGCATTATGTAAAATTCAGAAAGTAGTTGTGTACAGAAAACTGTATGAAAACATAGATGGTGTGTATATCAAGAAAGAAGAGTTTAGCTATCTTTAAATTAGCTTGCATGAAATGAAACTGATATCCGACAATACAAATTATCAACAGAGTTTATTTTTTACATCCTGCATTATCTCTGTGGTTGAAATTTGCAGTCAGATGGCAGATGGCCTAAATGATAAAATAGCTGTTTATTTAGGATTACAGGTAGAAGACTGGAAGTAACTGTAATGTAAACAAAGTCACAAAACGAAAGTTGGGAATCGAATATTTCATTACTTTTACAGCACACTTTATGTCGAGTTGCAGGTCTTTCAAAGTCAACTGAAAATATCAGGTCTTAAATTGTTTACTAAATTTTCAAACTTCTGATGCTTTCAACAATTGCCAAAGACACTTTTAAATACCCACATGTATTTTGGTCCTGACTGAATTCGAAAAGCAAAATGGAGATGTGTTTGCAAGTTTTAGATGTTTTGATTGAAGTGATAATTTAACTTTTACTTACCCCAAAGAGCAGTATTTGTGTGCATATCACTTGTCTCTATTAAACTACCAAACCCTCTTTACATGAAAATACATACTTCTACATCAATATTTGCCATTCCTAGTCTCTTCTTCGTACGTTCATTTTCTTCGTGATTCATTTTTATCTCTTCTTGCAGCTTCTGTATGGTCTCTTTGTAAAAAAATGATGCTGTAAACAAAGCAGAATACAACAATGATTGCAGTTTTCTTGTGTCAATTGCTCTGTACAGGTTGCACCCTGCTCATTTACATCATTTTTTAGCTATCACCATGTAAATGCTTTAAAGGCTTGAGCAAGTACACTATAACATTTCAACATCATCAAAGCAAGTGACTCTTCTGTGGCAACTGATATACAAAACAAACAGAAACAATGGTTTTAGACAGAGATCATTTTCTCAAGTTGATTTATCTACGCATCAAGTTTGAGAAATATACTGTACATCTAATGTTTCAAAGATATAAGTGTTCTACCTTTAGTAGCAGCAAATGGCCATAAAGACAGATTTGCATCACCCCAAGTATGAATTTTACTTGGTCGTAAGCAAAAGTCTCAATTTGTGACCTCTCTTTGATTGACATCAGAGTTACAAAATCAAAAGATGCAGAGCAGTTCATATTACACAGCATGCACAGAGTGTTTTGATTGCACATGAGGCCTTTGTGTACTCACCAGGATATAACCTTAAGCAATAAACTATGTTCGTTTCTGCATAAGGAGAAGCTAAAGACAGTTATGGACAGAGCTAGAACTAACTTAGTTGGGAGAATTGGAACTGTCTGGGATGTTTCCCTTTAAATTTTTTTAAATAATCTGTGCACCATGTAGGAAAATTATTCCTGCTTATATACATGTATGGCAATGGATGTTTTCAAAGTTCTGTTTAGACTTCTGATGACCTTTGACCTCCACCAAGTATTAAATTTGTCCATAATACAATGAAATACTTAATTAATTAATTAAAATAGGTAGGCGGTAGCATTATCTGATACTACGTAGACAGTCCCTTGTGTTAAAACTTTTTCAAAACAAGTGCTCTTAACGGACATTGCGTCTTTTAAGTAGACTAATGGCATCTATGTGCTGTTGGATTACATTAAAGACCGCAGATGCTTTGTAGCTCTGCTATAATAGGTTTTTTACCTTTAACTACAAAAAAAAAAAAAAAAAATCATAGCACCAACAATGTGGACATAATTTTAACTAAAAGAGAAGCTTATTGGATAGCTCAGCTGTGTACTGTCCATCCCTTCGGTCTTAATAAAAGAAAGGAATTTAATTCACACAAGGGGGTCAGTTACTTAAACTAATCCCTTTGCCCGCCCTCTCCTTTCAGCCCAACTTGTAATCCTTTTTAAACCCGTTTTAGGATTGTCTTGCCTCTTTTATTTCTGCCAGTCTGCTTTTATTACTTTTGTATTATTTAGTGTTCTACCTTTTTATGTTTTTTTTAAGCTCTTTGGAAAGCTATCAGCCTTTATTCGCTTTGAGATTCGTACCTTTTATCTCTGTAACGCTCAGGCATTTTATAAGCTTTTACTTGCTCAAGCCGTACGTTTGCCTCTTTTAACAGTTTGTATGCTTGCTTTTTATCAGTTTGGCTGAAGAAGGTTGATTAAAAACCGAAAGCTTCCAAGCCCGGTGCTTTTTGTCCATCTTTTTAGCTTGTAGTTGACTTTTACCATTTAATTTACTCTTATCATATATATATTATATATATATATATATATATATATATATATATATATATATATATATATATATATATATACAGAAAAACGATAATTTAATTATCAAGCCAGCAGACAAAGGAGGGACCGTAGTCATTCAAGATCGTGTAGATTACATACGTGAAGCGGACCGCCAACTACAGGATACCTTCTATTACAAATCTTTAGGCACAGACCATACATCTACACACACCCAGAACTCCAGACCTTACTGTCATCTTTTCCAACTCAGCTAAGGCAACAAGTTGAAATTCTCATACCGGAAGATCCCAGACCAGGGTGTTTCTACACACTTGCGAAATACATAAACTTAAATCGTTTACTATCCCCCCCCCCCCTACTGACAGCTCTGCATCTAAGGAGATCCCCCCAGGGCGCCCGATAATCTCTGGTAACGGAACCCTAACAGAAGAGATCTCCGCCTTGATTGACGATTACCTCAAACCCCTTGTGAAACAAACTACAAGCTTCGTTCAGGATACCACCGACTTTATTAATAAATTAGCTGCTTTACCTACTCCTCTTCCACCACAGACCCTCCTTTTTACCTTAGATGTCATTGCCCTATATACCAACATCCCACATGAAGAGGGCGTCCTAGCATGTCGGAAATTCCTTACTAGGAGCCATGATGATAGTGTCACTGATTCCATTTCTTCTCTTATGGGTTTTGTTTTGAGACATAACGTCTTCGAATTTAATGACAAATTATTCATTCAGAAAAAAGGCACTGCTATATGGGAACGAAAATGGCTCCTTCATATGCCAATCTTTTCATGGCTGACCTAGAAGAGAGGTTTCTAGCTGAGGCTCCCTTGAAACCCAGTCTTTATCTACGTTTTATTGAAGACATATTTATGATTTGGGAACATGGACCACATGCACTAGATACATTTGTTCAATACCTTAACGGAATTCACTCTTCCATTCAATTTACAGTCGAGAAATCCACCTCAAAGATCGCTTTTCTCGATACGTCCGTTCACTTAACAGCTAACGGTTCAGTGCAAACCTCGGTTTATTCCAAACCCACCGATCGTCACACCTACCAAGATTTGAACAGTTACCACCCCTTTCATGTCAAAAAGTCCATCGTTTTCAGCCAGTTTCTGCGCTACAAACGTATCTGTTCCGAACCACAATACTTCCAAGATCAGGCCATCACTTTGTTCAATCATTTCTTGAATTGTAAGTACCCGTATATATTTATCAAGAAAATATTTGAGAATGTTTCCTCAATTCCCATTAATCATCTTCTCAGATACAATCCCACCAGAACTTCAGAACGTATTTCTTTTGTACTTACTCATAATGCTCAACTCGATCCTTTTTTTAAAACTTATTAAGAAGGATTGGCCCATTTTGAGTTTAGATAAGGATATCAAAGAAGTCTTTGCCGACCCCCCTGTTATTACTAGAAGACAACCCCCCAATCTACACCAACTCCTTGTCAGAAGCAAACTAAAAACCAACACCCCCGTCCCCAGGGTAACATAAAATGTGGCAAGACACGGTGTAGGGTTTATGACCATATGATTACTGATTCCACCATTCGCCTAAGCCCCTCTGGTTATATTCTTAGGCCAGGTCCCTTTAATTGCGATACTTCCCATGTTATTTACCTAATCGTATGTACCCTTTGCCCCGATACACAGTACATAGGTCAATCTTCTACCTCGTTTCGCACAGGGTTCAACAACCACAAAAGCAGTATACGTCTCAATAAAGCTGGTTTTCCGGTTGCCGAACATTTCAATCTCCCCGACCACAGTCTAAATTGCATTAAGTTTGCAATCATCCATGGCAACATGACGCAGCACAACAAAAGAAATCTATTTGAAACGCAACTAATCCTAAGAGCTGGTTCACATCGACACGGGTTGAATAGAGATTTAGGCTTTCTTTCGAACTTTCAATTATACAAGAAGTAGTTATCAATCACTTTGCTCTTACACCTGAAGATCGAAGGACCAGGGGTCCGAAAATTTGTGTATTTTGCGATCACAATAAACTATGTTGGAACCAAGGACATTAACAGTATTATTTGTTTGTTTGTTTATATATATATATATATATATATATATATATATATATATATATATATATATATATAGTTGCCTGATGATCGTGTAAGAGCGTGAAACTCGGAGTAGCGACAATCCATCTTAATACTAGTATATATATATTATATATATATATATATATATATATATATATATATATATATATATATAACACTAATTCGACAGGTTGGGGGGAATCGCGATACCGCGTTTTCGTTAAGGCGAAAATGAAACAATAAAATACATAAGCATATATTTCCCCTAACTTAAAATAAACTGTTCAAAGACATAATCAACGTTATTTCAAAGGCTCGCCATCGTTAGTGTTAACGGATAGGTGTCCGTAAATTCGTCGACATTGAAGTAATAGTATGTAGATTGTGTGGTTGAAAGTAAGTTACCATACGTTTACGTATTCCTATATAAAAAGTGTGTGAAAACGTTAAGGGGAAACGATTTTTTCCCCGAATGTACATTTTCCCCCTAATGTATGCTTTTTTCACACGATTTTTCCCCCAAGGTGAAAAATAGGCCATATATATATATATATATATACATATACATATATATATATATATATATATATATATATATATATATATATATATATATATATATATATATATATATATATATATTAACAAAGTTAGACACCTCAACAGGAAGCTTGTGGCAGTTGCGATTACCTGCATACAGTAGCTATCCATGTGGTCTCTTTCACAAAACGCATAGGCCTAATGCAAGGTAAAGCACAGCATAAGGCAAGTCTGCTTTTCAGGTCATTCGCCGATCACAACTCCTGTAGGTCAGTACTGTGAAGCGTACAACTGTTACAAGGTCTCCGGTTGAGGCGTCGTACCTTGTTATTGTAAATATATACATACAGTATATAAGTGCACGTATATGTAGTCAGGGCTCGAAATAACGGGTAGCACTGACACTGACAGCCATGGCTATCAGGCCCTTACTGATAGCCGTTGTGCCCCTCAGTAAATGTCCTATGAAATAACAGACCTATAGCCCAGGGGACGAAATAGTATGAGAAAATTGGTAATTAGCAGTAATTGCTAATCAGTGTTTTAATTGATAAACAGTTGCCCAATCTCGATTAATTAGCAACTATTGAGATCAACATTTGTGTTTCAAATGAGCTGTATTTTTCGGCACACTCTGCCAAGTTTGAACAGTTGAAAGTTTCGGCATTTTGACGATGTTTGCGGACTAGTCATGGCGGATTGCTGTGGTCCAGCAACAGTGTTGTTGTTTGTATGCAATGATTCCATATGATAATTTTACAGTGCATGGTTACACATCCACAGTAAAAGATTCAGTATAGAATTTGGGTACATTTCAAGCATACAGCGAGCGCAGTTGAGACAAGTTTTGAGTTGTCAGGCCGAGGTGGATGGTTTTATGACTTTGGCTTCAAACAATATGGCAATTATCGTACATGCTACTCCTATCAGAATATAGTTAGAACTTAGGTAGAGCCTGAAAAATATTGGTTTGCAATATTTGCGAAGCTGACTTGGAATTGCTTCACAACTAGAATTTCTTTGGTCGCAATTTGCGATGCAAACCCGGAGATTTCGTCCCTTGTAGCAAATTTGCTCATTTCGGCTATGCCCTTTTTCAAGCTTATCTCAAGCCCTGTGTAATGCTCCTTCTCCTGTGGGCTGTGGTTACAGTGCTGCACAGATTTGGAATCTTCACTTCAGGCCAAGGGTATAAAGATTTTCATTGTTTAGAAAAAGGTTCATTATTTGTCCAAAAATGCATATTTACCAAACAAATCAAATTTCCAAATCATTTTAGTTTTCACAATCATGTTTCAAAATAAATTTCCATCAGAACAATGCATTTATAGTGAGCCATGGATCATGTTAAGAATTATGTCCCTTACAAAAACTAACTTTAGTCCAGTTCAGTGTTTACTTTTATGGACAATGGATTTCCACATCATTGTGCACTTCTTTCAGATTTACAAAACACTCTAATGTTAGGCCTAGCCTACTTGTAAACATTATATTCAGAGGAAAGATACAGGTCGGTGCATATGCATGAGCTTTTTATTTATGTAAATAATGACCAATGACAAATAATGATTAATGAAAAATGAAAAATAACTGCATGTGTTTTTAACATTTCACGGGCTTTCATTCTCTTGGCCTTATATAGGTTCAATCTCCAGGGGTTTTTTGTGTGTGTGTGTGTGTGTTTAAAATCTCAGTGTTTGCAATTTTGGGCATTGGCATGACAGCTGTTAAGTTGTCACTTTCAAAAGTGGTACATTCTACAATTTTCAGAAAAGTCGGGAGGCAAATGTCTCCAGTACCCCCCTACCCTCCTCTTTCCTGGTTACTAAATCCCTGTGTCTGGCATTGACTAATCCTATATCTAATATCAATGAAGTGTCAAAATTTTAATTAAAACCCTACATAATTCCAGCTCATGTGCCACCACAAATGACTCTATATAGTTCTGTCATGTGAGGGCCCACTTTGGACTGTTTGATTGGGTCACATACTGTACATACTGTAATTTATATCTGTTTTTATACAGCCTTTAATGAAGACTGTCCTAATATAATATTCCATATTCATATGCAAACAGAAGACAAACTTATGATGGTCTGTTAGACTGTTATACTGAAGGAAGTAAAAATGCTAATTTTCCCTCTTTGCTTAGCCACTTTGTTCAAAGGGAGTTGCTGTGTGTTCACTGAAGGTTAACCCTCCATAAGTCTATATAATTAATTTGTAAAAGATTTCGCTCTGACCTGTTTTTGGAGGTTATTATCCTACAGTATAACAATACTCAATAATGTGTTGCATGAAATAATGTGACTGCTTAACCAGTAAGAGCTGGGCTTACTACAGTACAGTAGATTTGATGCCATGCTAAATTACTGTGTTAAACTTCATTTAATAAAAGTAGGGATATGAACTTCTGCTTAACAGTTTCTAGTTGTGGTTTTAGATCTTGCCCTTTGTCTTTCTTTAGTGTGAACTGGTCAGTTAATATTTTCTTTAATATTACACATTGTGAAAGACTTATGGCAATTTAATTTAATATCTGATAACGTACTCACTTCTGCTTTTTGTTATGAACAGGTGTTTTTTTCCCAAGCTCAGCAAGGATTCCCAGCTAAGACACATCTTGAGCTACCAGTACCTTCCCTATAATTTACTCTGGAAATACAAATTTGAACTGTTGGATTCCATTTTAACACTTATAAAAGCACTCAGTGGTTGTAAATATAGACTACCTATGATGGGTGTACAGTATGTCTCTTTCTGATTAGCAGTGGATTATAGTTAATCCATTGAGAATGGCCTCGTAATTTGCCAGTCATACCGTTTCAGAAAATTTTTCTGTACAACAATCAAGCACATTTAGATGCTGCCATTGTAGATACGAGACTTCAACTCGTGTCAACCTTTTGAAACATCTTTAAGTGATCCACTCTGGGGAACAAAATTTCAGAGTAGTCTGTGGTATTGATCACTGTGAAGCCTCATATAGTATTGTGAATTCTCTCAAAAAGCACATTCGAAGGAAACATGGCAAGTGCTATCTCTACACATGTAATGAAAAATACCCACCTCCAAATGAAAGCAGTCTGCCTCAGTTACTTGGAGCTAAATCTGTGCAGGATGAGCACCTCAGTTTTAGTTTTGATGAAAATTTAACAGTTGGAAGTACTGTTTATGGTAAAGATGTAGTTAGTGCCCAAAATATAACACAAAACACTGATGTTTTAAACACTTTTATCATGATGCAACTAAAGATGAAGAACTTACATGTTGTTCCTAGTTCTACTATAGACACATGTATGTCTGAGATCTTACGGTTACTTAAAGTGTACAGTGACTGCATGTTTTCAAATGTTTTTTCAAATATTCATTGTGTGCAAGATCAAAATCATCAAAATCACTGCCAGTTGGCTGAAAATATCTCCAAGCTTAGACATGAGCAGGCTTCATTTATTGACTCTTTACTATCAAGTAGTTCAAACACAGATCAAGTTGCATTTGCTAAGGAACACTTAGACCTGGTGGAGGGAGTGAAGTATGTTCTAGGAAAGAGAAATGGCAAATATGATGTGTTTTATTATGTACCACTTTTGAAAACACTTGCCTCCATGTTGAAACATCCTGACATTATTTCAGAGGTTAAAAATGGGCATAAAAGTGACACCCCTGGATTAACACGTGATTATTGTGATGGGAGCTATTTTGCAAATAGTGCATTATTTTCAGATGACCCTTGTTCCCTACAGGTGCAATTGTATGTGGATGATTTTGAAACAGCAAACCCACTTGGTACCTACATAAAGAAAAGAAAACTCTGTGCTTGCTACTTTATACTTGGAAATATTCCACCAAGGTTTCGATCAAAATTGATGCTTATACAGTTACTTTGGTTGTGTAACAGTGACTTCATAAAATTGTATAGACTACAAAAAGTTGTTTCTCCTCTTATATCACATCTAGCCCTTTTAGAGAGAGTGGGATTGCAAGTGAAAGTTGATAATGTAGTGGAAGTATTTAGAGGTACTGCCACCATGATAGTGGCAGACAATTTAGCAAGCCATAGCATGGGTGGATTTAATGAAAGTTTCTCTGGGTTTAGAATCTGTAGGTTTTGTATGTGTACATCCCAGGAACTCATGTGTGGTCATCCTCCAAGAAACCTTATGGAAAGGTCTTCGGCTGTATATGATGAACATGTTAAACTTGTTAAAAATGATGAGCAACTGAGTACTACATATGGAGTAAAGAAAAATTCTCCTTTTAATGACTTGAGGTATTTCCATGTAACAAGAGGACTACCACCAGACTAAGCCCATGACTTGTAAGAGGGTGTTTGCCCATATGTTGTGGGTAAAGTATTGACCCATTTTATAGATTTAAAAATGCTTTCAATAGAGAAAAAAAATGAAATCATTGATAGGTTCCCTTACAAGTTATCAGACAAGTCCAGTCAGCCTTCCCCAATGTCATGGTCCAGGGGTCATGTCATTGTCGAACAAAAGGCAGCACAGATGCACACAGATGTGGTGCTTCATGAGGCTTATGTTTGTTATGCTAGGAAATGTCATTCCTTATGAAGATGACCATTGGCAGCTGCTTCTTTATCTAGCTTCTGCTCCCAAACACTTGCTTATTTGGAAGGACTTTCTGGAATTGTACATCAGATTATTCCCTCATATCAAACTTATTCCTAAAATGCACTATTTACAGCATTATGCAAAGCAAATAGCTTATTTTGGTCCATTGTCCCAGTGCTGGACTCTCTGATTTGAGGCTAAGCATGGCTTCTTTAAGAAAATCGTACATACCACTCAAAACATGAAAAATATTGTTTACACTCTAGTTAAGCGGCATCAACTACGGCAAGCAGTTGCTTTGGCAAGTTCAGAAATTTTAAGTGATGAAACAAGTCACACTCGTGGACAGAGCATGGCTGTGTCTGAGCTATCAATTACTATGCAGCTTCTTGTTACAAGAGAACTTGGAAATATGAGCAATGTGTACACAGTTAGGACAGTTGAAACAATGAGTTGTGAGTTTTCAGTGGGATGTTGTCTAGTAACTGATATTCAGTACAATTTATGCCAATTTAGTGAACTGAAAGTGATAACCATCATGATCCACAATTCAGTAGTTTATTTCATCACTGAAAGAATGGAGACCATTTCATTTGATACACATAATCATGCATATTCTGTGTACAAACCTGAATGCAGTAATTTCAGTATTTTGACTCCATTGGAATTAGTTGATTCCTATCCTCTACCTTTGTACACTGTACAGAGAGGACAAGATCAGGGCAATTTTATTATTATGAAATACAAGCTTCATGGAGAATTTGATTGATTTGTATTCAGGGTCTTGTATGTACAGTACTGTATTTCAATCAATTTGACAAGCTGTAGTAACTTTTGTAACTGTGAGGAATGTTTCCCCAATTGACAGAACAGTATACTGTACTTGATATATGTAGCCTACAGCATTTACGGTATGTAAATGTACTTTTATATGCATGTATTCTATACAAAAACAATCCACATAGGGTACCTACATTACATAAATTGCTACACCAATTGTAACACAAAGGTGGAAATGTATAGCATTTTTTTTCTTATTTCAACTGTACACTCTCATATACCAAGCTATTATCTGTACATTTGTGTTACTTGGCACATTACTGTAGCTAGTACATCTGTAAATAGCTTGACTGAAAAGTTTTCTTTTTTGTATGTACAGATGCTATTTTGCATTATTTTTGAAAAGCACGAAGTGTTCACTGAAATGCTTAGTGCCTGCTCAGATAATCACCTTGATGTGACTGATACCAAAAGTCTTTAGAAAGATGCAATTGCCTTTTACAATGTCGTGCCTTTCCTGAACATTATTAATACTGTGCTTGAAAGAGGGTTGGAGGATAGGGTTCATTTCATAAACGTCGACTAAAATGGCTTTTGCTTGTCATATCATCTATGGTGACACAAAGAAAATTGTCAAATTTTCTAACCATTTGCTGACAAAATTATAACAGAAATTAGAGGAGCATTTGGTATTGAAGTTTTTGACTTTCCAAATCCCCTAAAACTGCAAAAATATGAAGAAGATTAGAAGGACTGGGTGGATGTGACACCTTTAAAGTTACAACAGGGTATGAAGATTAAAGTTGTATCATCGAATGCACCAGTATTCAGCCCCATGGAGGAAGTTCATTCACCAGGATCTGCTTCTACAATTCTTTTAGAAAGTAACAGTACCAGTTGTGACGAGGACCTTGACTCAATGTCTATGCCCATATTTGAGCTGCCACTAGTGGGATGCAGTGACAGTCAGCAGTCTTTCTCTGGAGATAATGTCTCTCCAAGGACATCTTCTCCCCAGCCACCTACAACATCAACAACAGCAGTTATGTCACCACAAAGCAGTGACAAAGATGAAGATCAGTGAGTTTCTTGAGTCATTGATATAAATTATGTGATCAACTACAGTAGGGTAATTTTGGGATATTTAAGGTAAGTTCCTTCCTACCTTCCCACATCCCTTCCCATCCAAATAAGCCATAGGACGTTTTCATAGAATTAATAGTGAAATCATCTCTCAGTTAAAGTTTACATAATTTGTTGATGTGTCTCTGACTCAAGGGAGCACCAAGCCAGTTGAAGATCTAAAAATTCTGAAATGTTTAGGCAAAATTGAAATTTGCTTCACATCACTTGTCACTAGGAAAAGCAAAATCTGAATCATACCCAGCATAATTCATCCCTATCGATTTGTCCAGAAACCAGCACTCGTTGTACATGCTCCAATTGCATGGGAATGCCAGAAGGAGGTGGGAGAACTTGTGGAGAAGCCCTCTACACTAGTTAGCTGCTAAACTTTAATTGATATCAATATGGTGTGTCAAAGGGAAAATGCAGTCATCCAAATTAGAATTTGTATACCCTGGTACTGTATCATAATTCATGTATGGCTCATTGCAATCATTGGCAATAACTTTTGTAACTGAATGGAAAATATATGTTCTTTCTTAAACTTTTTGATACTTATATTGAAACATGTTCAGATGTACGTACTTAATTGTTATATGCATGCATGTAAGAGGAGTTTTGTAAAATTTTCAGAATTCTTTGTTACATTTTTAGAGACATAAAAATTAGTAAGTAACTGCATGGGGGTTGAAAAATTGAGTGTTGTTTGCTAAAGGGCATTGTACCATCAGTGTAATGTTGTTCCTTTACACTGTCTCAATTTTCTACCCAATGTGTACATATTTGGGGAGGGGAGTATAAAAACTTTTTTTCTCGGATTTCCTCTACTTTTTGCATGCATACATGCATCCTTTACAAAAACCATGTGTTTTCTTTACTCTCAATTAAAACCCTTTATGGCTATTGATAGATAAGGTTAGCCTAGTCTCCTCAGTTTTTCATTTCTTGTCATTTCTAAAGACTAGGCTAGTTTTCAGTATCCATCAATAGCCATACAAAAAGCTTGAACAAAGATTTAGGCATTTTGAATGAGTTTTCATTGTACTGTAGAATGTATAATTTGCTCCATTACTTAAGTCTCTAAAAAAGAGGTGCTGTAGGACCTGGGAATATTAGACTACATTTTTGAACTATGTTGGTACTGAAGGCACTCCTCACCCATGATATGGGGGCATGTGATTTATGCTTGTTTACTTATATTTTTTATACCATTCCACAGAATCTATTGTCATATATAATATAATACATAATTTGTGTTTAAATTTTCTCTCTACTACACTTTAAGATATGTTTGGCCAAAGAAATTTGAGTTACCGCCTCTGCCAAGGAGACTAGCGGAGAAGCTGAACAAGGGAATATTTCCTGATGAAAGGGAAAGACGACTAATTATAAGTTGTGTTTTTAATGAGATGGCAGGTTTTGTAAGGTAAGTGATATATTTTCTGCATAATGATTTATGTTTGATGCTCATTTAATTCATAAATACTTTGTAGAGTTAATTGTAAAAATTTTTTTTTTGTACCGTGGTTTTGCTGTAGTGTATATCATGCTGATGTTTCAAGGAAATATTTCTGTGCTCAAAAGAGCTTCTATATTTGTGAAAAGATCTATTTTAAGCCTTAGTCAGAAGAATATTGTCACAAAGGTTGAAATATTAATCATTTTGACCAGTCCACTTCCCATCTCCACTAGTTATTTGCTGCAACTGTAAAATTTCCTTGATCAATTCACCAAATTTCAAACCAGGACATAAAATTATGAATGATATGACTCTTAAACTACTAATGTAAAAGGCTTTCTTTATTTTTGTTTTTCTTTTTCTTTTCTAAAGCCGCTACCTACAGTTCTAGTTGTTTTTGGTGGAGATTGTCACGCAGACTGAGAGTTAAAATTAAATTTCTGGTTGCTGCCCTCTGTTGGCCGAGCGCTATCAAGTCTCTATATAGTGAGTGCGGATGGTTCGCATACCTCCCATTGTTAGGGAAAGTAGCCTAGCTTTAGTCTCCCATGGCTTGCTGCAGGCAGGGCGGTTCCCGCTAAAAAACAAGCAGTTGCCGAACACCTTTGGTATGGGATTGGACTGACATCTGTAGGAGCCAGACCCACAATTCTTGTCCGCCTCCGAGTGGCAAAACTAAGTTATTTTGGCATCATTGAGGGTGTGTCAAACCCAACGACAGGGGGACAAAACACGCATACGTTGATTGAGTTTTATCGTCGTCGCTGATTGGTCGATTCCTCTTTGAGGGATATTGGCGCTGAGGACATATATTTATTAAAATTATATTTTGTGAGGTCAGGCGGCTCCTGGTTTTTAAACCTCGAACCAAATCTTTAACACCGACAAAAGTCCAACTTACAGTGTCATACTCGACGCCGGAAATTCGCGTGTAAAGTTCATAGTATGTTGTTGTTCTGAATGTATCCCATTGAACTAATGAAATGTTCCTTGTTAGGTACGGACCTCATGTCTAAACAACTGTTTTTACCTTCCTTGATCAGCATGATGTTGCTTGTGTTTTGTAACAGATCAGTATTAAGATAACACAGTTGAAAATGCTTATATGTGTGTCCTTTAAGTAACCGTTCACCTTTTACGTAGTCAGTGTAATTTGTAAGAGACGTCAAGAATGTTATATATTAAAAGCTGAGAAGCGGGATTGATGTAATCTTATATGTAGCTAATAGATAGCTATGTTGCGTCAGCGATTGGCTATGTTGTGCATTATTTTTTAAGGGTGCCTATTAGTAAGTAGTTGTGATTCGAATGGTTTATAGAATTAGTAACGCAAGATATATAGATATAATATATATAATAATGATAATAATGATATATGAATAATAATAATAATAATAATAATAATAATATATGATAATAATAATAATAATATAATAATAATAATAATAATAATGAATAATATAATAATAATAATAATAATAATAATAATATATAATAATAATAATAATAATAATATAATAATATAATATAATATATAATATAATAATAATAATAATATAAATAATAATAATAATATATAATAATAATAATAATAATAATAATATATAATCAATAATAATAATAATAATAATAATAATAATAATAATAATAATAATATAATATAATAATAATAATAATAATAAATAATAATAATAATAATAATAATAATAATAATAATAATAATAATAATAATAATAATAATAATAATAATAATAATATAATAATAATAATAATAATAATAATATATAATAATAATAATAATAATATATAATAATAATAATAATATATAATAATATATATAATAATATAATATATATAATAATAAAAATAATAATAATAATAATAATAATAATAATAATATAATAATAATATATAATAATAAATAATAATAATAATAATAAATAATAATAATAATATAATAATAATAAAATAATAATAATATAATAATAATAATAATAATAATAATAATATAATAATAATAATAATATAATAATAATATAATATAATATATAATAATAATAATAATAATAATAATAATAATATAATAATCGATGATATATAATATAATAATAATATATGATTGATGATGATGATGATGATGATGATGATGATGATGATGATGATGATGATGATGATGATGATGATGATGATGATGAGGATGATGATGATGATGATGATGATGATGATGATGATGATGATGATGATGATGATGATGATGATGATGATGATGATGATGATGATGATGATGATGATGATGATGATGATGATGATGATGATGATGATGATGATGATGATAATGATAATGATAATGATAATGATAATGATAATGATAATGATAATGATAATGATAATGATAATGATAATGATAATAATAATAATAATAATAATAATAATAATAATAATAATAATAATAATAATAATAATAATAATAATAATAATAATAATAATAATAATAATAATAATAATAATAATAATAATAATAATAACAATAACAATCATAAGAATAATAACAGATGTAGGGTCGCCTTACTTTCAATGACAAACGGTAAATCGCCTGGCAGTGATGGATTTTCTATTGATTTCTGTAAGTTCTTTTGGCCTTTGTCGTTAGTTCGCTGAATCAAGCTTTTGATAACCAAAAATTTTCAGTTGAGCAATCTCGAAGTATTTTTCCTTTAATTTTGAAACAGGATAAAGATCCATCACATTTAAGTAATTACCGGCCAATATCTCTCTTAAACAACGATTACAAAATCGCAGCAAAAGCAATAGCCGGTCGTTTCAGATATATGCTAGGAAATACTATCGATAATAACCACACGGGTTTTCTTAGGAAAAGGTTTATTGGAGAAAACATTCGTTTTGTTTTAGATTTAGTGGCATATAGCAGTACAAATGATATTCCAGGTTTTATTTTTTTCTTGGATTTTGAAAAAGCGTTTGATTCTATAGATTGGGATTTTATTCACAGAACTTTGGATTATTTTAATTTCGGTGATAGTTTTAAACATTGGATTAGAACATTTTATAATAGTTGCTGCTGTATGTAACAATGGTTTTTCTACTGGATTTTTTCCAATTAACAGAGGGGTTCGACAAGGATGTCCGTTAAGTCCTTGTCTGTTTATTTTGTGTGGCGATCTCCTTGCTAGACAAATTTCTTTTAATGATAATTTCAGGGGTATAACTGTTTTTAACAAGGAGATCAAGATTCTTCAGTATGCAGATGATACTGCTCTCTTCACCGAGGGCAGCCGTGATTCAATTTCTGAAATGTTGAATATTTTACATGAATTTCATTCTGCATCTGGCCTTAAAATTAATATGAGTAAGTCGCACATCTTCCCTCTAGGTCCATTTATTGCGGACCAACCTTTTTATCTCTCTGACTTTGGCATTACACCATTCTTGGGCCCTATTAAATTTCTTGGGATTAGTTTTAATCATAATGGAAAAGATCTTTTCAGATTGACTTATCTTCAGAAATTGTCTCGTCTCAAAAATATTCTTAATCTGTGGTCGGTTAGAGATTTGACTCCCTTTGGCCCCCAACACACAGGTACTATCCTTTGCCAGACATCTTTCTCAGCTTGTTTTTCTTTTTCAAGTTTTGCATGATCCACCCGAATAGTTTATCAGCGAAGTGTCAAACGTGTATTTTTGACTTTATTTGGTTCTCGGAAACCGGAGTAGAATAAAAAGAACACACTATGTATAATTTTATGGAAAATGGATGAGTTTTGAAAGTTACTCATGTCGAAAGTTTCATATCTGCTTTGAAAATTACTTGGGTGAAATTCAGGTATAGGAGATGAAGGCAATGAAATTTTGGAAAATCTTTTTTCGATTAGTTATTTGGATGAGTTTGGGGGACAATTTTGTTTTCGATTGCAATTTCAGAAGTACTGACATGGGATGATATTGGTAATACTGTTATTAGAAATATTTGTCAAGACTGGAGGTACCAAGAACTTTTATACTCCGATGAGGATCATTTTGATATTCAATTAGTTTGGAAATAATGGTATTTATAGAAGTAAAATATATAGAATAGTGTTTAACGAAAAGCTATTTAAGGCAGGAGTTATTCTATGTTAAGGACATTTTCTCTGGCCAATAATAAGCCTTTGACTTTTAAGTTGTTTTGTTGCAAATATAGTAAGTTCAAGGTGTCCTTTTACATCGTTACTTTGGGTTAATCTCAAGCAATAACCTATCGAAGGGAAGACCCATTTGTATTTCTGAGGCTAGAAATGATAGTGCTGATGTTACTCAATAGAGCTATCACCTCCTTCAATTAGATTATGCAATAAACTTATTTCTGATATCGTTTTACCTCCAGCACATCGACATTGGGGAAATGGTATGATCTAGTTTCGCTTATCCACTGAAGACTGGAAGGTGAGTTTTTTAAATTCCCTATCATTAACAATTTCTGAAACAAAAATTATTTATTTTCAGGTTCATTTCCTTCACAGAAATTTAAAACACAAATAAGCTTCTGTGCTCATATGAACAAGCTTGATGGACCCTTTTATGTAGCTTTCTGGTAATACCGAAGAGGAAACTTGGGAACATTTGTTTTGGAATTGTCCTTGTACTTCTTCGTTATATTCTAGATGTATTGACGCACATATCTTTTCTGGAATTTGATCGTTCGAAGAGGGATGTCTTTTTCAGGTACATTTGTTATAGCGATAGCATCCCATGAATTTTATATCCTGTCATGGAAAATATTATATCTTTAGGTTGCCCGATTGCAAAATTGTAAATCAGAATCTCTTTCAGTTTTACCATGAATTAAACTTTATTTTGAAAGTGGAGGATTACATTTTGTTCAAAAAGAAGTACATCTCGTAAACGTGGAGATAAGTACCACGCCATTTGTAATTGCTTTTCATATGGTTTTTCTTTAGAACATTGATCTCGTATTTCATCAGTTTTCATATCTGAAAGAAAATTTATTATGTTAGTGTTATAGCATGTAAAATTTTTTTGAGTTATATTGAAATAAACGATGAAAAAAAAACAATAATGATGATGATGATGATGACGACGACGACGACGACGATGATGATGATGATGATGATGATGATGATGAATAAAAGCTTTGAAGTGCTTTCTTAACAGGTTGGCATGCAAAGTTGGATAGTCAATGTCCTAACCAAATCTCCACCGTACATTGGTGCGTAGAATTGTAAGAATAATCATCAGGATGTATGAGAAATTTTGAGATATGTATGCATGATATCAAATTTAAATGCATATGAGATCTTATATGAGAGAGGATGGCAATGCAAATTTTATTGAAACTGTTTGCTATATCATAGGACAAAACTGCCGCCAAAAATGAATATATGATAATGCGTTGCAAAAAGTATAGCTCATATGGAAAGCTCGTGTGAATAATAGGATATTGGAAGTTGTGCCCTCCTTACATATTTAAGAGCTTTTACAGTACTTTATCACCATTTTCATCATATAAATCATGAATGTAATGCACCGAATGGACACTTAAAGGTTTAACAGTGTAGTGCAGACGTAGTATACAAGCATATAATCACATGTGCTTATGCTCCAGCTCAGGCAACTATAATGTTCCTTTGCACATCCATCATGTTTAATCTGTGTCCTAGTTTAAACAGCAAGTCTTAATTAAGTTATCAAGGCACCTAACTAGCTAAACAAAAACATGACTTTTTCCTTGAATTTTCACCTTGTTTTAGGCTGAAAACACTTCAATCACATGCAGGCCTGCCGCACCAAACTGCCAAAGGTAGTTCATATACTTTCCCACAAGGAACACAGTACAGTTTTTACAAACTCATGCATACAAATATCCCATGTCGTACTGTAAGTTTTGTTCTTGCAATGCGTTCCACGTTTGCAACTCTTGGCAGACCTCACAGAGGAAGGACCATTGTGATTGGTTCTTACTGGAGAAAAATTACTTACAAGGAGATCGTTTTCAAATGTTGCACAAAGAACTGGTCATGCCAAACCAACACTGAGTATAGAAGAAACTACACTCTTCTCTCAATAATCGCATTGCAGTCATTGGAACCAAAGTGAGAACATCTCCAGACTTATTTCTCCAGATGTAATATTTCTCAGCTTACAATGGATTCTCAACAGTTTATTCCTGATTTTCCAACAGTAACACAGTAAGAAGAGGACAACATGAACTTTCAACCAGCACAGTGGACCAAGAAAAGACGGACATCCACATCATCTCCAGGGAAAGAAGATCAACGTGACTGACCCTCCCACCACTGCAAATACCCCGTGATACTGACTGGTCTTCCAACAACGACGAGGAGCCTCCTGACCCTCCGGCGATACATCGAGACCAGCAATCCCACCGTAGAAATAATCGGCGTGAAGACATCGACCAAAGAACTGATCATCATCGCAGCACAGAATACAACATCACAGAGAACCCTCCTGAAGGAATGGCCTACCACCCAAGGACGTACTCCCACCGCAAGACTACCAAAGGAGAAGAAGGAGGAGAGACCACGGCCCATCGAGGGAGTCATCGCTGGACTTCACCAGTAGGTCACCTCCTAAGAAGTCATCGAGGAGCTCCAGAGTAACTCTAACCGTCTTGACCCTTGTTCTTTCAAGAGATTCTACCGGAAAGCGACCTAGACACCAACCTGGAAGGGAGCCTTCACATTCAAGCCCCAAGAAGACCTGAACCGGGCAGTCACTAAGGGGGTCATCATCGGCTTCCAGCACCATCGCGTGGAGACGATCCAACGACCAAACACCCCATCCAGTGCCACAACTGCCAGAGGTTCGGACACTTCGCCGCCAGCTGCAACCACAGAAAGACGTGCCTTCGCTGTTCCGGCCACCACGCCCTTGCAGACTGCCCAACGCCGAGGGACTCACCGAAGTGTGCCAATTACAGTCGATCTCACATCGCCAGCTACCGAGGATGCTCAAAGTTCATTAGGACTACCGAAGAAGCCACAGCAAAGAAAACACCGCCACCCCCAAAGATCTCCGGGTCCCCGGGCCATCCCCACCAGTGAACATGTCTAACTCTGTTTCTTCTTATTATCTCCCACAGCTCAAGGAAGACCTCAGAAGGGAGCAAGACAAAGCCACATCAGTCATGGAGAAACGTCATCAGGAGCAACTTGAAGCCGCCCGGACCCGACATCAAATCACCATCGAGAGGATTGAGGAGTCAAATA
The DNA here is from genome assembly GCA_029531755.1 of Holothuria leucospilota. Taxonomy (NCBI): domain Eukaryota; kingdom Metazoa; phylum Echinodermata; class Holothuroidea; order Aspidochirotida; family Holothuriidae; genus Holothuria; species Holothuria leucospilota. Next base: position 1,749,486 of record CM055973.1, read on the forward strand.
CACAGCTTTTCCACACACTGAGGAAGACACTGTCGCCCAACTCAACAAGCTGAAGGGGAAGACCACTCACTTCCTGCGAGACGTCCTGACTACCCTCATCCCTCAGAAAGGAGACGACGCACTATCAGATTACAGGAAGGCCACCGTTATCAAGGAGAAGGCTTGGACATACCTTGGGCTAGACATAGACATCAGCAGAATCAGAGAGGAGTTACGCAAGATGTCACCGAAAGGCCAGAAGACGACGTCTCAGTAGAAAGTCTTCCATCCACCCCGTAAACATGCTTGAATGATGTCTTCCTTGAACATGCTGCCAGGAACGAGTCCTAAAAAAGTGGCTGAAGAAACGAGCCCTGAAAAAGTGCGTGAAGTAACGAGCCTGAAAAGTGGGTGAAGACGGGTTATTGCGCCAACGACAACTTCAGGTAAGCCCGACTATACACCCTGACTCGTACCCTACACGACACCGGCAAGTAAACTAGGACCTCTGCCCCCCCCCCCCGACTCAGTTCTTAACACCCTGCTCATAAACAGTCACCACATCAGGAACAAGCGTAAGGAACTTACTCACTACATAAATTACCACAACGTTTATGTTGCTTGCTTCAACGGTACTGTCCACAAGGATCACGTACCATGCATTCAGGGGTATCACTTCATTCAAATACACTCGAAAAACCCTCCTACCGAGGAGTTCTGATTGTAATTAAAGAAAAACTAGACTTCTCTGAACTCAAACTCGCAAATCCAATTGGCGAAACGGTAGGACTCAAGGTCACCCTTCAAATAGGCCAACATTTACACATTATCACAACATATGGTTCTTTTCCGACTCTTTTCTATTCTCAACGTATCGGGACTTGCACAAACTTTGTGATCGTAGGAGACCTCAACGTCAAACTTACTGAATTAGGATTTTGCACTACAAACAACAACGGGAAAGAACTTTGTCAACTACTTGAATCGAATGAGGTTATATGCCTCAATGACGTGTACTCCGACTTCTTACCCGGAAAATGAAAACTCACCTGAACAACTTTATTGCCTGATCTCTCCATCACTCAATCATCGTATTACTGGATTTAGAGGACTTAGATTCAGACCATCTGCCACAACTGCTTACTAATGCACTTACTGCCAAACGGCTGACAAGACCACCTAAACGCAACAAGGAAAACAGACTGGACAAAATACAGACAATATATAACTAACAACATTCAAGAAAGAACACAAAAAACCATTCAGGAAATTGAAGGAAGGACTACCTCACTGACCCGACTAATTACATCATCGATACAGATCTCAATTTCGACCTGAACAGGATCAAGAAGATTTCGACTCCCTTAGCGGGTTCTAAAAATTGTAAGACAACGACGTAAACTTCGACGTATTTACCATAGAACTAGAAACCAACATGTACGCATGTTTATCAACCAACTACCAGTTCAACAATAGGGCTAAGCAACTGGCCGACAGAAAACATCCACAAGACTTCTGGAAAACAGTTAAACGGATCTTAGGGGAAAAGACAACTAAGAAACCTATACCAACGCTCAACTACGACGACAAATTAGTAACTTTAGACAAGGACAAAGCCGACTGTTTTAGGAGATTACTTCCAGACCGTACACACTTTACCCCATTACTCGAAATTTAACCACAACATCTACCAACTGGCAAGCTTTATACGTAGGGGATACCCGGATATAGATCCAATGGGGGACGCCGACTCCGGCATCAACAAAACTATCACCGCAAACGACATTACTGACATTTTACGATTTGCCTCTAACACTTCGACGGGAGTAGACCAAATTCAATATGTGCACTTAAAAGCCGTACCTCAAATTTTCCTTCAGGAACTCAGCAGACTCTATACTGCCTCCTTCCGAATTGGCTATTTCCCCCAATTTATGGAAACAAGCCGTCACGATTTTCATTCCAAAACCTGGCAAACCTCACAATTAGCCAAAGAATTACAGGCCAATCCTTCTTTCCAGTGCTAGGTAAATGCCTGGAAAAATATTATTGCTAAGAGACTCTCTGCCTGCTTAGAGCAACAGAGACTTCTCCCGCCTTCTCAAGCAGGCTTCAGAAGCAAGAGGATAACGACGGACCAACTCTTTAGAATTATACAAAGTACTTCTTCCCTCAGAAGAAAACGACAACACACCATGGCTACTTTTTTCGACGCACAACGGACTTCTACTAAAAATGAGAAAATTCAAGATACCGACGACTTTTATTAGGTGGATCGCGAACTTTTTAAAAGACAGACAGGCTCCATACAGAGTCGGGGACACACTTTCCAGACCGTTGCCACTCCCGAAACGACTTTAAAAATTTACAAAAACATGACTCGACCCATTGTGGAATACTCTGCACCAGCACTCATGCACATGAAGGACTTACTCATGGAGAATTACGAACACACATCAAACACAGTACTAGGCATGGCAGGACTCCCAAATATCAAACAGAGATTTCAGGACTTACACAGAAAATTTCTTGCAAAGTGCAAAAACAAAGAACGACAAACTCAAAAAGTCATTAGGAAAGAACTTAAAACTTCAACCACTTTACCTAAGACACCACCGGAAGGACTAACAAAGGAAATCGGGAAAAATCTACACTAGTACACTTAAGGGCGCACCATCGAAATGAAGACCAGGCACCGAAAAGACACTCACTCTGGAGAACAATGGTAAACCCTGAGGAAGGGTCCCTGCCGAAACATCCACACCCTGAATAAGGGTCACTGCATCAACGATATCAACGGATTGAAAACCCATCAGCGTGAATGGCCCTATACTGCACTCTGAGGGGCCTCGGTGAGCCGTGGGGTTCTTCGTGGATAGGTCTGTGGTGTGTTGCTCCGTTGGGGCGGTTCTGGCGACGGTTGGTTTGGAGCTTTGCGCCGCTTCTTGGCCTTCTTGGATTCCTTCGCCGGTCGGGGCGTGTTGCTGCTGGTTGTGGTTCTGTGCTCTTTCCGGTCGCAGTAATTAGTGTGTGGATTGACCCATGTAACTCATGTTTTCCTGTCTTTCGGGCCTTCTGAAGCACCTTCTGATAAACAAGTTAATACGAGTCAATTAGGATAGGTCTCAACTAAACAGCCGCTTGAACTGTTGGATCACCGTTCCCTTGGGCCTTCTTCTGGTAGCAGTTTCACATTTTTGCTTGTTCCTAGAAATATACTCAGCCAACAGGACTTTTGTTCAAAAGCACAGCTAACAGTGGTGGCGATATTTGATTCTCTACAGTCTGTTTGCTAGAGCAATGGAAGAATGCCGTTTTTTTCAGGTGGTTTTCTCGGTGGTTAGACATTTGCCTCATATTGGTTCTTAAATTTTTGCCTGCTGATTTCAAAACTCATTGGAATTTCAGTAGCTTTTTTTAATCTTTCAAATGGACTCTTATAATTGTGATTTCAGGTTCAAACTTCTACATCTCAACAATGTAACTGAGAGTATTTTCCAGATTTTTTTCATGCTTATAAAACGTTACAAGAGATTTTACAAGAGATTTAACAAGAGCTGGTTCAAACAGGCCGCCTACAACCAAACCGTGGACAGGCTAAGCAGAGGAAGGGCATGTATGCCATATTACTAAAGAAATGCTGCAGTTTTCCTCGATTTAGATATGGAAAAATGGTTTCATGTGAGTGTCTTCTACTCTAGTATTAGGTTTCTTATCAGTGGTATGCACTGTATGTATGGCGTAGCGTAGGTAGAGTACGTTTGTCCAGCTCGCGTACGTACCAGTACAATTTACCCACGGTATTATGCACGGTGCGGCGCACCAGTCTGTATGATTTGCGTATGGATGTACGTAAGTACGGAATGCTTGTAAAGAGACAAAGGTCTGTTCATGGTACGTACATTGAAGTCCACTGTATTGGTGAAGCGTGCATGCTTTATACCAACAACAGTAAGATTTACAATGGAGTTCTTGTGTTAGTCGGAACGAACACAGTCGGCTGGATGTTTTTCGAATTAAATGTTGATACTATATTTCAAACCGTTATATAACTGTAAATTTTTCAATTTATAATTTCTTACAGTGTATAGCAGCAAATATGTCTCATAAAATGAATGCTCAAGAGAAATTTCTGATACAATTTCTTACAAAATCTCATGAAAATGTCTCAAAAGATTTCTCACGAGAATTATGGTCCCCGTTTTTCATGAGAATCTCGAGGGAAATACCAAATGAGAATCTTATGAGAATTTTTAATAAAGGAAAGCTAACTTAATGTGCAGAAAACGTTTACGTATTGTGTTTATTCTCTTTTGTACATTTGTATACGTAACAGACGGGGGTGGTTTGCACTAAGGCAATTCCATGTAACCAGGGTGATGAGATAAAAAGACTGGAAATCACTGATTAAGGCATAAAATGTTGACAAAAACATGGAAAGATTAATTTCCGTTATTAAAAGTACATGGTACTCATATTCTGTCAACTTTTGATCTTACCCACATTCGCCCAAGTCACTGATAATATAAGTTATAAAAAACCGACTGTAGTAAGTGGAGCGTTTGTAAATGAAGTCAGTTACTTGACTTCCAGGTGATCCAGATTTCACACACCTGTACCTGTACTTTTACGGAAATTGACTCCTCATGGAAAGGCAAATATCGGGGTGGAAGTATGGAATTGACAAGTGCGCCGTTCCATTCGACGATCTGCGTACGAAAAACAGAACGCGTTACGGACAACGCCATTGTTATAAACGTGCGCTTTGACAGAGCGTTTCATACGTGCAATATAATACCTTTCTCTGTGCATTTATCTAAATGCACAGAGAAACTCACTACCGCGCACTTAAAAAAGAACGCGCTAATTGCGTTCCCGTTAAATGCTTGTAAGGAGTCGACGCACATTTTTAACAGCGTTTTTGACGAGACCATGGTAACTGACCTATTTATAGACTGCGGACTTCAAAACAGTCATTGTGCGTTCATGACAGAGTGTTTGCTTGACATGGCACGGGGAAAAAGCATAACTTGTCTTTGAATGGAATATATTGAGGAGTGATTATTTCTCAAATTTAAGAATGTTCCGAATTAACATGTACGTAGTTACACTTGCGCAAGACTTTAATCTGTCTAACTGTTTTCAAAATGACTGAACAGTGATCAGCACTTCCGCCCTGATATTTTGGCCTCCATGAAGAGTCAGCGCGCCATTTTAAGTTTGGAATCTATGCTTATAATATCTTTGGACAGTACATAATTACTCCAAGATAATAATATGTTGGAAATTTTTTGCTTTTGCCCCCCTCCCCTCCCCCATAAAAATATCTAGCTACGTCACTGCAGTGCACCATCCGCCATCGGCGCATTGTGTGTTATCTTTTCAAAGATATAGACCTTATGCATATGATGTCACAAAGGAGAAGTGATCCCTCATTTGGAAGAAAATGGAGGAAAAGCACGTATCACTGCAAGTTACACCAATAAATGCAGACAGCTGATTTGTAACAAATCGTACACGCGCGTAAGTCTACTACACGTGCGGCGAAATCTACGATGTGAGTGCACGTTTCAGACGTGTGCTTCATTGTTTTCACCCAAAATGACGTCAGTGTGATGTTAATGTACAACGTCTATTATAAGTATAGATGCCAAAGTCCTATACCCACACTGTTAAGGAGATTGAATCCTCATGGATACGCAAATATGGGAATGGAAGTGTGGATTTGACATACCCGCTTTTTTATTCGGTGATGTGCGTATAATAATAGGTACGTACAGGAAATTTCATTCCTAATATAGGGTGGCTTGCGTGAGCGTTGTGTTCACGCAGGATAACGTTCTCTGTGTTTTATCCGGAATACGTGACACTTTTGCGCGCTCCAGAAACAAACGCGCTAGTTGATTTCCCGTTGTGAGTGCGTGAGATATTAAAGGCTCCTTTAAATTTAAAGTGCGTTACCTGAAGATTCAATAAAAACTGACCAATAAATAAGCCCATGAACTGAGCTTCAAACGTGCCATTGTGCGTACATTTTGAAGTGCACTTAATGCAATGCAAAATGCCGCAAAGAAGAAATAAAGTTCTTCTTTTAAGTGAAATCTGTTGAGGAGTGATACTCCATCAATTTACAATGTTTCAAAATAACAAGTGTTCATGCTTTTGTAAGACATCTGTCTGTTTGCTTTCAAAACGACTGAACAGAGCATGGTCAGCACTTCCGACTCGATATTGTGGCTCCATGCGGAGTCAATGCGCCATTTTAAGTTTGGAATCTATGTTTATAACATCTTTGTATCTTTCTATTTAGCGCACACTCTATTTACCATTAGCGCTATCATGAAGTCTGTAGGCCAATGGAGTTTTAAATTCGTATTCTTGGTGTTGGATTTACTTGTAAACCCAAAGGTAATAATAAGTAAGGGTACTTACCGTTTTTGTCACACAATAGTACATTTGCGTCAGATACTGTGATGTGTAGCCATTTCATGAAGTTGCTAAGGCAATTCATGTACTAGACGCAGTGCAATGATGTGGATGCGAGCTAATGCGTGATTGTGCGAATTAAAGCATTAGAGGCCGAAGAGGCAATAAAGACACGCTACAGGTGTAGGTTACCATGCCTACATTGCTCAGTGCTGTATTATTTCCGAAGGTGACCTACATAACGTGACCTCCAATTCGGGTTCAATTTCGCACTGTATAGATAGTTCTCACGTGACGTCATAGGAGCTTTTCACGTGTATTATTTCAGCCATGTCAGAGGGCAACCCCGGCATGTGTGTACAGGCTTGCCCTCAGACATGGCGGTTGCTAACCCCTAGCTGTGACGTCACTGAGAACTATCTATATTCCACACATAGAGCGGGATATATATTACTCTGTGATTCCACATTGATGTGCGTCCTCTAGTTATACGGCTCAGCACAGTGCCTGTGCTGGCGATGAGATAAGCAACTCCGTGGATTGCCCTCTTGTTTTGTGATTTTTGTTTTGGGGGGCAACATGTTAGGTTAGATTGATTGGCAAATGCATGGTTGAATCCAACAGCAGGGCCCCCTCTTGAACAAAAATAAACTTTGCATTGTGTTGCATGGGTTAGGCTTATAACGATATCAAAATCTTCGGGGTTTATGGTACTGGCATGTACATGTAATTCAATCCCCTCTATCATTAGCACTGTGGAGAAGATAAATTTACTCCTGGTCAAACTGGAAATGAAAATCCAAACCAGTGATGAATTTTCCACTCTCATATAATTTGTTGTTTTGACTACTGTATATACCCACTTGACAACTAAGATTCATATGGAAGGGATGGACTAAGCGGCTACAGACATTTTGTCATATTATATTACTACATTGCAGAAGTTCTTAATGCTGCATGTTAATGAGCTGCATAACAGTGTAGGCCTACCCTATAGTTATACTGATTTTTCACCTCACCTACTGTATCTAGCTTTGACCAAAGGCCCTGTCCTAATAGCTACTCTTCTGCAGTTTCATTTCATTCATTTGGGCATAAGGTTTCTCTAATTTGTTCGGTCAGTTTGTAGTAGCATATTGAGCTCAGTGCATTAAGCCTTCGAAAGCTAAATAGCCTACCAGAAAAAAAAAAAAACTGTAATGAACTTGTTTTGCAGTTTTGGACTTGGACTCGAGAATTTTGGACAAGGACTTAGACTTGGACTCGAGCCCCTCGGACTTGGACTCGGACTCGAAATAATGGACTTGGACTCGTACTTGGTGGCTCGACTACAGCCCTGTTTAGATTATATATGACTGTGAGTTGACATTCTTTTTTTCTGTTTTACAATCACAAACTTTTGCTGAGTATTGAACATAAACGTGAAGCGATCATCTTTACTATACACGGTGCCCTTCATGTACATCCATTATAACAGGAATCGTGTACTTTTTCATTTTTGCTGGAAGTAAATCCCCTTCCCTTAATTTTATTACACAAGCTCCATTGAAGCGTAAAAACAGTTTTAAATATCTAGATCTCTATTATGAGACATAAGATTCAAATAAGAATGCGTTTCTATCAAAATACATGAGGCTAGAATTCAATAGGAGGATTAAGCTATCAGGCGACTTAATACTTCTTTATTTTTCACCCGCGAAGTGGCCTTTTCCCGGGGAACTTTGGCTGAATGAGCCTATTGAATTATAGCGACGTGTGAGTCATTTTATCTCTGGGCTCTTCTGCTCTGGACACAATAAATTTGGGTAGAATGATAACAGGCCTGCCTATTTTCAAATATTTTAAGCATCTGCAATGTGTGGCAGTGGTAACTTCATGTAATCTTTAGTTACGTCCTATGTACTTCATCTATTCCGCAAGTGCTAAAACCTTTAAGTATGCAATAAACTTAAGGCCAAAAAACTTAAAAGTAAAGTTATAGACGGTGGGCCAATGATCAAAAAGAGGCTTATTTCTTGACTTCCGTAGTCCCCCCCCCCCTCGGAAGTACTTAAAAATTGCATAGATATGTTAAGAATGACACCCTGAAACATAATTCACATGTTCCCACTTCTCAAAGTTGCACATTTACGAGTATTCTTACGAAAACCCCTACTTTGGTTGCTAAGGAAAATCTTCCCTAGCAACGGTAGTTAAAGTGCAGATTAAGCACAAAATAAAAACTTAAAAACTTCTGACTGTGAGAACAGACTCTTGAGTACAAAAGGATTACATTTTAATGAATTTTAACGATAATCACCGAAAATGATGAGTTTGTCCACAAAAAACTTTGTTTGGTTGCTAAGGAAAATTTCCCCTAGCAACAGTAGATAAAGCACAGATTAAGCACAAAATAAAAACTTGTGACTGTAAAAAACGGACTCTTGAGTACACAAAGGTTTATATGTTAATGGCTTTTCACGAGAAATCACCGAATATGATGAGTATGTCCACAAACAAAACACTGTTCGGTTGCTAAGGAAAATTTTCATAGCAACCTCAGCTTAAACCACAGAGTAAACACACAATGAAAACTTCAGATTGTGCAAACACTCTTTAGGGCATAAAGAATACATATTAATGACTATTTCATAAGAAATCACCCAAAATAATCAGAACGTCCACAAAAACACATTATTTGTTTGCTAATGATGTCTTCCCCTAGCAACCGTAGTTAAAGAACAGGATCAACACAAAATGAGAGCTTCAGATTGTACTAACTGCCTCTTTAGGGGATAGTCAATGCATGTTAATGACTATTCAAGACAAATCACTCAAAATGATATGTATGAGCAAAGAAAAAAAAAACCTGTTTTGGTCAATAGGGATAAATTTTACTGGGAATCTGAGGCTTTTTTATAAAGTTGAGAACATTGAATCAATTTACTGCAAGCCATGGAATAAAACCTGTACGTATTATTTGCATTTTGCGTTCTAACAAAATGTGAGAGGGTGATCCCCTCCACTTTCAAAAATGGGGGAGAACATATCCACCCCTCCCCCACCGGTTGACTCCCATGATAGTTTCAACACAAAATGAGAACTTCACAGTTTGCAAAAATGACTCTTTAGGAAATTAACAATAAATGCCACTCCTCCCCTTCTCCCACCGGTTGACTCCCATGATAGTTTCAACACAAAATGAGAACTTCACAGTTTGCAAAAATGACTCTTTAGGAAATTAACAATAAATGCCACTCCTCCCCTTCTCCCACCGGTTGACTCCCATGATAGTTTCAACACAAAATGAGAACTTCACAGTTTGCAAAAATGACTCTTTAGGAAATTAACAATACATGTTAATGTATTGAAGAGCAACAACTAATGTAATGAGTTATGTTCGCAAAACACACTTTTTGATTGCTTAGAATAATATCCAGTAATAACTTTACATAGCTGTTTCTAAGAGATTCAAGTTCCATTTTCTTTTGTTTTTTACCACCTTTGAAAAGTTTTGTATGGTTATTAAAAAGAGCATTTAATACCTCACATAATTAGGTTGATTATACCTGCATTATCTTCAGGGGCTTCCACCAAAAAGTAACACTTTGATGACCACTAATCAACAAAGCCAGCTTTATCCAGCATCTGTATATCCACATGCACACTTAACTGAGTAAAGATGATCCCAGGGAGTTGCTATTTGTCAATTAACAACTCCCTGATGATCCTCACAGAAACCATGACAACACGTCAATGACCATGCAGCCTGCGTATTAATCTATCTTCAAATACCACAGTTGGCTGTTGCCCAAACCAGCATTTTCCAGCTCAGTAACTGTTGTTAAAGGATACTTCCATTTTTCATTTTTGGACTAAAATGTTATTTCATGATTCACCATACCTGCAAGTGAGTGTACAGCTTCATAGTAGTTGGTGGATGCTAACAGTAGGATCAAGAACCTCATGAAAGTTCCAGTTCCTTGCAGTCAGTGGGAGGGGGATAGAGCAAGGGGATAGAGCAAGGGGAAAGAGTATTTCATGGGAAATACTAAGGAGACTTTTTCAACAGGAAGTTTCCAGGTGTACCGATATCCAGCATGCAAGATGCAGATAAAATGAGAAGTATCAATTTTCAAATGGGCTGTCATATTGTGCACTAGGTCACACTGATGAAGGGACCTCAGGTTGCAGCATCATCAGAATGCAAATGCAATACACTTCTGTATTTGTTACAATAATACCTCACACCATTACAGTATGTCATCTTGAAGTCAACCCTATTTGAGAGCAAAATATTGTTTTCCATAACATCTGAAAAAGAAGATGATACAAATTATTTGAGATGAAAGTAAAACTACTTTGCTATATTTAAAAAACAGCATCAACCTAAGATTTCTACATTTAATTTCCACTGCAGCTATATCAGGTTTACAAGTTAACCCTGCTGAGGAAGAAGGATCAAAAGTTTCAATGAAAGAATTTTGTAAACCAAGCGAAGAACCAAACTAGGAATTTTGAAGATATCATTCTTCCACATTGGGCAGTGTTGATAGCATTTATATGACTCATTTGGACATTTACCCCAATAATTTTTATTATTTATTTAATCTGTCATTTGGCACATTTCTGTTGAACAAAAAAGGAGGATAAAAGAGTAAATATTAGAATGAGGTAGGATTCTACAGGAAAAAGTAGGAGTCACATGAAAGCTGAGAAATTTTGAGGAAACATACCTCAATACAATGGCATAGCATTATTCATGTCCTCACAGTTTAAAAGGAATATTGCTCCTCTTCAAATCTGAAAAGAGATTAATGCAAAGAGTTAAATGATAGGAATTTTCATTTGTAAAAGAGCAGCATACCAAGTGTCCAATTTACATTTGCACCCTTAATTAACTTCCAATCAAAACAGGAATAAGATGTACCATTCAGGACCATTGATTTCTTGTAGTCACCTCATATATGCACTTACAGTATGACAAAAGGAATGAACAACTTCTATTCATTGTCAGAGTATTCTTCATCCTCCTCTTCTGGCTCTGAGTCTGAAATATTGCCCAAATTTTCACAACCAACACAGCTGCATACATCAGTGCAAGGTATCTGATTGTGGTAGCATGAGCACCTTCCTTTTGTGCAAGAACTCTTTTGACAGGAACACTGTGCAAGCTCTATCACACTTGCTGGTGCTGGAGAGAGGCTCATCCAGTCTATCAGAAGTTGGTTAGCTTCTAGTTTCCATCCATGTCCACTTGGTGATGGTAAGTTTGAATATTGCCTGAGACTTTGCCTTAGAATTGCAGCTTGGTAGTTAGCCCTCATAACATGTTTTTTAAGAGAGTCCTTGTTAGGAGGCATTGCTCTCTCTGAACTGCCACAAGTTTTGAAAATGTTGTACCTTGCAGTATTCACATCCTGGCAGGAGTTCTGGCCATACAACTTGCACACAAAGTTTTCAATCATATGAAACAAACTTTCTGAAACAACAAACGATTTTCCAATGTCCTTGAACATGTCAACAAATTCATCACTACTAGTTAGGAGTTTCAGCGCTTTAGTTTTACCTTTCCCATACAGTGCACTAACAGAATCACACCCTGTTAAGCAGTGTAATCCTATAAGAGCTTCACATACCTCCTTTCCAAAGTGATCGAAAATTCTGTTTAGGGAAACTGTTCTCTCATAGTTTCTAGATCCTGTGTGAAAATACAAATCTCCCCCAATCTCATTAACAAATGCCAAAGCAATAACAAAAACATCAGTGTCTGGGCTGTGAATGATGATGTGTTCCTTTGATTTGGCAGCATATGCACCATGTAGTACTAGCCTAGTGTCAGCCTCTTCATGGTTGCAAGAGAGTTCTTCTACATGTTCTGCTCCTGCACAATTTCCATTGGCCTGTATGACATGGCACTGTAAGCCATGTGCAATGAATACCTTTACTCCCTTTAACATTCCTGGTGGACTCTTGCTCCACTCTGCAACAAAGAATTCTATCAAGTTCTCCTTATTTTTGCCATTTGATAGAAACTTTTTCCACTGACTAGGAACCTTTTGGTCTGGTGAGTAAATTTTCATAACGTGGGATCCTGTCGCAGCTCGTCGATCTCTTTCAGTGTTTTTGATACTCACTTCAGGGTAAGTATCAGTGACAAAATGAATCTCTGTTGAACCCACAGCTATAGTCCGATATATTAATTGTTTCAGTACATGTTCTGCCAGAAGCCCAAAAGTGTCTGGAATATTCTTTAACATCTGCAGCATAACCATCCCATCACAAATCCATACACTTCCTCTGGGAATACTTTCAAAGACTGGTGCAGGTGTAATTGCAGATTCAAGGGAATGCATCAATGCAGCTTTGTTAGTTTTAACAAGTGAACCATCATGGTTTGCAAGGGCGAGAGGCAATGGCCCCAAAGAATAAGTTAGCATCTCTCTAATGTCAACTTTTCGAACAGTTCCGATGACCATCAACCGGGCAAAAAGGTTTCTATCTGATCGTAAAGTAATTTCTCCCCCTTTCACTTTAGTTTGCTTTGTTTTGTTCATGCTTGCAAAACTCTTCAGCTTCATTGCTTTCAATTTATGGAATATGTCCACTTCCTGGTTTTGCAAACGCTGTGTACAAAATGTAACAAAAGCCTCCTCACCTTTTTCTTTTGCAGATAACAAATCAGAGGAAACAGCTGCTGTGGCAATCTGTCCTGAAGTGATATGGTAGAGATGATCTGGGTCAAGGTTATGGTCGAACGGGTTGATCACATTTTGAACTGTACCCATTACTTTCTTTACATCCTTTTCATCCTGTTTCATCCTGCTCTCATCCAAATCTTTCTTCTGCCTACTACTTGGTTCCTTTCCTGCCATTGCCAAACATTCCTTAGTTATTGCAGCTCTTTCATGCTGTGACAATATCCACCTGTGAACAGCTCCTTTATTTACACTGAAACCAACCAAACCACCCTTGGTCTTGGAATCACGATTGGCAGTTTGTTCAATCACTTGATCACAAGCAACTTGTGAAAATGGATGCTGTCTCTGTCGTTGTGCCACAAAATTTCCATCTCTGAATTCAGCATATATAGCAGGGTGATCTTTCTGCAAACTGCACATTTCTAGCCAATATGCTGGGAGATATCTAGCATAATTAACACGGTCATACGCAAAATACCATGGAATCATAGAGCGAGTACTCGACAAGTGGAGTTCCCAATTTCCTTCTCTGGTAGCACGTATGAAGTGCAGTAACAATTGAACCATGGAAATGTATGATGTCCAATACTTGAAGGTTTGATTTGCTTGTTGAACTTCGATGAAACGCTCATATTGACTCAACAATTCTTTAAATTCTTCACATTCAACAAGTCGGACAAATTCCTCTCCTGGAAATGTCTGTTTCAGTTGAACACACAAACCAATGGCTGCCTCCTTCTCTGCATTAGTGAAATTGTCTAAGAAAGCCTGCAGTCTTAGACGCTGAAGTGCTTCAGCAACAATTTTGTGTGCACGTACACTCCGATTATAATGATGACCATTCATTACTGTACTAACTGATCCTTGAGCTACCAATTCAGACTCAATCATAACATCCTGCAGACCTCCATCCCTGAAGCGCTTTCCAACACATGCTAGGAAGGACATGGATGTGTGAAACTCCCCAAGCCTAAGTATGATCCTCTTCATATACATTGCATCTTTCCATCTTATTTGCTGAGCTTTTGAATAGATTGCTTGATCCATAACCACTACGATTGTCTCTAAGCCAAGCTGGTCAGCTATTGCCAAGCTGCGTTGAAGTATTGTAATGACAGTGCTAAGATTAGTTGGACTAGCATCTATAACTGGAAGATATCCAATATTTGACTTTTCTGGAACTGCTGATGCTTTTTGTAGTTTAGTGTTAAAACCTGTCCATCCAGGGAGGACTGGAGTCTCATAATCAGGTAATTTTGAAAGGAAATATGCCATGTCACATTTAGAGGGGTTAGTCTGGGCTGACAAATAACTGGCTTCATCAGTTTTTATTTCCTTCCCAAAAGCTTGTGGCCCTTGTCGTTTCCCTCCAAAATAATTGAGAATACCAGCTGGTGGGGGGTCTATAGATCTCTTTCTTGTTTTAGGCTTGGATATGTGAAATGTTGTAGATTCTGTAGCGGCTTCCCTGTTGATAATGTTTCGCTGAATGATTATATCATTTGTATTGTGGGTGCTGCCCTTACCCGAAAGAGTTTCCTCCCCGAAGTCATTGTTGTCCCACACGAGAATGGAATGCACATTTCGTTTAATAATAGGTGGTAGGTACTGCTCTCCTCTCTCTAACTGAAGTTCAGCAAGTGCAGTATCATGCTCAAGGACACTGGAATTTGACACACAATGTCCAAGTCCATTTAGTATTCCAATGAGCTGGGCAGATCCTGTCAAATGTCTGACAGCCATAGCTAAAGAGGTGTGTTTTGGAATACATTTTCTCCCCTTGAAAGATAGATTCAAAATATCTTGCCCAATGGAAGCAATTTTCTTGGATGTCTCTTCCATCACATCAACTCTAGTATTCTGGTTTTCTGAGCTGTCAGTAGGAAGCTCACTTGAAGCTCCAACCATCCAAGCTAAAAAGTTGAATAGCTGAACTGGAATCAAACTTTCAGCTTCACTTGCTTTCAAATGATCAGCAGTTGGAGGCCAAGGTTTTTCTAATGTCAAATTACTTATAATTCCTTTCAAGAGCATGGCTGTATGGTAAAGCCCCCTGTAGTTATGGTCATGAGTTAAATACGAAGATGTGTGAATACCATCTGCATCTGTATCAGTGTCTGTTTCAGATGATGACAATGTACTTTCATTAACACTATCTTCAGCAATCTCTTCTGCTGTCAAACTCTCAATGAAAACAATTTCACTTTCATTTCTCTTTGACGATTTAAGAAATCTGAGGTACGGATATGATTTTTGCAGTCGCCTTTTCAGATTAAAAGTTTTGTAATTTGATGCATCTAGACCTTCTCTCTTCCTCACTAACTTCTTAAACATATGATTAAGGGATGTTAGTCTAATAATTTCCCTGTTTTGAACAATCCTAACATCAATAATGTTTTTGCAAAAATGGGTGAAAGAAGTGGCATACAAATCATCTTCTACCCTATTATTACTTTCTGTTTTTCTCAAAAATTTTGTGTAATGCTGATAGCAGGAGAGATGATATCTTACTTCAATGGCAACAGGGTCTTTGTGTCGGATGTCTAGTAGAAGAACTTCATCATTCCTCACTGTTGCAGCTTTCACCAGAAGCCCTGCTGTTGTTGTTTCACACTGTAGAAGTTTTTCCTTCTTCCTCTTTCTGCTAAACCCTTCAACTGTAAATCTGTCTTTCTTGCATATAATGCACTGGACAGGAAGTACATGACAACTTCTTACTGGCTGCTATACAGTAGAGCGTGACAATCGAGCCTTCTTACTCTGTGGTTCCCCACTTGCTTCTTCAAGTGTACCTGGTGTTTTGCTTCCTACCGGTCTATCAGCTTCTGTAGCTGTAATTAAAATAAAATGCCTACAGGTCAATTTACAACCTACAAATCCACACATTTTTGAAATGTCATTACAAACATCAAAGTGAACTGTTACACCCTGAGCAATTACCTCAATACCTGATTCTACACAAGTATACTACGTTACTACAAGGGCACTATAACAACACTGATCTGTGTGCTGTGAGCGTGGTTTATGGGTGAAGGCATGTGGGATCAGCTCCACACTTCCTACAACGTATGTATGTCTTAGAGCTGATCCTATGTAAACTGGCAAGTTTAGTCTTGGTCAGAATTGGACTCAGCTTATGGTACCATTATCAACCTCATAGAACATGGCCCTTCTTGAAAAAAGAGAAAGAAACAAATGCAATGTCTAGTTAGATTAATATAAATATAAAAGTAATAGTTGTAATTACTCATGTAATGCAGCCCTGGGGTACTGAATAACAGTATGAAAAAGATTGTGAGCTCCAACCTGGAATAAGAGAAACAAGTTGTCAACATAAAGTGTAGCATAGATTTCATCTTTCAAAGTCTGAGTAACTGTGGCAAAATCAACACATTTGGAGAGCTCTGTTCTGGAAAATGAAAGTCCAGAGGCTATGACACATCATGTCTGTTAAATGGAAAATTAGAGAATGACTCAGATGCATTTTGTATCAATTCCTACGATTATGAGATGGATCTAGGGAACTTACATTGCTATGAGGATGTACAGTATGCAGTCAGAGTCAAAATGTATTCAAGCCCATATCAAAGGAGACCAGAAGGATAGGCCCCCTCTACAAAAATTTAACCCAGCGTCTTGTAGACTACAAATTACTGTTGCTTAATAGTACATCTAGCCGCTCCCCCCTCCAAATATTTCGCCCCTTCCAGAATCCACCATCCCCTCCTTATGGCAACACCACCTAAAAGCTTGATTGTATTCTCAATGAGACTGTTAGGGGGCAGTGGGTGGTCAAAATGTAAGTTCCCTTTGAAATGTTTTTCAAGAATCAAAATTCAGAAACAATGTCTGTCATTTTATATAGACTCCCCTTATCTTTTAGAGCCTAGGTGGATACATAGTCAAAATTCAAGAAATTGTGTTAGAGGCTTCAGGGATACATAATGACTGCATATAGCCTCGCAGAGCTTCAATCTTGTGGGGTATTCTATAGGTGTGCATTTTACATGCTATGTAAACTGACCACATCACACTTGCATGTAATCCTACCTGAAATAGTGACTTTCAAGATGACCTATCCACTATAAAGCAGCTTTGTTTAGACCACTGGTATGAGGAATGAACCATCATGAGGCCCAAGAACGTTGTAGGCCTATGCCTAGCAGAACTACAGGAGTTACATTTCGATTTTGCTACAATTCATATAGACTGATGCTACTGTTATATGGTAATCACATAACAGCCTATCTTCATCGTAATTTCGTATCCTTCATCTTAAATTCAAAAAGGAAACGTCAAACCCGAATCCAAAGCACTTGCCCCTGTCTTCCTTTTCATCGCTCGTTGAATTTTACACTTATCAGTAAAACGCATATAACACTCTCTGTGGTACCCCGAGTATGTTGCAGCAATAGGTAGTTTAAGGTACTCGTTGAGCGAAATGTTTGTGTTAGGTAGCAGCTGCTGTGTCATCTTCTTCGCCGTTTCACCTTCATGATAGTCCAAATCTTTCCAAGTGGACAGGCACTGTTTAAACTTTTCCCAACTTACATGAGAAAATGGCACAATACTCCCTTTAGAGGAGGTAATGTGCATACAACATTTTGGCCTATTTTGTTCCATGGCGAATCGAACGGTATGTGATTGCGGGTGCATAAATGTAATAGCATCATGTTTACATTCCGTTCTTGTAGACGTTGGTCATGTGATGCGCTAGTTGATCTGTCATTGGTTGTTCACGTGAAATCTTGCGCAATCGTTTCGCACGATCCTAAATATCCTTGCTGAAATTTTAGACCGATATTCCACTTAATATCTACAAAATGTGCAACTTTCGCACGTGGGAACATGTGAAATCATCTTAGTTACATTTTTTTACGTTTTTTAAGCCTTATAATATATACTTCCCTGAGAGGGATCACGAAACAAACGAATTTTGAGCTTCGGCCCACCGTCTATTACTTGACAAAATAAATTGACGCATAATCTCATCATTCAAGAACATTAAACAGATGTATTGACAGGAATCAACTAACACCTGCACCTGGGAGCAATGACACGAAGTAGTTGTTTGGAAAGGAACTAAATGTTCTTTTCAACACGGTTTGTTCATCCAATTCTGCTTCTTTGATCTTCCCTATTCTTAGGCACCCACTATGGAATCTAGTGCGGCTAAAGGTGCACACGTTTATGCTTAACATTTGTCAGCGTAATGTAAGTGGCATCACTGAACCTCTGGAGGTATTAGTATACCTAAAAAGCTTCTATAACACAGTTGCAGTAAAGATTCTTCTTCCACTTTTTCACATATGAGTACTGCCACTCTTTCAATAGCCTCTGTCGAGTCTTTCCTGCGACAGTTTTCCTCCCCCCTTCTGGAAACATTAGCAGGAAACATTGGCTGTTACCTTCTGGGTGTTGTACTCCCCCTGGAAATCGCTACGCAGGAAAGCCTCTGGACAAAGTTAATTTCATGCACAAACTGCTTAACTAAACCTTTGAAATCTGCTACCAAATCGGTAGTAATTAGTGGGAACCAATCAGAGAGTCTTCGGTTTCAATGATTCATGAATATGCACGACTGTACCTTGCCTGTTCGTTCCATGGCGAACAACAACTGGGATCAATGGGATGATTCAAGCGTACAACATTCAGCAGCTCTACTTAGTTTAGACGCGAATTCATTAATAAATCGACAGCTCGAAGCTCTGTTTCAAACGGGACGGACACATTTGTGAACCTGCCGTATGGATTTGGTAAGAGTTTGATTTACCAGTGTCCGCCGTTCTTCGAGCGATAACGTTGGGTCGACGTAATATCGCATGGTCAACAACAGGGACTGGTTCTGCGAGTGTTCAAGCAACAATAATAAAGGATCGAGCAATTTCATTGGTCAATTTCCTTTCGACGACATAGCAGCATAATAACAATTAATAGTAAGTAGTAGCAACGTGAATATCATAGATGCATATATTAACACTTTGTCCAAAGGCTTTGATGCCGGCGCGAGATCGTTTGCTCAGCAGTCGAGGGCCTAGCTTCAATGGTTGGAGCGCGTAGGCTACTTTCAAATCGAAGTAGGCCTAAATAAAGTGAGGGATAACAAACGGCAGAAAAGCCTTGACAAAGGCTACTCTTTCAAAGGCTATGGTTATACCATTACGTATGTATCTCAAAACGACAAGGAAACTTCTAGTTATTTACCTGTTTCTTTATATAAATACCATTCCACATGTGTTTAGTTTCGTGCACCTTGACCATTAAAGTTTGGAATGGTATCTAGCAACAATTTGCTAAGAAACATTGAATATCCGTCATGTTTCCGTAAAAACTTCAGTTCATTTACACTCTAAAAACAGTTGTGTAAACTTTTACCCAAGGTTGGGCCCGTATGCCACCTCCTAAACTGTTGGGTAAGAAACTATCCAAGTTGGTTCAAAATTACCTTTGCTTCGGGCAAATTCACTTGAAGCAAGTATACATGGTATCTTAACCTCACATTTCTCATCACTGCCTTGTTATCCTTCAAATTTTACAACTTATTGCACTAAAGTCTAACAATCTTATCCTTTGTGATGACAATGCATGAGATGCATAATTTTTTTATTCCCATGATCTGTTGTGTATCAAAGATACCCCTACTCCCGTGTCCAGAGGGGGACAATAACTCTGTCATGGGGATTTGAGGTAAAGGGAGAGAAAGGGAGATCAAAGAGACAGAGAAGGGATGATTAGAGAGACAGAAGAAGCACCCAAATCTTAGAATTACTCAATTGGGTCTTTTCATTTTGTCGTTTACTCCTGACTAAGCCGTATATCATTGAGTTAGCGAAGTTCCTCTCCTTGGTCTCTAAATCATTATTTAGTATCAGTATCAGGCTTTTCCTCAACTTACTAGTACTTTTATTAGGTTTCTTCTTTCATTTCTAAACTTGTCCATGATTCGTATTTTCCAGTTATACTACAGATGTAAACAAAAAAGGGGAACATGGTAAAATTAGGCTATGGTTATTTCATATGGAATGCTGCAGCAGCATGCTTTGTAAAACATCATGGCATATGGAATGCTGCAGTAGCAGCATACTTTGTAACACATTAACGAAGCTGTCCATCAGCTAATTTGCTATTTGATATGGTTTTCAATGAGATTAGTTTGTTAAAGGGTAACTGTCTGGACAGCTAGTTGCCATAAAACAATGGAAACTCTTTGAATTCAAAGTATTTTACAGGTTTCTCTGTAAATTAACTCAAAAAGGGTTAAAAGGGGGTTATCCCTGTAACCAATATCCTGAAGGCTTGAAGGGCTTTTCTGCTGTGACAGATTACATGTTCATTCAGTATGACCTGAAACATGAGCACCACCCATTACACCAACTTTATATCAGTTCTCTTATTATTAATTCCTTTGCACTGCCTCCAGAAACTCTGCACAAAACAATCCCAGTTAATTAATGGCTATTATACAATTATACTGTATCAGTCATACGTCAATCTAAATACAGCTTCATTCACTTTTCGAATTATTACATTCACAAGATACAACACATGAAAACTGTACAATATTACACTGAACTTTTTAGATACTATCATCTTGTCACAGTACACTGTAAGTACTCAGTCAAAAGCACTATGTAGCAATTATAATAGTACTGTACCCCCTCCCCCTCTTCACAAAAATACAGAAATCTATTAAATGCAAACACATATGTAACTTGCGTGAAAACACTAAGTTTCATTATGTTGCATTGCATCCTTAGTATACTCACATATGGTGTTGAGCCAAAATTCTCCTCAGTACCGGAAATTTTTGTGCAAGTAAGGCAGCTACCTCATTATACTGTGCTGATGTTGGATACCTGTGCAAGAAAAGATTTATGTGAAATGATTTTAGTTCATTTTATTATCAAATTTGCTTCAGTTTGGCAATGCCTTTTTTTTATTTCAACAATTAATTTGAACATTTCTTCAAGTGAGAACTATACTGGAAAGCACACCTGTCTATCCATACATGTCCTAACATTTTGCAGACTGAAGCAGCAAATTTAAAATCCCAATGCTGCATAAAATCGTGAGGATACACAGGGGATGTAAGGAAAGCTTAGCACAAGTAGTTACCACACTGGAAATTCATGTTCTTTGTGGCACATTATAATGCAAATTGTTAAACCCAAAAAGTTTGCAAGCAGCCCAGCTAGACACATAACCACATATAATGTATTAGAGCCCTCCTTACATTAGATCTTAAAAAGGACCCTTTCATAATTTCCTATATAAACTCAAATTTTCAAACAAATATGGCTATGCAATGGTTATCCCAATGATTTCAAGGATATGCTGTCATGTGCATCCAAACTCAAACTTATTTATTAACATGACACCTAACCAAAGTCCTAAAGGATACCTTCAGGGTAAAAAAAAGCACCTTGATTTGAATTATTTCACCTTGGTACAGTATACTAATTCATGATTGAATACTTTTTAATATTTTGTCAATGAGTTGTACAATTCATGGCAAATGATTTATTTGCTAATTATTTTATATCCAATATTCACATTGAGACATCATGAAACATTTTTACATACAATAAAACAAGAGGAGATACTTATTATAACAAATAGGTGGTATTTCAAAACAAGATTGAGCAACTGTTTATATTCCCTTAAACAGAAGGGAAAAATGTATTGAGGTTTTAAAGATTTATGTTCTATTCCAAATAATGCCATGATGTCCCATTTGGGCAATTCTTGGGAAATATTGCTTTTTGACCTCTGGTGGCCCAATAGGACGATCTTGGCAGTTCTAGGGAAATTTTCTTCTTTGGCCTCTGGTGACCCCAGATGAAAAACTTGGGAATTCTTGGGAAATTTAATTGCATTTTGTTAACTGGTGACCCCATATGACATTTGATCTCCACCAAAAACAACTAGAACTGTAGGTAGCGGCTTTAGAAAAAAAAAAGAAAAACAAAAATAAAGAAAGCCTTTTACATTAGTAGTTTAAGAGTCATATCATTCATAATTTTATGTCCTGGTTTGAAATTTGGTGAACTGATCAATGAAATTTTACACTTGCAGCAAAGAACTAGCTAGTGGAGATGGGAAGTGGACTGGTCAATATGATTAATATTTCAACCTTTGTAACAATATTCTTCTGACTAAGACTTAAAATAGATGATCACAAATATAAAAGCTCTTTTGAGCACAGAAATATTTCCTTGAAACATCAGCATGATATACACTACAGCAAAACCAAGGTACAAATCTGTCCATTTTACAATTAACTCTACAAAGTATTTATGAATTAAATGAGCATCAAACATAAATCATTATGCAGAAAATATAACACTTACCTTACAAAACCTGCCATCTCATTAAAAACACAACTTATAATTAGTCGTCTTTCCTTTTCATCAGGAAATATTCCCTTTTTCAGCTTCTCCGCTAGTCTCCTTGGCAGAGGCGGTAACTCAAATTTCTTTGGCCAAACAGATCTTAACGTGTAGTAGAGAGAAAATTTAAACACAAATTATGTACTATATATGACAATAGATTCTGTGGAATGGTATAAAAATATAAGTAAACAAGCATAAATCACATGCCCCCATATCATGGGTGAGGAGTGCCTTCAATACCAACATAGTTCAAAAATGTAGTCTAATATTCCCAGGTCCTACAGCACCTCTTCTTCAGAGACTTGAGTAATGGAGCAAATTATACATTCTACAGTACAATGAAAACTCATTCAAAATGCCTAAATCTTTGTTTAAGCTTTTTGTATGGCTATTGATGGATACTGAAGACTAGCCTGGTCTTTAGAAATGACAAAAAATGAAAAACTGAGGAGACTAGGCTAACCTTATCTATCAATAGCCATACAGGGCTTTAATTGAGAGTAAAGAAAACACATGGTCTTTGTAAAGGATGCATGTATGCATGCAAAAAGTACTGGAAATCTGAGAAAAAAAGTTTTTATACCCCCCTCCCCAAATATGTACACATTGGGTAGAAAATTGAGACAGTGTAAAGGAACATTACACTGATGGTACAATGCCCTTCAGCAAACAGCACTCAATTTTTCAACCCCCATGCAGTTACTCACTAATTTTTATGTCTCTAAAAATGTAACAACGAATTCTGAAATTTTTACAAAACTCCTCTTACATGCATGCATATAACAATTAAGTACATCTGAAGATGTTTCAATATAAGTATCACAAACAAAGTTTAAGAAAGAACTTATATATTTTCCATTCAGTTACAAAAGTTATTGCCACATTGCAATGAGCCATACATGATTATGATACAGTACCAGGGTATACAAATTCTATTTTGGATGACTGCATTTTCCCTTTGACACACCATATTGATATCAATTAAAGTTTAGCAGCTAACTAGTATAGAGGGCTTCTCCACAAGTTCTCCCACCTCCTTTTGGCATTCCCATGCAGTTGGAGCATGAACAATGAGTGCTGGTTTCTGGACAAATGGATAGGGATGAATTATGCTGGGTGTGATTCAGATTTTGCTTTTCCTAGTGACAAGTGATGTGAAGCAAATTTCAATTTTGCCTGAACATTTCAGAATTTTTAGATCTTCAACTGGCTTGGTGCTCCCTTGAGCCTGGTCAGAGACACGTCTACAAATTATGTAAACTTTAACTGAGAGATGATTTCACTATTAAGTCTATGAAAACCTCCTATGGCTTATTTGGATGGGAAGGGATGTGGGAAGGTAGGAAGGAACTTACTGTACCTTAAATATCCCAAAATTACCCTACTGTAGTTGATCATATAATTTATATCAATGACTCAAGAAACTCACTGATCGTCATCTTTGTCACTGCTTTGTGGTGACATAACTGCTGTTGCTGATGTTGTAGGTGGCTGGGGAGAAGATGTCCTTGGAGAGACATTATCTCCAGAGAAAGACTGCTGACTGTCACTGCATCCCACTAGTGGCAGCTCAAATATGGGCATGGACATTGAGTCAAGGTCCTCGTCACAACTGGTACTGTTACTTTCTAAAAGAATTGTAGAAGCAGATCCTGGTGAATGAACTTCCTCCATGGGGCTGAATACTGGTGCATTCGATGGAACAACTTTAATCTTCATACCCTGTTGTAACTCCAAAGGTGTCACATCCACCCAGTCCTTCCAATCTTCTTCATATTTTTGCAGTTTTAGGGGATTTGGAAAGTCAAAAACTTCAATACCAAATGCTCCTCTAATTTCTGATATAATGTTGTCAGGCAAATGGTTAGGAAATTTGACAATTTTCTTTGTGTCCCCATAGGTGAAATGACAAGCAAAAGCCATTTTAGTCAACGTTTATGAAATGTACCCTAGCCTCAAACCCTCTTTCAAGCACTGTATTAATAATGTTCAGAAAAGATACAACATTATAAAAGACAATTGCATCTTTCTCAAGAATTTTGGTATCAGTCACATCAAGGTGATTATCTGAGCAGGCAGTGAGCATCTCAGTGAACACTTCGTGCTTTTCGAAGCTGATGCAAAATAGCATCTGTAGATACAAAAAAGAAAACTTTTCAGTCAAGCTTTTTACAGATGTACTAGCTACAGTAATGTGCCAACACAAATGTACAGATAATAGCTTGGTATATGAGAGTGTACAGTTGAAATAAGAAAAAAATGCTATACATTTCCACCTTTGTGTAACAATTGGTGTAGCAATTTATGTAATGTAGGTACCCTGTGTGGATTGTTTTTGTATAAAATACATGCATATAAAAGTACATTTACATACCGTAAATGCTATAGGCTACATATATCAAGTATATTGTTCTGTCAATTGGGGAAACATGCCTCACAGTTACAAAAGTTCCTACAGCTTGTCAAATTGATTGAAATACAGTACTGTACATACAAGACCCTGAATACAAATCAATCAAATTCTCCATGAAGCTTGTATTTCATAATAATAAAATTGCCCTGATCTTGTCCTCTCTGTACAGTGTACAAAGGTAGAGGATAGGAATCAACTAATTCCAATGGAGTCAAAATACTGAAATTACTGCATTCAGGTTTGTACACAGAATATGCATGATTATGTGTATCAAATGAAATGGTCTCCATTCTTTCAGTGATGAAATAAACTACTGAATTGTGGATGATTATCACTTTCAGTTCACTAAATTGGCATAAATTGTACTGAATATCAGTTACTAGACAACACCCCACTGAAAACTCACGACTCATTGTTTCAACTGTCCTAACTGTGTACACATTGCTCATATTTCCAAGTTCTCTTGTAATAAGAAGCTGCATAGTAACTGATAGCTCAGACACAGCCATGCTCTGTCCACCAGTGTGACTTGTTTCATCACTTAAAATTTCTGAACTTGCCAAAGCAACTGCTTGCCGTAGTTGATGCCGCTTAACTAGAGTGTAAACAATATTTTTCATGTTTTGAGTGGTATGTACGATTTTCTTAAAGAAGCTATGCTTAGCCTCAAATCTGAGAGTCCAGCACTGGGACAATGGACCAAAATAAGCTATTTGCTTTGCATAATGCTGTAAATAGTGCATTTTAGGAATAAGTTTGATATGAGGGAATAATCTGATGTACAATTCCAGAAAGTCAGCGACAGTTCCTTCCAAGTAAGCAAGTGTTTGGGGAGAATGGACTGGAGCAGAAGCTAGATCACATATTTCTGCTAGATAAAGAAGCAGTTGCCAATGGTCATCTTCATAAGGAATGACATTTCCTAGCATAACAAACATAAGCCTCATGAAGCACCACATCTGTGCTGCCTTTTGTTTCACAATGACATGACCCCTGGACCATGACACTGGGGAAGGCTGACTGGACTTATCTGATAACTTGTAAGGGAACCTATCAATGATTTCATTTATGTTCTCTATTGAAAGCATTTTTAAATCTATAAAATGGGTCAATACTTTACCCACAACATATGGGCAAACACCCTCTAACAAGTCATGGGCTAAGTCTGGTGGTAGTCCTCTTGTTACATGGAAATACCTCAAGTCATTAAACGGAGAATTTTTCTTTACTCCATATGTAGTACTCAGTTGCTCATCATTTTTAACAAGTTTAACATGTTCATCATATACAGCCGAAGACCTTTCCACAAGGTTTCTTGGAGGATGACCACACATGAGTTCCTGGGATGTACACATACAAAACCTACAGATTCTAAACCCAGAGAAACTTTCATTAAATCCACCCATGCTATGGCTTGCTAAGTTGTCTGCCACTATCATGGTGGCAGTACCTCTAAATACTTCCACTACATTATCAACTTTCACTTGCAATCCCACTGTCTCTAAAAGGGCTAGATCTGATATAAGAGGAGAAACAACTTTTTGTAGTCCATACAATTTTATGAAGTCACTGTTACACAACCAAAGTAACTGTATAAGCTTCAATTTTGATCGAAACCTTGGTGGAATATTTCCAAGTATAAAGTAGCAAGCACAGAGTTTTCTTTTCTTTATGTAGGTACCAAGTGGGTTTGCTGTTTCAAAATCATCCACATACAATTGCACCTGTAGGGAACAAGGGTCATCTGAAAATAATGCACTATTTGCAAAATAGCTCCCATCACAATAATCACATGTTAATCCAGGGGTGTCACTTTTATGCCCATTTTTAACCTCTGAAATAATGTCAGGATGTTTCAACATGGAGGCAAGTGTTTTCAAAAGTGGTACATAATAAAACACATCATCTTTGCCATTTCTCTTTCCTAGAACATACTTCACTCCCTCCACCAGGTCTAAGTGTTCCTTAGCAAATGCAACTTGATCTGTGTTTGAACTACTTGATAGTAAAGAGTCAATAAATGAAGCCTGCTCATGTCTAAGCTTGGAGATATTTTCAGCCAACTGACAGTGATTTTGATGATCTTGATCTTGCACACAATGAATATTTGAAAAAACATTTGAAAACATGCAGTCACTGTACACTTTAAGTAACTGTAAGATCTCAGACATACATGTGTCTATAGTAGAACTAGGAACAACATGTAAGTTCTTCATCTTTAGTTGCATCATGATAAAAGTGTTTAAAACATCAGTGTTCTGTGTTATATTTTGGGCACTAACTACATCTTTACCATTAACAGTACTTCCAACTGTCAAATTTTCATCAAAAGTAAAACTGAGGTGCTCATCCTGCACAGATTCAGCTCCAAGTAACTGAGGCAGACTGCTTTCATTTGGAGGTGGGTATTTTTCATTACATGTGTAGAGATAGCACTTGCCATGTTTCCTTCGAATGTGCTTTTTGAGAGAATTCACAATACTATATGAGGCTTCACAGTGATCAATACCACAGACTACTCTGAAATTTTGTTCCCCAGAGTGGATCACTTGAAGATGGTTCAAAAGGTTGACACGAGTTGAAGTCTCGTATCTACAATGGCAGCATCTAAATGTGCTTGATTGTTGTACAGAAAAATTTTCTGAAACGGTATGACTGGCAAACGAGGCCATTCTCAATGGATTAACTATAATCCACTGCTAATCAGAAAGGGACATACACCCATCATAGGTAGTCTATATTTACAACCACTGAGTGCTTTTATAAGTGTTAAAATGGATTCCAACAGTTCAAATTTGTATTTCCAAAGTAAATTATAGGGAAGGTACTGGTAGCTCAAGATGTGTCTTAGCTGGGAATCCTTGCTGAGCTTGGGAAAAAACACCTGTTCATATAAACAAAAAGCAGAAGTGAGTATCATATCAGATATTAAATTAAATTGCCATAAGTCTTTCACAATGTGTAATATTAAAGAAAATTTTAACTGACCAGTTCACACTAAAGAAAGACCAAGGGCAAGATTTAAAACCACAACTAGAAACTGTTAAGCAGAAGTTCATATCCCTACTTTTATTAAATGAAGTTTAAAACAGTAATTTAGCATGGCATCAAATCAGCTACTGTACTGTAGTAAGCCCAGCTCTTACTGGTTAAGCAGTCACATTATTTTCATGCAACACATTATTGAGTATTGTTATACTGTAGGATAATAACCCCCCAAATACAGGTCAGAGCGAAATCTTTTACAAATTAATTATATAGACTTATGCAGGGTTAACCTTCAGTGAACACACAGCAACTCCCTTTGAACAAAATGTTAAGTGGCTAGCAAAGGGGGAAAATTAGCATTTTTACTTCCTTTAGTATAACAGTCTAACAGACCATCATAAGTTTGTCTTCTATTTGCATATGAATATGGAATATTATATTAGGACAGTCTTCATGAAAGGCTGTATAAAAACAGACATAAATTACAATATGTACAGTATGTGACCCAATCAAACAGTCCAAAGTGGGCCCAAAATGGGTGATTATCGGCAAAAACAGGGCATAACTTTGCTTGATTTACGAGAACTTCCTGAATAAAGATAGAGTTGAAACCTACATCACTAGAAAGAGGAAGAATTATTCAATCAAATGCAGAGCAAGTTGGTTGAATACATCATATAGTTTTTGAATAAGAGGCAAAAGTTTGTCAAAAGTTCCAAATTTTCTGTAGGATTTCACGTGCTTAAGGTAATCAATAACGGCGAAGTGCGCAGATGCAATAAAGTTTTCCATATGTAACTGCTAGGCCTGGGCGCGTACCTTTTTTCCCAGGACGAGTGAGGGAAAATTGATTTTTCAAAATAGTTTAAATTTGTTTCAAAATCAAGGTTAGGTTCATGATTTATGGTATGGTCGAGGGTTTTTGGCCTGGTCTTTCATAACCTTTCCTCAGAATTTGGGAAAAAAAGGTCGAAAAGCAGTCATTTTCGAGTTAGGGGTGTGGCTTATTTCCAAGAAGCTGATTCGTCCATTGGCATGATTTTCCCTCACTCGTCCTGGGGAAAAAATTACGTGGCCTGTGTTGTTGTCATCTTGATGGTGGTTGGGTGAATATGAAGGTGAATATACAAGAATAAGCGAAATAATTTACTGAGATTTCTTTAAGTACATGCTGTTTATTCGACGGCAAAATTTAGAGAGAGAGAGTACACACAAGTGTGCCGTGTGCACATACATATATACACATATTCTGACTTTTTCTGAGGGTGCACATGAATAGGTTTACTCCTTAACACCCCCACTTAAACTTATGATGGGCAGCAAAAACACATATGGATATAAATGAATACAGCAATTAATAGTAAAAGTGATAGCCCACCTTTTCAAACTAAATTAAACTTGAGATAAGCTACCTAAAAAAAAAGCTTAAAAATACATCAACTATTTTGGGTCAGCACTGAAACCTCTTGATAAACTGACACTCAAAACTTAAACATTCTTAAGATTCACATTTAGGACTGACAACCCATTATCTGGTCAGTAAACTTCACCCACTTGAATTTCGTCATAGGTTTGGTAAATATGTTGGCAACATTTTCTTCAGACATAACATAAACAAGTTGTACAGAACCTTCTTGTATTTCTGATCTAATAAAATGATATCTTATATCAATATGTTTTGACCTCTGATGTTGAACAGAGTTCTTTGCGAGAGCTAATGTACCTTGGTTATCACAGTGCAGAGTAACACAACTGAACAACTTACAGCCTATCATACTATTCAACAACTGTGTCAGAAATTTTGCCTCTTGCGTAGCTGTTGCTAATGCCATATACTCAGCTTTACAAGTAGATAAAGCGACTGTGCGCTGTTTTGTGCTTTTCCATGATATCAGCGGGCCGTCAACAGACAGCTGGAAACAATATCCTGATATGCTACGGCGGTCCTCAGAGTTACCCCAGTCTGCATCGCAAAATCCGAACAAAGCTAAAGGCTCAGCAGACTTCTTAAAGACCAAATTTTGATTCGCTGTACCCTTAAGATAACGTAAAACATGTTTAGCCATTGTAAGGTGTCTCACAGTCGGTTTTGCCATGTGCTGTGACAACTTTGCAACAATATAACAGAGATCTGGTCTAGTTGCTGTCATAATGTAAATGAGACTTCCAACAATCTCTCTATAGAGTTAAGGGTCATGTAACTCTACCTGTTCTCCTGACTCCTCAACAATCTTGTTTACACCCATTTCACATGGAGTGCTCTTAGATTTGCAATCCTGCATTCCAATTTTTTGCAACATTTTTTCTACATACATTGACTGGTTTACTTTAATAACACCATCTTCACGAATGAAGCTCATACCTAGAAACATGGAAATTTCTCCTAGGTCTTTCATTCTAAATTTGTCAGACAAAGACTTCTTTACATCTCTGAGTAAGCTGTTTCGATTTGCTGCAATAACAATATCATCAACCCAGATGATTACAATTATCACATTTTCATCTGTATACCTGGTATAAACACAAGGATCAGCAAGTGATTGAGTAAAATCTTGACCAATTAAATAAGAATGAAGTAGATTGTTCCAATTTCGTCCACTCTGTTTGAGACCATATAATGATTTTCTTAGTTTACGAACTAACTTTTCACCGTTTTCACCTCTCACTTCAAAGCCTTCGGGTTGATCAACATAAAATTCACAGTCTATTGGGGCATTTAAGTACGCTGTTTTCACGTCCATTTGGTGGACAACTAAATCATATTGTACAGATAACTGCATCAAGGTTCTAATGGATATGATGCGGGCCGTAGGAGAGAATGTTTCATGATAATCAATATCAGGCAGTTGAGAGTACCCCTTGGCTACAAAACGAGCTTTATATTGCTCTTCACTGTTTGGACCAAGTTTCATGGCATACACCCAACGTCCCCCACTGCATTCCTACCTGGTGGTAAGGGTTTAAGTTCAAAAGTCTCATTCTCTCTCAAGGCACACATCTCGTCTTCCATGGCTTTTTGCCATTGACCTGAATCTTTAGATTCAACAGCCTCTTGGTATGTCTTGGGTACATCACTTAACCTGTAACAGTAATGTATGGTATAATTCACACTATTAGCATCACTACTTCCAAGATCATAATCTTCAAGATACTTAGGTTTTACCTTCCTTCTACTCGGATATCTACCTGAGCTTTCACCTTCACTAGAGGTATTTTCATCAACAATATGCTCTGGAGCTATTTGCTCATCTGTTTGCTCATCAACAACCTCATCTTGCTTATCACTAGATGGAAAAACTGGAATAGGCACAACAACTGACTCTGGTTCATCTCCCATAACAATACTATTGTCATCAGTTTCAACACTTTCCGTTACTTTAGGAAACTTTACACATCTTACCCTTTTGACGCTTTTACTCTCTGGGTAGTACACAAGTAATGCAGGGCTTTCCCTGTCATAGCCTACAAAGATTCCCTTTTCACTTCTGGGGTCTAACTTTTTCTTATTTTGCACATAAGCATAACACTCAGCTCCAAAGATGTGCATATTACTCATGTTTAGTTTGTGACCAGTAAAAACTTCATATGGTGTTTTCCCAAGTCTAGAATTATAACACCTGTTGCGGACATGAGCAGAAAACATGACAGCATAAGTCCACAATTCTTTAGACAACTTAGACTGTAACAACAAACATCTCGCCATTTCGAAAAGAGAACGCCATGCTCTTTCGGCAGTGCCATTTTGGTGTGGTGAAAAGGGAGCTGATTTCTCATGTTTAATATGGCTTTTCTTCAGAAGAGATTTGAATGCATCAGATGTAAAGTCTCCACCTTGATCACTCCTAATACGTTTAATCGAACCATACGGTGCAATGTCAGCCAGAAATTTCTCTGTGGCATACACAGTGTCACTCTTTTCTCTTAAGAAATATACAACAATAAGCCCGAATAATCATCAACAAAACTGATTGCATATTGAAAACCATCTTTGGCAATAGGTTTGACTGGATCCGCTAGGTCACAATGAACAAGCTCTAATATTGAATGAGCACGCTCATCTGGCTCTCTATTTCGGTGCTGTGTCATTTTACCTTCAATACAGACTCTGCAATCAAATTCAGTTTTGTCAGTAATTTTCATACCTTCTACAACACTTTCTAGTTTGAGCACATCTCTCGTGTTACAGGGCCCAAGAATTTCATGCCACTCTTTCAGTGTATGGGATGCCTTTTTGGAGGATACAACATTATTCAAGAAATACAAACGCCCACATTTCTCTATGTTAAACTTGGTGCCACTGGGACTTACTAACTTAGCAGAATTTGACTTAAATTGAACAAAGGCACCTTTATCAGTAGCTGCTTGTACAGAAAATATGTCTTGCTTAAAAGAAGGAATACATAATGTATCTTTAAGAATTGCTTTCTGGGTATTTCCATTTGAGTCTACCAACGTGATACTTGCATCACCTTTCCCCATAGCTACATTGTTAGTTCTACTACCATCCGCCAGCTCAATGTAATGGTCTGCTGGGTTAAAGTCGTCGTCAAATCTGATGAATTTCGACTGATCATTCACAACATGGGTCGTTGCTCCACAATCAACTAACAGCCCTTTGACTTCATGTGTCATCTTCAGATCACCTGTGCTTACCCCTACCTTAAACAGATACGAGTGTTCATCTTTTGAACTACCAGCATTATTACCATCCACAGACTTCACAAAGTCCCTTTTCCTACACCATTTGGTATCATGGGTGTGGTTCTTACATATTTCACACCATCTCTTCTTAGAGTGGCAATCTGCAGCCCTGTGGCCCCTCTTTCCACATTTAAAGCATGTCCCCGAGAATGCTCCCGATCCAGCTTGGGTATCCTTTGGCTTAGGGTGATTTGGCTTATGCAACCTGTCTACAACATCTGACCTGTACTGAACTTTCATCACACTATTCTCACTGGATTCCATCCCATGACTACATTTCTCAGTTTCTTCGAAGCTTCTCAATGCTACCTTGAATTCACTGAAGGTAAGTGACTTGTCTTTCTGGGTAATTACTGTAGAAAATGGTTTAAATTCGGCTGGGAGCCCTTTCAACACCATTGCAGTGAGCAAACTGTCACTTATAACCTCCCCAGATATTTTCAAAGAAGTTGCTGCAGTCTCAGCTCTAAGTATGTAATCTGTTACACTTTCGTCAGAGGACTTCTTCAGGGATGTTAATTCGGTGTACAGAGAAATAATTCTAGGTTTTCCTTTAGATAAGTAATGCTCTCTTAAGATTTGTAATGCCTTTCTGCCGTCATTCTTTGCATCACGCATTACCAACGACAAACTGCGGTCATCTAGGCATTGGACCAATTCTGCAAACGCATCTGCATTCTTTTGTACGTTAGGCGCTGCACCTTCACCTTCGTCATTGTCATCAGGCGGGATAATTACGTCGTACAGCTTCTGCAAGCGCATGTAGCCTAAGAATTTCACCTCCCAAAGCTCGTACTTATGTTCATCACCATCGAAAAGTAAACGGTATCTGGGCCCATAACCTGTTGTTGTCATCTTGATGGTGGTTGGGTGAATATGAAGGTGAATATACAAGAATAAGCGAAATAATTTACTGAGATTTCTTTAAGTACATGCTGTTTATTCGACGGCAAAATTTAGAGAGAGAGTACACACAAGTGTGCCGTGTGCACATACATATATACACATATTCTGACTTTTTCTGAGGGTGCACATGAATAAGTTTACTCCTTAACAGCCTGGGCCTGTTAACCTTTCATTATATCCAGCCTAATCCCTTTATGAACAAACCGCACTTTAAAACTTAACCTAGCCTAGCTAGACTTAGTCTACACCGGGAGCTTAAGTTGCAACACAACGACGGTATCCTCTCAGTGGCAGTGCATAATTTAACGTGGCTTAGGCTAGCCCTCGTAAATTAAGTTAGGCGGGAAGGCTTGTGCGTTACACTGATACAGCAATGAGTGTATTAGCCATGAGTGTATAAATTGACCACGTTAGGCCGGAAAGGTTTTTTAACACTAGGCCCTAACTTAGGCGTCTCCCGGTAAGAATCACAAGAAAAGTCACGGAAGTTTGAGCATATTAATGTTACAGTACGAATTTAATTAATCAAACGTAACGTGGGTAATAGCAGTACAAAATATGGCTTATACAGACCTCAATTTTCGTACAGATGAGCAAACACAGGACATATGGGAACAGATCTGTGGCCGCAGACTCCTGTTTTCGTGGTCGCCCTGTCGAATGGCTGTAGTCTATACTAGTACTAGTACTAACTTCGTAGTATTCCAACTGGGTCCAGCTCGTACAATAACCAGGCGAGTAGTATAACAATATTATCAGCCGCTTTGGGTACTACATTCACTTGCAGCCTACTGAAAGTACTCGCAAATAGCCTCTAAATGTACATTTTATTGTAGTATTAGTACCAGTCAAAACATTGTACATCTACTAACGATGAGTAAATTCATTCACATGGGTGAAACCTGTAGTATCGTTACTCGATGCATGAATGTATTCACTAACCAGACTAATAAGTAGACTAATTCTGTCGTGCGGCACTTAATATTCTTACGCAAACCGCTAGTAACTACAATCATTACATAAAGTCGCATAATAGATTTACTCGCATCTTATGTGGAATGTGAGTGGCGACCACTGATCTACATGTAGATCAGTGGTGGCGACACTAATTGACGTGTATCTTAACTCATTTTGGTTATAACAATGTACTAACTGATGAGTATAATTTTTTTCTGTGTATGCAATCAGCAATTGAACGTCGTGGGGGTTATATCCAGCATGTGGTCTGAGAGAGAAGGAATAATTCATGACAGACTGTCCGGACAACCACAAAATGACAATGCAGAAAAAACTTTCATCCTTCTGTTTTAGAATAATACCAATTTTGTTTCAGGAAATTTATTCTATGACCATACATTTTGAGCCCAAAACCGTATACAATTTTTGGGATACCCTGTATATATATATATATATATATATATATATATATATATATATATATATATATATATATATATATATATATATATATATATATATATAGGTATATATATATATATATATATATAGGAATATATATATATATATAACACTTTAAATCCAACATATATATATAGCACGTATATATATATATATATATATATATATATATATATATATATATATATATATATATATATATATATATATATATATATATATATATATATATATAGTAGGTCGAAGTTAGGTAGATCGAACGTGGAATAAGTAGGTCGAAAGTTGTGTTTGGTGTTCGATCATGAGGTTGAAATCAATCCCACGTGCTGGCATAGCCTTTTCACACAAGGGAAAGTACAGAAGAAATAAATTCAGAGAGAAAAATCAAGTCACAACCAGGAATTGAACCCGGGTACGCGAGAGACCCGGGTTCAATTCCTGGTTGTGACTTGATTTTTCTCTCTGAATTAATTTCTTCTGTACTTTCCCTTGTGTGAAAAGGCTATGCCAGCACGTGGGATTGATTTCAACCTCATGATCGAACACCAAACACAACTTTCGACCTATATATATATATATATATATATATATATATATATATATATATATATATATATATATATATATATATATATATATATATATATATATACATATATATATATATATATATATATATATATATATATATAATATATATATATATATATATATATATATATATATATATTTATATATATATCATATATACATATATATATACATATATATATATATATATTATATATAGATATATATATATATATATATATATATATATATATATACATATATATACATATATATATATATATCAATCATATAGGAGATGATAAATAGTGTAGTACACCGGGATGACATAATAAGAGCACGATACATATATGTATATAGATATATACGCGTATATATCATGTACGCCTGTGCCCTTCTTCAGCACAAATAATGAAGTGAAGTGGCTATATACTATGGAAAAGTATACATGTAGTACAGTGAACTTAAAGTAAAAGCCCAGACGGGTCACGCATCCAGCCCGGTCATTTCAATTGTGATACGCCTAATGCCGTATATTTAATTTGCTGTAATAAATGTGAAAATGGTAACTATGTTGGACAAACTGGTTCGAAATTCAGACTTAGATTTAATAATCACAAAAAGGCAGACAGACATCCTTTCGTCCCACAAAAGCGGGACTTTGAATAGTTAAAAATAGTCGAAAAGAACTGTAAAACTAGCACAACTGTGTGTGAGATCTTACGAGCCTATTTTGGCGTCACCCTTCGTCCAATCAGCATTCAAAAGCTCGGGATTTCTCTTTCACGTCCAAAGAGACGTTTATAAGCTTAAGAACTCGTCTGCGCCATACAAAAGGCAACACGCTGTCCCTCTGAAAAAGTCAAGACCGACCGAGGTTCGAAAATCAACGAAGGGGCAAAGCGGCCCGTTCTTGGACAATTTTTCTAATCATTGGCATAAAAGAGGGCTTAATTTTCAGTCACATAAAAGCTCACCTCTAAAATCCCTCCTCTTTCGCTTCATAAAAAGTTAAAGGTGATCGGTCGTCTTGAAATATTGTTTGTGACGTCAGCCTTTTCTTGACATGTTTCTGAGGCGTCACTGTTCAACAGATACACCGTACAAGCGTGGTATAGCTAATCGGTAAGCAAGACGAGACGGCATGTAGCTGCATACCTACTAGGTATACCGATGTCATCATAGCTACTTGTATGGTGTATCCGTTCAACAGTTACGACTACAGAACATGTCAAGAAAAGGCTGACGTCACAAACAATATTTCAAGACGACCGATCACCTTTAAAATAGCCAAATGATCGTGTTTCTAAAAGCACACAAAGATCTCACAAAATCTACAACAGTAGAAAGGGAATTGCTTGCTATACGTAGCCATTTAAAAGCCCAGAACCTTTGAAGCAAGCGAAAGCACTCCTTAAAGACTTCCTCTTCGACGGAAACTGTCGAATTCCCGGAAGCAACTGCCTTGATGAAAGGGTTAAAGTTCATTACAACCCGAGAGAAGCTAAGACTCTGCGAATTACTCCAGCCATTAAAAGGCCGAAAAAACGTACGTATGAAAATTTGCTGCTCCATGCATATAAGCAAATGCTTCTGACAGGGTTCCGCCTGATGTACACCGTTACTCAACAAAGGAACCACCCATGAACTTTCGAGTTTAGTGGCATAAATTGAATATTAAAATTTTTTTCTTCCCAAAAGTTGTTTATGGAAGTCCTGCCAACCAGGCCCGTCGGAACCGCTACGGTAAGTACGGTATTTACCGTACCACTTTTCAGCTAAGAGAGAGAGAGAGAGAGAGAGAGAGAGAGAGAGAGAGAGAGAGAGAGAGAGAGAGAGAGAGAGAGAGAGAGAGAGAGAGAAGATAAGGGGTAGGGCAGTGGTGGGAGGGCAGTGGTGACTGTTAATACACTTACGACTAAAAAGCATTCTGAAAACGGCCTTGCTAGTCCTTCACACATTTGCTATACTACGATAAGCTCCAAAAATATCCCAAAGATAGCACCATTTTGCATCTAAGCAACCTTAAATTAACAAAAATTTCTCAAAGGTGAGGGGAACGCCCCCCCCCTTAGACCCCTATTTTAGGATGATACCTTTATATAGTGACAAAGGAAGGATCCCCACTGCTGTATACAAACGCAGGGTGCATAAAAAAGGTGCAATTTACGCACCACCACTGCAGTTAGTAAAAACATCCCGCCAGTCGGAAAAATTAGAATTCATTAAATTATGGACATTTTCCAGCCATGTAAGATCAGCTCCAAAAAAATCCCAAAGATAGCACCGTTTTGCACCTAAGCAAACTTAAATTAACAAAAATTTCTCAAAGGAGAGGGGGACCCCTCCCCTTAGACCCCTCCCCCAAGACGACACATTTATGTAGTGACAAAGGAAGGATCCCCATTTAAAATCAATATTCCACTTGTATTAACTTCCCATGGAAATACGCAATTTCATTTTTCAAAATCCAAAAGCTTCAAGGGGGCTTCGCTCCCTTGAACCCCCACGAGGAGCTCTGCCCCTTCGAACACCGAAAAATACCCCGAAAAATACCGTACCACTTTTAAATACCTTCCGACGGGCCTGCTGCCAACTGAGGTAACTTACCTAGATTTGAAAATCATGAAAAAAAAAAAGAAACAGCCTCGTGAGCGACGAGTCAACACAAAGTCTACATCCTAGCTCACTGTTACCTTTCAGCATAGTTAATAGACACATCCCTGGTTGGGAAACTCGGCGAACTGCACTGTCTATGTTGAGATCCTGATTTTCAGTAGTCACTTGACGCTAAACGTGCACAAGGCCGGTTGATTAGCTCTACTACACGTGCGTACTCGTAGCACAAGGCGTTACATACACCACTATGGAAGTATACCTACCTACCTCCAAAGTAGTACTTCTGTAGCACTACTTGTGAAACTTTATCAAACGGTAATTATGAAATTTTTGTTGTAAAAGTTTGGTTTTGTTACTTTTCAGTCTTAAAACCCTCCAAACACCGAACGGTATGTGCGGCTGGAGTTACTAGCTATAGTTAGTAGCCTACATACAGGTACACTGTCAATGAACTTTATCGATAAAACCTCCGCAATTGTCAACAGACCAAATTAGGGAAATCTAAATTTTTCAGGACTAAAAATAGCCAGATTAGTGGGAAATTAGGGAGATTGTACGATTTTCATCTAAATGTAGCCTTATAGCCAACTCAATCGATCTTACGGTCGTATACGCCGCGTTATTCGCTAATGCACAGTGAAAGTTGCCCTTGTATTTCCACGTTCGTTGCAGCTACTCGTACGCCGTATTATATGCATATCTCACTGCCGCGAGGTGTCGGCGTGCGAACTACCGGAGTCTCCCGGTAAAACCGGGGGGAGAAGTTGGCAGGTCTGTGTCATGGGCGGCTCTAAGAAATTTTGTTTGGGGGGGGGAGGCAAACTCAAGTCCGTATTCAGGGAGGTTCGGAAGACCCCCCCCCCCCGCAATATTAATGGTCAGCTCCGGATAGACAATAGGAGAATGATTATTATTATGTATTACAGCGATGCCCCATGCGATTTTCAAGAGCTCTTCAAAAACCATTTCAGGCAGTCAGTTATGAGCCGACTACTTTAAAAATAAAAATACAATCATATCAGCCGATCTCTACTCCATGGTGGGGGGGGGGGGATAAGAGGCAGATGAAATGGGCAAAGCGGCTTGATCCATTTGTATAAAATGAGCCCCACCTTTGAATATTTTGTTGTTTCTTTCAATTTGTCACAATATGTTTCAGCTTTGCCAAGGAGCCATAAAATGTTGGTTTTCTGGATTGCTTTCTTAACTGACGAAAATTTCTAGCACTGAAGACACTTGAAAACGATGAAATGATAGCACTATTTTGGGTCTCAGTACCGTTCCGAAACGAAATTCTTTAACGCGGGAGGGGAATTCCCCTAACTCAGAAAGACGTCTCATCCTATATACCAGTGGTGGGGAACCGTTTTTTCTTTGACGGGCCGTTTTGAAGGTCATTATTCACTCGCAGGCTGCACACAGAGAGGTTGCAATAAGCTTCCCTCATATAGCGCAGGCAAAAGGTCCCCAAACAGGACCTGGTGGGACAAAGTCTAGGCAAGAACAGCCCCTGGAAGCCCTGGTATTGTACTAAGTTTTAGGCAATATAATATTCATCCACTCTCTTTAAATGAGATAGAATGAGCAAGGTGACACAGACCAACTCTAAAGTATCACAATATTACCATTTGTCTTTTAACTTATGTATGAACTAATAATGAATCAGAGCATATAAAAAGTGCGCGCGAAGCGCGCCGAAAAAATGAGTACTTTTAAACCAACTTTATGTTTTCGTAATTTTCATTGCAAAATTGCGAATCCAGAGAAGAATGGTGGGGAGAGCTCCCCCGTTGAAAAATGAATAGATACTATGTCCGCTGAGTTTCGTACCCTAATACTGTAGATAGACCTACACATGACAGAATTATGTACAATTTTATTTAGCCTATCTGCAACGCAAAGCTTCCGTTACCTCCAGAAGTAGGCTACAAGGGTTCTGTGAATGAATTATGTCTAACGAAACGGTTGGCATGTTACATTTTGCAGAGGTTTTAGTAATATAGGCCTACTGGTAGAGTTTCGCCGCAAATTTACGTGAAGTACCCGGACAGTGGTACTGTATAGGGGTAAGCAGGATAAACAGTGGGCACCGTGGGCTAAAAGTGTTATTGTCAATTACTTTTCAAGTGATTCTGAATTTACATTTATGAATTGGCTCGCGGGCCGGATGAATTGGTCTCGCGGGCCGCATACGGCCCGCGGGCCGGAGGTTCCTCACCCCTGCTATATACAAATAGCTAGGCCAAAAAGTCTCACTACACTGAGCTTAGATTGACTGTTTGGTGTGTTTATTTAAATCAACTGAAACGGCATACTTTAGCACAGAGTTGGAGGACCTTTTGCTTATAACATGCCATTTGACAGTAATAAAACCGCTCGTGGGCCAACGGCGCTGACAATTTGGACAAGGGAAGGGAAACCTCTCCTTCTGTGGGAAACAATACGTTTAGGCTACATGCCCGTTGAAACTTTTTGCAGACAGATAACTATGCTAATCTGGCCAGGTGACACCCGGGCAAACTGCTTTTAGTCGTGGATGATAATCAACACAGCTAATGGGTTGTGTATCTAATGACTCCAAAAGCTCTGAAGTGTCTGCGAAATTATGGGCATTTAACCAGGGAGCTGCCACTAGAAGCAGCTCCCTGATTTAACTCCAGCATTACCGTTACCCTCCGTAAATGACATTATGATGCCTAAGCTAATCAGATTATAAATATCACATCATGATCATTTGTTTTGATTACCTTAGTTTGCACTAATGTAAGGTCCATTTGTGATGTCTGAAGTAGATATAGCAGCGATCAAGCAACTAAGAAAACGCGCGCGAAGCGCGCCGAAAAAATGTCGTTTTGAAAGCACTTTATTAATGTTAAACCTTCACATTGCATTGGAAAGTTATTCACTTCTTTAGTTTTTAACCGAGTCAAGGAAAAGGGAGGGCCTAACCCATCTTGAATAAGGCCTACATGTTTATTTATTTATTATTTTTTTTTTGGAAAATTGAAGACCATGCTTTGCAAACTTTTGGGGGGCAAGTGCCCCCCGTGCCCCTATGGCGAGCCGCTAATGGTCTCTGTCAGTTTGAGAACGACTCACTTTCTTCCTAAAGAGTGGAATTTAGTGTTTATATCAAGTATATATCATGACTGGGTATTTTCCCTAAAAAATATAACAGTTAACCGACTTGGTAACGTCAGATAGTGAACCGTCTTTTACTTTCACACGTGATAGTATTTAGCTAACGCTATACATCAATGCAAATTTGCAGAGTACGGTAGTTTAATTCTACTCAAACAAGAAACGTGGGGGTTGTGGGCCATGGTTTTCTTCGTTTATTTGAACGTTCACAAATACTTACTGATTCGAAAGCTTCCTGAAACCCTTCCAACCCTTG
The DNA here is from genome assembly GCA_029531755.1 of Holothuria leucospilota. Taxonomy (NCBI): domain Eukaryota; kingdom Metazoa; phylum Echinodermata; class Holothuroidea; order Aspidochirotida; family Holothuriidae; genus Holothuria; species Holothuria leucospilota. The sequence continues at coordinate 1,790,976 of CM055973.1, forward strand.
AATCAACTTCATTTCCATGAATGACTGAACAACACAACACTCAATGTAGTCATATCGCTACTCGATCGTGTGCACAGTCAATGTCACGTGATGCACTTTTCTGCACGTCTCAACATAGCTACTCGGCTTGTACGTGGTGTGTATAGGGTGCAGCTAAAGTTTCCTAACCAGGGATGTGTCTATTAACTATGCTTTCAGTAACCCGATCAATATTTTTGCACAATTCGCCACTAGCCACAAAGGCTTCACAAAGGCAAAATACGGCAATACGCCTAGACTGTGCAGCGAAAGACACGGGATTCCATTCAGAGAGGAATGTTTAGAATTAAGCACGTAGAAGGCCATTAAAGGCATTGACTACAAACGAAGGGCGCACCTACGTGTACTATACCCCCAAAAGGTTAAGAAGGGCTACCACTCAGGCTCAAAGCCACGCATACCCAATTGAGCAAGGCATTTGAAGGCAAGCTTGAGAAGCACAGGGATGTTATTTTGCGTACATTCGCAGCAATCCCGGCGTTTGTTTCCCTATGAGAGCACACTAAATCTAAAAGATTTACTTGTATAATCAACTTTTACTGCAGAGTCGGACGAAACAGGAGGGTACTATGGCACGCCAAAAGGCTCACCACATATGATGATGTACTAAAAATACACGTACATGTACTAAAATTACACGTTCATGTACCAAAAATACACGATGATGTACTAACTTCATACGATCATGATGTAAATTTACAACATCATATACTAAATATTTATGTTCATCATGTTAAATGTTACGATGTATATGTAAAACCGCACGTTGTACATATAAAAACACACGTTGTACATGTAAAAACTTACGATCATCATGTTATTATTGTCCTCCCTGCATGCCATACTGAGTGAGCCTTTCGGCGTTCACGAAGTCCGCCGAAAGGCTCACCGACATACGTTCATCATCTAAACTCATGCGATTTACTAAAAATACACGTTCATGTACTAACTGCTTACGATCATGTACTGAATGCATACGTCCATGTACTGAATGCATACGTTCATGAACTGAAAAGTCAAAACTCACGATCAGCATGTAAAATACACAATATCACAACTACGTGATAGGTGTGCATGTGGGAACATTTCTGTGAAAAGTAATTTTAACTTATGCAAATTTCCTGAAAACATAGAATAACAACAAGGGGGATAGCACCTCTTGCAATAGTCCGGTAATGCCGTCTCGATAAGCTCCGCGGACGGCCACCTCTAATTCCAAAATGACAGCTTTTCGACCCTTTTTTGTAAATTTGACGCCGGATTATGAAAGAACGGGCCAAATAACCCTGATTCAAGTAACACTAACCTTTATTCTAACCCTAACCTTCATTTTGAAACAAATTTAAAATTTTTTGAAAAGGGTTGTTTTACAATCAGGGTACATCAGGTGTCTCACAGAAGGCAAAAAATAAAGTTGTTTATTTTTCTTTAGTATGTATTTTGTTGTGTTGCAGACAGGTCAAATTCAAGATTTTAAAAGTATAGAGGCATCAAGTATCCACAATTTCATTTTATACAACTTTAAATATCTATGATCTAAAATTTGGCTCCCGGGACTCTTGCTTAGTGTGAGTCTAGATGACATTGTTTTAAGTAAAAATGATGTGTAATGAAAATACAACTCATTATTCTGAAGCGTGTGGCATATCTATTTGCCTACACAGAAATTTCTGTTTGTCTGTACATGATAGGGGTGAAATGGTTTAAGAAGTTTTCAATTCTGAAACATTAGTAGTGGTAACAGCAGTTCTGTTTCAATGTGCTGATAACCATAGTCAGTCTACTTGTACACACCAATTTTCAAAACACTATGTTCAGCAACAGTATACATACTTGATGTCAAAATTATCAGTCGGAGAGGACATGTGGTTTTCGGAGAGGACAATTTGTTTGACACAGAGAAGGGAGTGTGTTAACAGGGTTGTTGAGCTGAATTATTTCAATAGAAATTAATGTCATGTTTGATAAGTGGAAGATGACAAATGAAACTATAAAGTGGATAAAGTACATAGCCTTTTCCGTAAATGTTTTCATTTAATGTATAAGTGACTGATATCAGGTGGTACCATAAGAAGGTTCTGAAACATCAGGATAATTTCTAGAAGCTTTATTCCAATTACTTCAATAAACACACTGAAATTGGTTGCTTCTGAGTGCCCTTTTTTGCAAAACACCATACCTAAAAGCCAGCTGTATGATGTCAATACAGGCCTACTGTAACCAGTCAGAGAAGATTCCTCATTGTCGGAGAGGACACTTTTTTGACATGCTCACAGTAAATCAGTAACTGCCTTTGATTTACTGTATTATTTCATAGTACCTGCAATAGTGCAATATACAGAACAAGGGAAAGTTTCTCATCCTATTTTCTGTAACATTACAATGTATTGATATAGTTAACAGTGTGAAAAAGCTCATTTTAAGTCAACAATGGTACAGCAGACTGATTCACTCAGTACATACACTACACAGAATTGTGATAGGTAAGTCAGTACATGCAGTAGGAAATAACACAACTGATTATAAATACAAATTGAGAAAATAAAAGAAAGTGTTTTGCAGTTTTGGTTTGTTACTCCAAGATCCCCTGTTGTGAACTTTTGGAGAGGCTTTTTTTTTGTAACGTAAAATTTGACCAATTATTATTTTAGATTTTTTAAAAATGTTTCTGATTCAACCTTAATAAACAACTTGGAAAGCAACTATGTAAACATGTTCTAACAAGTATGCTTGCCATATATGACAATATACTTCTAAAACCAATCAAAACACTTTGGTTTGGCTGAGGTACAACCATTTGAGAGACCATGTTATTAAAAGGGTGGTCCAACCACACATTTACAGTACCTGTGATATGTTTTAGAGTGAGTAATCCAATCATTCTAGTGAAACTTTGATAAAATTTTAGTTTGTTGATTTTGAGATACTTCCAGTTAAAGATACCCCATTTTCATCTCACAACTGAACTTGAAGCAAGCAGGATTGACATCATCCCTGCACATCGATAAAGCAGTTTTTGCTTTTCTGTAATGCACACTCCCAGTTTAGTACTTCAAAATTTAATTCCATCATTAAATGCATGGGGGGGGGGTAATATTTTGAAACCTTCACATACCCTGTTGTTAGGCTGACCTCTACTGATTTCAAGGTAAAAAAAAACGGTATCCATTATAAACAAAGAAAACCAAAAAACTTTTCACCAATGTGAGGAGATGTCACTCATTGTATTAAGTTAGCCTGCCAGTGTCAATTGGTTAGAAACTGAACCGTAAAACCTCATCTAACTCTAACTCAAGAACCATACAGTACATTGGACAACCTTTTACCAAAATGGTAGGAATTAACAGTCCTAAAAACGTATCAAGGCTAAATTTGTGGCTGGACCACCCTTTTGACCTCTATGAAAAATGTCATAATGTTTAACTGCAGGTGGGTCATGAAAATCTTCCTGAACTGCCTGGAAAGCAGTGTTACTAAAGCAGTAGTGTCCCTGGGTAATGGGTGTGTGTGTGTGGGGGGGGTGGTTGAGGGGTTCACCAATGGCAGTCGAAATCTCATCCATGGGAGAGCAATCAATTTCATCTTTGGTTAGGCTATACTGTACAAAGCAGTAGGGCAGGATCCCTTAGAGTTGACCTTTCCATTGTTTTAAGTTTCATTATCTGGATGGATTAATTGCCAGACGGGAATGCAAAAACTGCCATTTTTTAGATCATCTGAAAAATATGGATTCATATCTGTATGTGCCTCATAGTTGTTGTGGGTGACATTCACAGCTCTCAGGTACTGTAGTCCCTAGGAGTTCAATTGAGTTTGTTTGTCCATTTTTGTTAGAGAATTTTACTAGGTTCAGAATGTTAACCTACTGTAGGACCATATTGATGGAAATATCTGAATGTGTCAAAATACTTGTCCTCTCCGACATTTAAGCAAAAGGTACTCAAGGCATTGAATATATCAACAAAGAAAGCAAGAAGGATCACTGTTGATATCAATGGTTGCCAAAATCTGCACAGGAAGGCTACATAAACTAAGTAAAACAAAAACAGGGTAAACTTAGTCTTTAATACCATACACTTTTCTGTTAGTTCGAAGATGATGTACATAAGAATACCCAGAAACATGACTGTCTCTTGAACATATCCCCAAAGTCTACCTAATTAACCATGTTCTAGTTTAAATTACTACACCAAATTCTTATAAATGGAGAACCCCGATCATACAAAGGTTAATTTTGATATAAATCTGCAAATATGTATCCCCTGGAAAACATCGTCTCTGATTTTCGGAGAGGACATACTTTTTGACATGCATAACGTATTGAGTATACTTGAGTGAAGGAGATGTAATTATGCATTTATCATGGAACAATGTTAGTACTTTAAGTACCATAAGTGGGAGCTCAAGTGCTCCTGTTTCTTAAACAGAAACATAGAAATACCATTTATGTCGGAGAGGACACTTTTTGACGGAATTGAAAGTCTCAGTGTTGAAACTGGTTCCATATCTCAACTGAAGGAGTGAACATAATATCAATACTACATGTTTGTAGGATACAAATTACTGATTTGTGAGGCAACATTTTTTTTTTACTGGGCCATACATCTCTCAGCTTAACTTACATGATTTCGGAGAGGACATATTTTGACGGAAAATACCACCTCCTTTTCATGCAGTTATTCATTTATTAAATTTGCTTCAATCATTGAAAGGTGTAGGCCTTTGAACAACCTTGTTGTAGTTGTAACTTCCAAAGCAGTACTTTCTGTCAAACTGTTTTCTGTATTAGTGATTCATCTGGTCAAATGTTTGCAAAATTCAAATGAGACGGTGGAATTTGCCAGAAATGACACTATGCAGAATTATTTTACCCCAAATTGTGCTCGTACACATTAAAACACCTGGGACGTAGGCTCTAATCTAGGAGAGTATTCCGCCATCTTAAATTTATTTAAGTTTTAACGAATACGCACTGTCTATTAGGCCTAGGCTAGGCTTGTTACTGTTGCGTAATACTGATGATGCCATGTATACACGCCGCGCATTTATTAACGGTCTATACTAGCGTGGCCTACCCAATAAGTGCAGAAAACTAAAAAGTACTTACCCCGGTGATGATTCCACTAACACATTGGATTCGATCAACTGGATGACCAATCATAAACACGTGATTTACACATGTACATCGTATAAATTGCCAATGCACTTAGTACATGAACGTGTGCGTTCAGTACATGAACGTATGCATTCAGTACATGATCGTAAGCAGTTGGTACATGAACGTATGCATTCAGTACATGAACGTATGCATTCAGTACATGGACGTATGCATTCAGTACATGATCGTAAGCAGTTAGTACATGAACGTGTATTTTTAGTACATCGCATGAGTTTAGATGATGAACGTATGTCGGTGAGCCTTTCGGCGGACTTCGTGAACGCCGAAAGGCTCACTCAGTATGGCATGCGGGGAGGACAATAATAACATGATGATCGTAAGTTTTTACATGTACAACGTGTGTTTTTATATGTACAACGTGTGGTTTTACATATACATCGTAACATTTAACATGATGAACATATATATTTAGTATATGATGGTGTAAATTTACATCATGATCGTATGAAGTAAGTACATCATCGTGTATTTTTGGTACATGAACGTGTAATTTTAGTACGTGCACGTGTATTTTTAGTACATCATCATATGTGGTGAGCCTTTTGGCGTGCCATAGGGTACGACGATACTTTATTGCATGCGCTTATAGCTGCATTTTAAGTCTCATGAGGAACCTAGTTTGAAAGGTTTGAAAGGCTACTACGATGAAGTTCCGCCGTATAGAGCAAGAGAACAGAAACCGGTCTAGTTGGTTTTCAAAAGATCACCCAAATGTCAATTTGAGAACGACTCATATTCCTCCAAAAAAGAGTAGAATTTTATGCTTTTGCTTATTGCTTATATCATGTTATAACATGATCGGGTACTATTCCCTAAAAAATTCAACAGTTCACCGACTTGGTAGCGTCAGAGAGTGAACCGCCTACCCCCCCCCCCGCCTATATATATATATATATATATATATATATATATATATATATATATATATATGTATGTATATATATACATATATATATATACATATATATATATACATATATATATATATATATATATATATATATATATATATACGGTAAAAGAAGTATCACACCATAACACAGAATATAAAAGAAAAACAAGTTAGGTGTAGTACTGGCTCTATATTTCGGCAGCAAGCTGCCTTCGTCAGGAACGTACTAATAAAATGATAGGATAGACACAAGAGAACAGACACAATACACGAGGAAGGAATGTAAACCAACAAAAAAAAAATAAAACAACGCTGGACACAGAATAGAAAGGAATGTAAACCATCCAAGGCTAAAAGACTAAAAGGCTATAGGCCTAGCATAGGCAGAAAGAAAGAAAAAAGAGAACCACAAGCAAGCAAACCGGAAAACCAAACCCATAAAGTTGACAAAAAAAAAAAATTACAGCATCCTACACCTTTTATTTTGACTAAAAAAACCATCATCTTGGTTTAACCCACCCGGAGCAATGGTACCCAGATTCCAAATCCATTTTCTCTCCTTTCTATTTAGTAGCTGATGAAGTTGTTGCCTACTAGAATTAGCTACATGCAAAGTGTCGACAATCTGCCCATGGAAGCACATGGAAACAATCCAAATTATGATGAATTAAGTGATCATATAAGAGTTTATTATCCATTATAATATTATATATATATATATATATATATATATATATATATATATATATATATATATATATATATATATAGATATATATATATATATATATATATATATATATATATATGATGTACTGGTCAAATCAGGCAATAGTACCATAGCGACCACGCTTTTTTGTAAACCTACCGACACTCACGGTTACCTGGTCAAACCATTAAGGGCAATACTGGTTGCAACAAAAGCCCCTGCCAGGTCTGCAAACACATCACCCTTGGAGAACATGTCAGCATCCCCAGTGTAAAATTTGCTATGACTCCCCCTAATCTAAATTGTGACTCTTGTAATGTTGTTTACATTTTTCACTGTAATTTATGTAATGAGGGTCTTTACGTAGGTGAAACCAAGACTTCCTTTCGCTTTAGGTTTAACAACCATAAAAACCTATTCGCGACAAAACTCCAGGTTTCCCCGTGGCAAAGCACTTTAATCTTCCCTGCCATTCCCTTCAAAATCTTAAAGTCACCCTCATTGCAAGCAATTTTGTTTGTACTGAACACCGCAAGTCCGCCGAACTTAATTGGATTTTGAAACTGAATTCACACATCACGGGGCTAAACACGGGGGCTCCTGTATCAAATCATTCAACAACAGGAGGTACGCCCATGATACAGCACTTAGTATATACATATGGCACTTAAAGGACATGAGCAATAATAATGGTTGAGGTTGAACGAAGTTTATACCCTCTGAAGCTAGCTTACAAGACGACAATGGGACAAGCATCCAAGATGTGATGGGGTGGATGAACTGTGCAGGATCTTCATGACATTTTATGGTAATACTGTACTTTATTTCAAAATAGATAAAAATACCCATTCCCTCCTTATTTTTTGTCAGTCTTCTGTACTTACCTTTCACGTAAGATTTTTTACTGGAAAATCCTCCTCCCCACTTTCCTAATATACATTCCATGGGTATTATAGGTGATGCTTAAATGACAATTTGACCAAACATTTGCTTTCATACCATGCTGACTTAAAGACGCTTAAAATGGTGACCTTTGAACCACATCTTTCTATTGTCTAAGTGTGGTAAATGTTTTCACAAATAAATCTCCCCTGGTAAGTAGATGATCATTCTGTTCATAAAGCTCATCAAGTCCAACTAAGAACCTTCTCCTGTTATCGTGTTGCACAGTAAGCACAACCTTCATCAAACTCTAGTAAGCGTGTGGAATTAATAGGTCTGCCTGTTGTACTGCATCATGGCAGCTATAAAGTGACGATATGCCTGGGTGCTCAGCGGGCTAGCTAATATATATGATTTAATAGAAAGGGCATGGAGCGTTTGTAATTAATATGTTTACAGAGAATTATAAATGGATGTCGCAAGCATTTGAACAATATCAAGACAGCGCACTTTAAACTTACATTATAGAGAAAATACAACTTCACCAGCTCCCCGTTTTTTAAGTAAAAAGTAGTAAGATACACAATGGCATGCAATAGAACTATGTGTTGGTGGAGTAAAGTTGTTAATATTTCGACGACCGAAAAAGGATAACGTTTCAGGTGTTACGTTTCAGGTGTTTAGAAACTTAGAACTTACCTTCAAGTAAATCCTGTACGCCATTTTCTGAACAAAAAATGCCCTACAGGTGTAACCTACGTAAAAACCGTAGATAAGTGCAGTGAATGTAAAAGTTTAAAAGGTCGGCGACATTTGCATTTGTTTACGTCAAAATCGTGAGTCCTTTACTAATTACTCCAATAAATTTGATTCTTTTATTAAAAGAAACCAGCATAACAGCTGGGAATATTTGCATCAGACTACCAGTTCAACTATTTGTTCTTTCAATGTTGTTGCTACCTTCCTAAAGTGAAATAGAAACTATTTCCCACAGTGACCAAAAGTTAGTCACAGGTTCAATTTTCTTCCTTATGTGACCTTCCAGAATGGCTTTCGAAAGATGTAGGAGGCTCATCGGGTGGTGCATGATCAAATGTAAAGGCATGCTAGTTCCAAAAGATACCTTACACTCTAATAGGTGAAAAGTTTTATTTTTTAGTGTAACTGCCTTTCGGCTCCCTGATTTAATGCACATCCTATGCGGTTGACAGATACTCTTTTTCATGGCTTTAAATATAGGGTGATCTGTTGATTTTACCGTCAATATACAATTGAGATGACCTAGGTTTAACTGTTGTTGTTTCCTGGATGTACAGTTGTAATAGATCAAAAGCCACTTGCTCAGTAGCATACATGTAGACACTGCTTTTTGTGTCACGCGTAAGAGTCATATAATTATGAAATACCGGGGTCTAGGAGCCGGCAGCCACCTGAATAAAGAAAATTTTCTAAGTCAAAGGAAGTCATGTCACGAGTATTGCCAACTTTAAGAAATTCAGGAAACAAATGTTATCTCTCATGAAACTGGGTCTGCCGTTCTTAAGTTAGCAGTAACGATAACTTGTGAATACTGCTCTGAGCAACGTTAAATCAGAGAAAGGAAATATGTTTTCATGATGGCGAGCGCCAAATAAGCCGAGTGAGTAATCTGACCCGCTTTACTCATAAAACATATGAAACTATTAAAGGCTTGCTATTAAAGGAATGTTTACCTAATCGATTCATGTGGGGTTAACTTTGACACCTTTGCAGTTAACAGAGAACGTATATCCACTAATTTTGCAGTGAACCACTACTAGAAACTAATATTTAAGGCATTTTTCCAAAAAAGAGATAATCGAAACAGCATTACCCGAAATTTCCAGAATTTTGCGATTATTTTTCACACACATAATGTTTTCATTTTCTTGTTATCAAAAAGAGGCGCTTTAAATATGACGTAAAAGAGCCATTTGCAAGTTACACAATGTCTAAGTCATTGCAATTGGTATGCATGAAGGAAAGTGTCAATATGGGAAATAAGGTTTGAGGCTTCCTCGGTGCTGTTTTTAAAACTGCGTACCTATACCTTAGCCTTAACACAGGCTTACGGGGACTAGATCGCATTGTCAGCAGGTTTGGCAATTTCAAACAATTTTCAGGACTTTACATAACTCTGTTTCTTTAGTTTAATGACCCAACAAAAGGGGAGTAAAAAAAAGAATCGTACAAAAATATATTCAGGTATATTTGTTAAAAATCAAGTTTGCCAAAGATGCCGTTAGCTCACTCCCCATTTACGTAAAAAACAGACCAAGTCACCCAGTTTCATTATCAGTTGCAGAACTGGTACTAGTACAAGTGTTAAGCATGGCAGCCACCTTCACAACATATCTTCCTCTTTCTCTGTTCCTCTAGATGTATATTCAGGTTATAAACAGAAGATACAGTATGATTTTATTCGTGTTTTCTTTTCCAAAAAAAGGAAGGTGCAGTGTTTCAAGTTTGACCGTGTGAGGATACAACTTCGATGGCCTCGGAGCTGTGATAAGTTCCAAAGTTACCGTGTGTGGTCAACTACATTTTTACACAGGGTACTATTATAGTCTGTATGCTGCATGCGTGAATCACTGTTGTAGTGTATGGTGAAAGACGGTGGTATTGCTAAGTCACACAAACTATTTCTTCTGCTCTTGTAAAACACTTTTTTTCATTTTACTTAAACAATGTGTCATGAAAATATATTGAGTACGTCATTTGCAATTTTATTTCCTATGAAAACTGTCAAAGGGAATTTTGTGTACGTATTATATCGTTACTTTCCACATCATGTGCAATTGTAATTACTTTGTGTGGGTTGGTAATATTCTGATAAAACGTGATTTAAGGCTCCCTTTAGTCCTTGTACATCCGGGAACAAGCAGAAGTCAAGCAACAATGGCGTGACCCCTAGCAACATAAACATCAGTTTTTTGTTTGTTTGTTTTTTTTGTTTTTGTTTTGTTTTTGTTTGTTTTTTTTGTTTTTTTAAGGTTGAAATAAATGTATTCAAGCCTTTTATGCACTCCTTTCGGTAAAAAGCATACATTATCATGTTAATCTTGATGCAGGAAAAGCTAGAGGGAATTTCACCTTTAACTTACATTTCCTGTTAAGCTCTGCCTGGAATTTCAGAAACGTAAGAGAGACAACCTACACCTGTAAATAGTTCCCATCTATTTTCTGAAAAACTGTTCTGCTGAATGGACTTATTTAGTAATACCTACAGACTCAACATCAATGCAGACACTATTAAGTCAGTGAGAGCTGGTCCATGCTTTTATTTATTTGCGCTTTTGTTCCGTAACGGTTGCATTATACATTTTGAATTTATTTACCAGCACTGGGAATTAACAAATCACAGCTCATTCAGATTTCCGCTTGGTCACAATAAAGAAACAATGTCACAGAAGCCGTACACTTTAAGATTCATTACAACTCCCTGTTCCGACAGAGAACAATGTTTCTATGTTGGGGCCTAAAGCTACCTGTTCGGAAGTTCTAAGTCGACGTGTTTCTCATGAAAACTTTACCAACCTTTCATCTTTTGAAAATTAATCGATTGTAGGATTTTTTCTAAATTGTTCCATCCAAATTGTTGTCCTCTATCTCTGAGGGTTACCCTGACTAAGGTCAATGTTGCAATACCTCGTACGTAAATCAGCTGTGATTGCATAGGGACGCGTCCGCCATTTTAAAAAGGGGCAAGAAGTCACGCCTTGTGCGAGTATGTGTGTGCAAACTGTATGACGGAAATTGATTTGGCTAAATCCTGTAACATTTTTTCCTTGCAAAGTGTGAATTAAGTAAGAGTCCTTAAAAATTATAAAAGAAGATTTTTCTTTAATTTCTGCCTTCACATGTAAACACGAATTGTCCAAAAAAGGGTTTAATCCGGTTTCCATCGGTAACAAAGAGCGAAATTTAAGAAGCGCACACGTATGTAATGGTCAACTCGCCCTGTATGGCATACTCCGCATTTGGCGGATCTCTCATGCCCAATCTAGGCTCGGACATCTCGGCACATGTGTTATGCTAAACCTGAGACAACTCGACATCTTAATGAGAGATGTCGACCACTGCGACAACTCGGCACTAATATCAATTTCGCACGGAAACCAACTTGTCCCCAGAAGAATTTTTGTATCGATTGTAAAAATTTTCCCCGGCATCTTTGGCTTGCACCTGGTCAGTAAAGATTGCAATTGGATGTAAAGAAGGAAGGTGCATCCATACATCATTCTATGTTACAAAAAATTGGGGATTTCCAGAGGCTTTCTTTAATTTTTGTAATAGGATTTCAGAATATTAGGGAAGGGAGCTTCTGACCACTACAGCTCTGGAAAATAATTTGTTGTAGTAACGGTAAGGGATCTGAAGTTGAAATATTGATTAAATGAACAGGAAATTTCTCACAGCTAGATATTGAGGTGTGGAGAAGGTGAGAATCATAGTTTTATACTACTTTCTGTCAAAGGTAGCTAACTATACTACCCCTTTAAGTTGAAGTGTTGTTTCTCTCGGTGGAATGCTGTGCACGGCCTAAGTTAGCCAAGATAAAGCCTATGTCTAAGCGCGCTGCCCCTGTCGCGTACCTAGCTAGGGTTAAGGCATTATGTGTATCGCTCTGGTACGATGGGTGTATTTTAATGCAAAATGTATGCAAAATAGCTTTTCTTTGTTTACTGTCTTGTCGTATGTATGTTTGGGCAGTACAGTATGTGGTGTCATCTTCACTTGAGCTTGAGAGACAGGTGAAACAGTAAGGGTGTGGCAACATTTCCTGCGAGTGATGTAGCAGAGAAGTTTGGAGATTCCTGCCTAAGCTGCCTAAGAGCAGAAGGAAAAGAGTAACTGGTAAAATGAGTAGATCAGACCATTTTCGTTTTGAGAGTTCCTGCTTATAATAGCAGATGACAATTTTTTGAGGATCCCTGCTAAAATGAGCAGATGACATTTGTTGAGACTCCCTGCTTAAATATGCAGATGACAATTTTTTTTAGAGTTCCTGCTAAATGATGCAGATGACATTTTGTGACAATTCCTGCTAAAATAGCAGATGAAAATTATGGTGTAATTTGAGACTGTTGCCAGAACTGTGCGCTGCAGAGAGGGTCGGAAACGTAAGAGTGACGACAGGGTTGCATTTTTGAGACTGGAGATGGTCATTCACATCATTTTGAACTAATTAACACGTTTTTCGGCCATTAATGGATGAGATTATTAAGCTGTTAAAAGTTGAATTAAAAAGTATTGAACTAAGAAGAGAGTGAATATGGACACAAATAAAAGAAAAGATTGAGATATCAGAGAAGAGATTAAGTTGTTATAGAAGGAACGTTGGATGAGAAAGTATTGGTCCAAGAAGAGGGTAAATATGAACACTGAAATAAAAGGAAAGACTACGATGTAAAGGAAGAGATTATTAGAGCAGTTATAGTTTGAACGTTGGATGACAACGTATTGAAACAAGAACAGGATAAATATGAACACTTTAATAAAAAGAAACATTGTGATATCGACGAGGAGAGTATAATTAGGAAGGATTCGTGTGTACATATGTAAATAAAGTTTTATTGTTGGACTGGACACGTTGTAGGCCTGATTCATTTTATGTGAATTGCAAAATCTTAGCTAATAGAGCGAGGACCCGTGTGACACAGCGTCTACTTAGGAAAAGTGTCAGACTGCCACTCTGGAAATATAAACAACATAGTATCTAGTCTAAATTTCATTGCTTTTATTTTTGCTTTGATTAACACTAACATGGGATACAAGGACATTCTTTAACCCTTTTGCAGGGGAGCACAAAAACAGAAAGGATTTCAGTGTTCAACAAGTGCAAACAGCTAATTTAGATTAATTGGGCTTTGATATTACCTACAAGCTACATTGAAAGGAAACTTAGGAAAGGAGGCCCAGTGAGAATACCATTTCTTTAATTTCTTTTGGAAAGAATGTCAGAATTTATTATAGCAGCTCATATCCCAAATGCACATAATGATTGCATTATTTCTTGCATGAAATTTCTCCATGGAGAAAACATGGCAACATTAATGCTTGACAAAATTACTAATACAGTAAATATAAAGTACAAAACAAGCAACAAAATGTGAAACATAATATGTAACCAAGAATGTCTCTTTTATCATGTTGACAATGGTGATACTGCACTTTCAGATACTGAAAGCAACAGCTACTATACATCATCTATCCCCTCAGGGAAATGTTGCCACTTTATACTTTCCCCCATTTCCCCCTACCGTCCCAGGGCAATTCCTGATCTTGGCAGGAAGACGTCGCTAACTAGTATGATAAAGCATGCTGTCCTTAAAAGTGACTTACAGTTACTGCTTCCTACAGTTACCAGCTGCTTTGGCTCTTTGAATTTGCAATATTCACCAAGGTGCAGTTGGTGATGCAAACAATCAAGTACTTTCAAAATATCACAGTTTTATGAATAACTCAAAGATTGACAGTCTGATGAAAGTTCGTAGCTGAAGTGAGTCTGGATTTGGTGGTCATTTCACTCTGTGCATTTCCTGCTTATGTGGTTGATAACCACAAACAACTGGTGGCAAAGCAGATACTTCATAGGGAAAGGCTTCATGCTCAGCAGCACCAAAACGGTCTCTTGGGTGTATCACTGTTAAAACATAAAATGCATAGGAACATTCATTTCTGCTTAGGCAAAGCAATTAAACTGCTAAGACATACTGTAACTAGACTCATGGAAAATGAAGCACAAAAGATTCCTTCCTTTTTAGGAAAATCCTATCAAAATCCAGAATTGAACATCTTTATGAGGTGCAGGAATGTCACCAAGTCCCTTTTAAAAAGTAACAACTGTGCCTCTGGATATGGCTATAGCACACATTATAATGTGGTTGCAATATTTTGTTTACTTACAAGCAATGGTTAAAAATTCTAATGAATGCTTTAAGAATCTATACTAAACCTAGCCTAATGGAAATGGAAAGTTATTGTAGTACAAACCTTGGCTACGTAACATTATGTAAAGACCAGCGCTACCAGCAAGGATAGTAGTCTAGTTATCTCCTGGAATGCTCCTACAGTACCCAACAGGACTAAGGAGCATGAACTCAGCACCTTACCTACGTATCCCAAAATACCTGCAGCTCTGAGTCTTACCAAAGATTTGTGAGTAAGGCTGTGAATCCTAATAATTCACGTGGCTATTTCACCGTTGCCTTATCGATGTCAGATTGTGCAATTTCCAACTGTTCGGAGATCTTACTGGAATAATTGTATTTAAACCTACCATCGGTACTGTTTGGACAAATGTGGGAGGTAAGGGGTGAAGAAGAGGTGACAATAACCTACCATGATATAAGAAAAGTCTGTCTGCCGGAAAGATGCACCAGTTGCCATTGTCGGAGGGCACAATGGCATCTCATGTCAATACCTCATTTTTCTCAAACTTTTGAAAAGTTCTCGCGATCCTCTGCATAATCTTTACCACCCAAGTGTTAGGTAGTGGCACACATTTCCGAATGTCATCCTTCATCCCTTTCCTTGATTTGAGGTAATTACAAAATTGATGCTATAAAAATATGAAGTACAAAAATCCTTGGATAACTATAGGAGGACACTGAACTAGGGCGCTTTTACGGATGGAGTTTAAGCACCTAACCCATCATTAGACAATAGGCACTTGGGAATAACAACTTAATCCTTTTTGTTAGGGGAGATTTTCCTAAACAGACCTTTTACTTCCTCTTCTAGATTTGTTTGACCTAATCTTCCTTATCAGAGTTTGATCTTTTGATACCAAGGTATTTAATCCTCAGACAAACATTTTATGAGACAATGCATGGGAAGTGATATGCATTACCGACAGATGTCCAGCCTTTGTTATCTTTCCAATATAAACAACTGTAACTACGCTTTTAAAGGATCGCATTTCTTTATTATTCTAATTTTTACGCATGTAAAGTAGAATGCCTTTTCCTTGAAGGCGGCAATTCTACATATGTCTACAAAATTAACAAGGTTTCGCATTGTTCCTGAAATTAAGCGTCATGAATCTATTTTCAGTAAGTCATTTGAACTTTTACTGAACCCTTTAAAAAGGGGTAAACTGGCGTAAAAAGATGACTCATGTTTTTGTTTTCCTTGACGACTGGCAAACAACTCTCTAATTAAACTGACCGAATAATCAGAATGTGACTGTTTTTTCTCAGCAGACACTTTTTATTTTTAGCTTAACTGAGGCTCCCTGTTTTCTAGGATGGTAATGGTACGGGATTTGCCCGTAGGAGGATGAATGACATTGGGCTTCACAGCAATGCTTCAACTCCAGCCCCCGTACATGAAAAAAAAAATTATCCACTACCGATGAGCACCGAGCGTCCCCCAAATCGCATCGTTTAAGATATTTTATTATGTTTCACTTTCTTTAAAAGAAAATGCAGTCACCTCAAAAAGTATACCCTCAGTATCATAAATGGCTTTTTTAAATCATGTAACCAGCAAGCTTTTAACTAATTGTTTAAATATGCAGAATAACACTTTGGTATATCTTGTGTATGTCATATTCATCTTCTCAAACATCATGACGTGTGAATGGAAGGGTAGCAAAAGGAGATTTAAATAGCCTTGCAACTGTTCAAAAGAAGGTGAGGGTCGTTGTTCATTTCCTTTTAACATGGCAAACATTATAAATTTCATTTTAATTTCTTCCAGATTTCTCTCTTCTTCTTTGTCTCGTTTAACAAGGTGACTAAATAAGGTTCAATTGGAAATTGACTTTTGACTTTAACAAGTGGTAGCAGACCCCCTGCTTCCCTCCCATATGTATACCGTTGGTAGCTTCAACATTCTTACAAAAGTGAATAATTCTTTAGCAGTCTGTAAGAGTTCATGATTAGGGTGTAGTTCACGAAAAAAGAGCTTTACCCGTTGGACCCAAGAAGAGCCGTGATGTTTTTGGTTGAGGTCAAAGGTCGCTGAGGTCCCAAACGTAAAACTATGAAAATCTTTTAAACTGCTTGTAAACATAACTCAAGATAGCGATGATGGCCGATACTTTCCTTACCAACTTCATAGATTTATCGTACTAAGAGGAAAGATTTGGATTGTTTCTTGCAAAGGTTAAAGGTCAAGACAGGCAACCAAAGGCCAAAATGGAAAAAAAAAAAAAAACTGTCAAAATCTTGGCCCCAATTGTTTGTTGATGCTATGTGTAGTTTACTTTCCATAGTTAACACTAAAGGTTGTTAACACTTAATTTTTTGGAAAAAATTCTGAAAAATGCAAAAACATTGTAGATTGGACTTAAAATTTGACACAATTTTGATAATAATAATAATAATGATGATGATGATGATGATGATGATGATGATGATGATGATGATGATGATGATGATGATGATGATGATGATGATGATGATGATGATGATGATGATGATGATGATGATGATGATGATGATGATGATGATGATGATGATGATGATGATGATGATGATGATGATAAGTCTTATATAGCGCAGAATCCAACCAAGGTTGCCCATTGCGCTTTACGAGTGATGAATATACAAACATTAATAACAAGAAAAAAACAAAGAGGTCTTAAGATGGTGTTTCAAAAGTTCAAGTTGGTCAATACATCGAAGACTTGGTGGGAGGGCGTTCCACAAACGTGGTGCAGCATAGAAAAAGCATCGATCACCATAAGCTTTGGTATTAGAAGCTGGGGTCTGTAATTGTTGGAGATGATGAGATCGTACTGGTCTATTTCTTGACTGATGTTTAACAATGCCAGAAAGGTATGAAGGAGTCCCTGAGTTTATAGCGAGAAAAACTAAAATCAGAATCTTGTATTCTATACGAGCACGTATGGGTAGCCAGTGTAAATCTTTGCGAAGCCTAGTAACTGATGTGTGCTTGCCAACACGACTGACGATTCTAGCAGCAGTATTTTGGATTCTTTGAAGTCGAAACGAGTGGGATGATGTTAAACCATAAAGAAGTGAGTTTGCGTAGTCTAGCCTGCTGGAGATGACTGCATGGATGAGCTTCTCGGTGCTGGGTTTATCAAGGTATTTTCTAACTCTTCCGACTTGTTGGATATGATACATTGTAGACTTGCAAATAGAATTGACCTGATTTTCCATTGTGAGATATTTGTCCATAAAGACACCGAGATTCAGTACTACTGAGGTTGGTTGTACAATTTTTGCACCAACGGTAAGTGACAGATTGTCAAACTTCGGATCATCACCGAATCGACTTCTAAAAACAATAAATTCTGTCTTATCATCATTTAGTTTTGAGTAGTTGATTAAGCCTTATACTTCATTTTCACATATTGAAAATTTTAGGTCTAAAGCTGGTTCACTTGTCACAGAATTGCTTGAAAGATTTTAAAAATACGTCTAAATTTAGCAAAATCTGTTCCAAACTTCCCAAGTTAAAAACGAACAAGCTTGTACATCCTAAACCCCAACCAATAACTTTCTCGCAATCTTTTCCACAAAACTGAAACCCATGGAAAGTTTGTTTTTCCACATCCTACTTCAATGTTTATTTCTCACGTTTGATCTTTCTCTCTGCATTTGTAAAGGACTGTACAGCACAATTACAGTAAATACTTATTCATTCATTCATTTATTTGTTTTTCCACGTTATCAGAAAATATACAGACAGAAGTATCAAACAAAATAATATGTGGATGGAAGTGAACTTAAAACCCTTGTGGGCTTTACAAAGAAGATCACTCCCGTAAAAGAAAAAACTTAATTAGAAAAACCAAAACATTCAGTACCATATAATACCAATCCCATTTACTTCATCCCTTCCCAACCCTTTCCTAACCCACCCGTATGCATGACAATCAATTACACCCAATGGTTATACTGATAACAGTAAACGTACATTAAAAAAAAGAACTATCTCTTCAATACTGACAAATGTAGTAATTCTGAAGGCATTTTCTGAAAGAAGCAACAGATCGTTTCGCATGAAGACCATTTGGTAATGAATTCCACAGATAAATAGATCTATACCTAAGACTGAGCTGACTGCGAGATTTACGATACAAAGTATTTCGAAGTTTGTCTGCGTGGCGTGTTTCGTGATTATGAATAGAGAGATTACACGTATAAAAAGAAGAAAACGAGCCAGGAAGAAGATTATTTAGACAACGATAGGTGAAGTTAGCTACATTTAAGGATATAAGATCCTCTAACTTAAGTAAATTTATAGAGGAAAACATTTCATTGGTGCTACTGCGTGGTAACGCACAGGTGATGATCCTAACGGCTCTTTTTTGAAGGATATACAATTTATTTAAATTTGTCTTAGTTGTACCAGACCAAATCGATGAGCAGTAAGAAAGATGGGGCAATACAAGGCTAAGATAGATAGATCTCATAATTTTATGGGGAAGTATGTGCTTTAATTTTGATAAAATTCCGATACCTTTGGAAATTTGGTTTGAAATATGGCCAATATGATCCACCCAGGAGAGATTAGCATCAATATGTACACCCAAAAATTTAGTACTATTAACCCTTTCCAGAGGAATACCATTCATAACAACATGCATATCAGTATTTACATTAGGCCTACTATAATTAAACAAAATATAGTGCGTCTTTTCCACATTAATAGACAATTTGTTTGAAGCAAACCAATCATAAAACCTTTGCAGCTCATTACACACTGTTCTTTTCAAACTATTTATATTGCTTTCAGTGAAAAATATGTTCGTGTCATCAGCAAAAAGAACCAAGGAACACTTTTTCGAAATGTTACAAATATCATTCACATACAAAATGAAAAGCAAAGGTCCTAAGATGGAGCCTTGGGGAACACCGCATTTTACAGTAAGTTTGCTTGACCATGTCCCATTGACAGTTGTTAACTGCTGCCTATTTGACAAGTAACTAGAAAACCAAGAATGAGCAGGACCTCTTATTCCGTAATGTGTAAGCTTATGTAGTAAAATGTTATGATCAATCGTGTCAAAGGCCTTGGAAAGGTCAAGAAATATCCCGATACAATATTTACTACTGTCCAAGGCACTGTATATCTTATCAATAGCGTCGGCCAGTGCCAATTCAGTTGAGTGACCTGGTCTGAAACCATATTGATTATCATGTAGTATACTAAATTTACTTAGAAATTTGTTCAGTCTATTAAACATTAATCTCTCAAGGCTTTTTGAAAAGCAAGGCAGGATTGAAACAGGCCGATAATTACAAAGAGTGTTGGCATTTCCTTTTTTAAAAAGTGGGATAACTTTGGCTAGTTTAAGTTTATCTGGAAAAGTTCCAGTACTGAGAGACAAGTTGAAGATGTGACAAAGAGGCCTTAAAATGTAGGGTATAACTTTTTTGACTATATTAGGTCTTAGATTATCGACACCGGCTGCTTTTCGTGGATCTAGTGAATCAGTGGTAATTTTTTCAACCTCGTCCACTGTTGCTGGAAAAAGATAAAGAGAACTAAGATTTGGATCACTAAGGTAATCACTGGGAAGTGTAGCAGAGTGAATTTTTGCAGCTAAAGAAGGACCCAAATTTACGAAATAATCATTAAAGCTATTAGCGATTTCTTGTTTGTCACTGACTGTGTTATCGCCAATTTTAAAAGTATCAGGCAAATTAACATTATTATTTTTATTTAGCAGCTCGTTCACAATTTTCCAAGTTCCTTTCATGTCATTTCTGTTCTCCTGAAACTTATCAAAATAATACCTCTTCTTTGCAATTCGAATGACATGATTCAGCTTATTACGAAATCTAGTATAAATTAATTTATTGGCAACAGATGGGTTTCTCAAAAATTGTTTGTAAAGTCTATGTTTTTTCTTTATGGAAGAAATAATCCCCGAAGTGATCCATGGTGAACTCTTTTCCCCTTTACCTTTATCTTTAATACGTATCATAGGAAAACATGCATCATGGATATCCCTAAACATATCATAAAAAGTATCGAAGGCCGTGTTTGTATCATTCTTACTTAATACATGCTCCCAATTTATAGCAGAAATACGTAAAACAAACATGCGAATGTTATCTTCTGAAAAATTTTGAATATACACATCACGTCTTTTCACCGACTTCTTACATTTAAAAGAAGTATTAAGAAATATTGGAAAGTGGTCACTTATATCAGTAACTAATACGCCAGCTCTTAACTCATGACTTGTATCATCAATAAACGAAACATTACTCAATATGTTATCAATTAATGTAGCTGAACTGTTTGAGACACGGGTTGGTTTAGTAATGACTGCAGAAAAGCCGCAAGTGTATAAAGTATGCAAAAAGTTTGAAGAGTCCTCACTTAAAGTATCTATATTGAAATCTCCAAGAATGTAACAGTATTTCTTCTCTCTAGAGATTTTATACAGAGTGTCATACAAATAATCATTGAATTGTGAAATATCCCCGTTTGGTGGACGATAAATAACACCGACGATAACATTAACATTGCAATATGGGGCAGTCATTTCAACAAAAAGACTCTCGACAGTATCGTTAAAGAAAGAAAGGTCTACACGTTCTGAATAAGTAAAATCACGACGGGCAAACAAGCAGATGCCCCCTCCTTTTCTGTGAGTACGATGATGTTCAATAAGGCTGTAATTATTGAGGTTAATTAAGGGTGACACATTATTGTTCAGCCACGTTTCAGAAAAAGCGATGACAGCGAAATTATGTTTTATGATGGAAAGATAGTCAACAATAGAGTTAAAGTTCTTATTTAAACTTCTGCTATTCATATGAAATACATTGAAGCCTTCATTCGATAACATATTAAACTTATCTACATCATAATAGCAAAAAGCATCTGTATTTCCACAATCAAAATCAAGGGTATACGTTCTAGGTGGCATAACACGAAGAAAAGGCGGAACAAAAACCCACAGAACCCACAGAAGAAAAGAAAAGAAAAAAAAAAGAACAAAACGTCACCAACTCAAATGTAAAGCGGGTGAAGAGTAAAATCACTCTTTTACTCGTAAACAAATGAAAGACATAACTAGGTACAAGGGAAAGCAGACTTAAACGGTATTGCAGTATAGCAAACATGGATACTACGAATACAAGGTAGGACTTGTTATTCTCCGGTTGTCCTACATACTGACTTTGGTCTGTTTTTAGGGCCATGAACCCTTGTAGACGTTTTCAACGGGTACAAACCACTCCTGATATGAAAGCGCACATAGAGGCCTTACATACTAAGTTCAAGTTTGTTTACCATTCTGTGCAAGGAAGGTGGTAAGGTGGTTCCAGCCTTTTTACTTCATTCAAATGCCATTTTCGCGTAGCGGAAGGATATCGTGCAAAAAGTGCCTGAAATACCGTCATTTTTTTCTATTTGTGTATCATTAGTGCTTCCTTTCCTCCAAAGGGGCCTTCTCTTAGGGGCCTGATGGGGTTCGGGGCAACTCCAAGTTCTTCTGTGGCAATTCCAAGGTAGCAAACCGTCGGCGAAACCCTTCAGAGAGCTGGAGTATTTAAGAAATTTTCGACACAGGAATGAAGCTTTCGAATAACTTCTGAGTATCTGATAGCACTGAATGAAACGTAAACATGATAATAAAAAACACTTTGCTAAGGAATATCTGTCAACCACATACGATGTGCATTAAATCAGGGAACTGAAAGATTATTACACCAAATAATCAACTTTTCAACCTTTAGAGTACAAGGTAAATTTTGATACTAGCAAGGCCCTTAAATTTGATGATTCAAGGGAGTTATCGGTCGGAGGAGCAATAAAGATGATTGAGGTTGAACGAGGTTTCCACCCTCTGAAGCTATCTTACATGAATTGAGAATGGGACAACCATCCAAGATGTGACGGGTAGGGATGAACTGTGTAGCATCTTTCTGACATTTTATGGTAATGTTTACCTTTTTTTAAAAATATATAAAAATACCCATTCCTTTCTTATTTTGTGCGTCTTCCATTCCTACCTTGTAAATCAAATAAGATTTTTACTGAAAATTCCCACACCCTTTCCTAATATACATTCCATGGGCATTAGAGGAGACCTTTAAATGACAATTTGAACAAAGTTGTTGACACTTGGAACAGTCTGCCAAAGAGTGTTGTCAAAACCACATCTGTCTTAAGCTTCGAAAAGCTTGATAAATTTTGGAGGCAGTAGCCCAAATAAAGAAGAAAAGCTGGTGTTTAAGTCACATAGTATTTGCTACCAGAAGGCGTCTATGTTTGTGGTCAGGTGAGAGTTCAATCCAATCGCCAATGGACAGTGCTGGGATGAAAAAGGTAGTCATTCTCAGTTGGCACTAAAAATACAAAAATACAAAAATAGATGACTGGCATCCAAAAACCTGTCATCTCCAAAAGTCCAGTGATACATCATACATGTGCTAAGCAGAAACAAGCACCTCACACTTTCCCTGTTGTTACGGCTTGTGGTCGCAAATCAAACCAATAACAGCGAAAGATCACAGAAGAACGAGATTAAAATTCAACAACTTAATGATTATTTACAATCTCCTTATCTTACTTAAATTTACAATAATTAATTAGACTTACTCACAATCCTTTACTTAATATTTGCCTGGTCTGGTCCAAGGGCTGGTAGAGCATGCACGTTGACAATGGTACAGTAGAATCTTTGATTCTTATTCTTCATCTTAGATAAAAATGTCAAAGGGTTATGATCAGTGTATACAGTGATAGGGAAACTAGTAGTTCCCAAATAAACATCAAAGTGTTGAAGACCAAGTATCAAAGCTAATGTCTCCTTTTCAATTGTTGAATAATTTTTCTGGTGTTTGTCAAATTTCTTAGAATAATAACAAACAGGGTGATCAACACCATGCTCATCAGCTTGAAGCAAAACTGCTCCTATGCCATTGTCACTGGCATCTACTGCCAACTTAAATTGCTTCTCAAAATCTGGAGCAATCAACACTGGTGAACTCATTAGTGCCTTTTTCGATGATTCAAATGCTGCTTGGCAATTATCCGTCCAATCAAACTTTTCATTTTTCTTTAATAATTTTGTCAATGGTGCAGCAATGTCAGAGAAATCCGGACAAAAACGTTTGTAGTAACCAGCCATGCCTAGGAAGCGCATGAGCTGCCTTTTATCAGTTGGGGCGGGGAATTTGTCAATGCCCTCAACTTTGGCCTTTATTGGTCTAACTTTACCCTGACCAACCACACGCCCTAAGTATATCACCTGGGCACAAGCAATCTCACTTTTGACCAAATTGACAGACAAATTAGCTTTGGCAAGCTTGTCAAATAATGCCTTAATATGTTGTACATGTTCATCCCATGAGTTGCTGTACACAATAAGGTCATCAACATATACTTCACAATTTTCTAAGTCTGACGTAAGGTTATTTACTAAGCGTTGAACGTCATCGGTGAATTTTTCATACCAAAGGGCATAACCTTATACTGAAATAAACCATCTGGCGTCACGAATGCCGAGATTTTCCGAGCCCTCTTAGTGAGTGGTATCTCCCAGTACCCCTTTAGTAAGTCAAACTTTGACACATACATAGCTTTCCCAATCCTATCAATACAATCATTGATACGGGGTATCGGATAGGAATCCGTTCTCGTGACCGCATTCACCTTTCGGTAATCAGTACAAAATCTGTACCCACCGTCTGGCTTGGGGACCAAAATACAAGGGGAAGACCATTCACTATTACTAGGTTCTATAATGTCATGGTCTAACATGTACCGAACCTCATCCCTGAGATGTTGTCGTTTTCGAGGGTTAACTCGGTATAAAGGATGCTGCTTGATTGGTGTGGCATCTCCCACATCAACATCATGTTCAATCAAATTCGTCCTAGTAGGATCATCTGAGAACAAGCATGCATATTCATAGATTAATGATTTCATTTCTGACTTTTCTTTGTGATCCAGATGACTTAATTTCTGGTCGAGATTTTTCAACACATCAGAATTTTGTAACTTAATACACATGTCAGGAACATTATTAGCCTTGATCTCATCATTACTGAGTTCATGATCAGCATTGATAATACACACTTGATCACCTGTATCATTAGTGTTACTATTTACAACATGTATACTTTCATCCTTAGAAATGTCACAATCTTCTCTTTGATAATATCTCTTCATCACATTAATATGACATACTCTTTTAGATTTACGCTTGTCAGGTGTCAAAATGACGTAGTCTGTGTCACTGACCTTTCTCTCAATGCCACAAGGTCCTTGAAAGCGAGCTTGAAGTGGCTGACCAGAAACAGGCAAAAACACTAGCACCTTATCACCAGGCTTAAACTCTCTTTTCACAGTGGTCTTATCATACCACGCTTTCATTTTCTTCTGAGAGTGCCTCCGATTTTCTTGAGCAAGTTCACATGCTCCATGAAGACGATCTTTAAAGCGGGATACATAATCAAGTAGATGTATGTCTTCACCTGGATCTGATAAAGACTTCTCCTTTAACAATTTCAATGGTCCACGAACTGTGTGTCCAAAGACAAGTTCAAATGGACTGAACCCAAGTGACTCTTGTATAGACTCCCTGGCAGCAAACATTACAAATGGAATGCCTTCATCCGAATCTCTCTCATTATCATGACAATATGTCTTTAACATATTCTTCAATGTTTGGTGAAACCTTTCTAAAGCCCCTTGGCTTTCAGGATGATAAGCCGAAGACTTAATTTGGTCTATGCTTAACTCATACAACATCTGTTGGAATACAGTTGACATGAAATTAGACCCTTGATCTGATTGGATCTCTTTTGGCAACCCAAACAATGTGAAAAATTTAAGTAAAGCTTGTAAGACTGTCCGAGCCTTAATATTCCTCAGAGGTATTGCCTCTGGAAACCTCGTAGGAGCACACATAATGGTTAATATATACAAATACCCTGCCCTACTCTTAGGTAGGGGACCTACACAATCAATGATGACTCTACTAAACGGCTCTTCAAAAGCAGGAATTGGCTTTAAGGGTGCAGCCGGAATATTTTGATTCGGCTTCCCAACCATTTGGCATGAGTGACAGGTCTTACAAAATTTGGCCACATCACTTTTAAGTTTTGGCCAATAAAAGTGATTTAGAATTCTGTGGTAAGTCTTATTGACTCCTAGGTGCCCTGCAAATGGCATTTCATGAGCAATACTCAGTATTTCCCTTCTATAAGTCCTAGGTACCACAATTTGATGGTAAATTCTCCACTCCTTATCTAGTGATGCGTCAGGTGGTCGCCATTTACGCATTAGAATATTGTTCTTAAAATAAAAACAGACTGGGACGTCTTTCGATTCATCCTCAGTGAGTGCACCAGCTATTAATGTCTGAAGCTCTTCATCATGTTGTTGTTGGACTGACAACTGGTCTCTGTGGAGTGCACTCCCAAAGGAGGAGTCAGAGTCTGGAAAAGATTCTAGTAAGAATATTCATGAAAGTGAAGATTTTTGGTATGATCTCAGCCAATCTTTAATGACTAATCTTAATGATAGTCAGGATTGTGAGTCTCCTGGCCCCACACATAGTGAGGGGGTAGAACAGGAAAAATAAAAAATGTCTGACATTGTTCCATTTTTAGGAACTAATTCCTCAATTTTAGAGGGCGGATGATAAAGTTTATCATCCTTATTTTCAGAAATCATACCCTCATTTTTAGAAAGTGGACGTTAAAGATTATCATCCTTACATGATTCCCTACTTGTTCCACTTTTGGGAACTGTATCCTCACTTTTGGAGGGTGGATGTTTAAATTTATCATCCATGGCGAGCTTTTGTGACATAGCTCTAGTGACAGCACAGGCAGGAAATAAATTTGGAAATTCCCTTTCTAATTGCTCTGTGTTGTTATAATCACATGATTTATCTGTCAAAATTGCATTGGCTACTACCTTTCCACCAGCTAGGTCATTGCCTAGCAACAGAGATACCCCCTTTACAGGTAGAGTAGGTCTGACCCCTACTATGACCGACCCAGAAACTAAATCTGACTTCAAATTAATTTTGAGGAGAGGGACAGAATAAATCCACACTCAACCCCCTGAATTAGTACATTTGCCCCTGTGGAAGCAGAGTCCGATAATGGCAAAACTCCATCAAGAAGCAACGACTGAGCTGCGCCTGTGTCACGCAAAATTTTAATTTTGACGGGTGGATGAGCTGCATTCCCATCTAGGGAAATAAACCCCTCAGACACGAATGGAAGGTATTCTTCCTTAATTTGGTCTTTAGAATTAGGCCGTAAAGTCACGACTACCTCAGAAGAATTCTCTACATTGGCTAAGGCATTTGGAGCTGTTTCAGTCTCCTTTAAGTTTGCCAATGTGAAGCAATTTGCCATTGTGTGGCCCTTTGTGTGACAGAAACCACAATTATGTCTTTAAAGGCAGCTTTGCTTGAGCTGACCTGGTCGTTCTTTTGACGACTTGAATCTGGTTGTTTTTTACCAGAATTTGTTGGAGAGATAGAACCAGACTGAGATCCACTGTTACCTGTTGTGCCACTGCTGTTGCCACATTTCTTATTTGGCCTACAAAACTGACCCTTGTTTTGAGTCTGACCCACTTTACTGAATTTATGAGTAAGTGTATACTGATCAGCCAAATTTGCAACTTCACTCAGCTTGTCAGCCTTATTTTCCTCAAGGTGAGTCTTAATGTCATCATTCACACACCGTTTGAATTCCTCGACCAGCATCAGTTGTCTTAAAGTGTCAAATGTGGAGACCTTTTTGGAAGCACACCATCTATCGAAATGCCTTTCTTTTTGATAAGCAAATTCTACGTATGTTTGTGTATCCGCCTTACGATACTTTCTAAATTTTTGGCGATAAGCTTCGGGCACCAATTCATAGGCTTGTAATATGGCCTTTTTAACCTTATCATAATCCATGCTGTCCTCTATTGACAGAGCGGAATACACTTCTTGAGCCTTGCCTGTGAAATTACTCTGGATGAGTGTGGACCATTTATCTCTTGGCCATTTAGTTGCTCACCCAGCTTTTTGAAATGGTTAAAGAATTTCTCCACATTATCCTCCTGAAATTTGGGGACAAATTTCACGTGCTTAGAAACATCGAATCCCCCAGTATCCAAGCCTATTTTAGGGTCTGAGCCTTTTATGACCCCTAACTCTAGTTGCTTCAACCTAAATTCATGTTCTCTTGCCTTTTCCTCCCTTTGCATTTGCATTTCTCTTTCCTTTCTTTCCCTTTCTCTTTCCTCTCTTTCCCTTTCCTCTTTTTCCCTTTCTCTTTCCTTTTCTTTTAATCTAATCTCCTTATTCATTTCCATTTCAAGCCTTTTCAGTTCAAACGTGTTGTCAGTTGGCACAGTGATAGCTGTTTCCAATACTGTACTAGGCAGGATACTTTCATTCACTAGATATTCTAGAACATATCTTTTAATCTCGTCTTTCCGCATTAAAGGCTGAAATTCAATGCCATAATGTTTTGCGACCTTTACAATCTCAGACTTCTTTAATGAATCTAGTTCCTCGACTGAGGGACTAGCCACGAATTTATCTAAGTTGAATGGCATTTTGGAGTTATATCAAGCATTCAACAAACAATTAACAAGTCTGGACAAACACAGTTGCTAACGGTTTACAACAGAATTTCTCGAATTTTCTAGTATTTTTCTTTCCCGGATGTTAGACCACCAATTCTGTTACGGCTTGTGGTCGCAAATCAAACCAATAACAGCGAAAGATCACAGAAGAACGAGATTAAAATTCAACAAATTAATGATTATTTACAATCTCCTTATCTTACTTAAATTTACAATAATTAATTAGACTTACTCACAATCCTTTACTTAATATTTGCCTGGTCTGGTGTAAGGGCTGGTAGTGCATGCACGTTGACAATGGTACAGTAGTAGACCTGCAGCGTGCTGTAGCGTAGGAACTGGTTCCACGAGCGAATAACGACAAGGCTAGGCGATGATGGATGATAACAATCTCTATACACAGTGTAGAAATGGCGTAAGGCAATTTATCACAAGTGTGCAGTGTCAGTGGCTGGGAATAACTTCTCAACAGCGTCTGGACTCAATGAAGTGTTATGATATCTCCCTCATAACAGTTGTTGAACTGCCTTTTATATGCTAGGCTTTTATTCGAGGACTCTCCAGAATTTAACAGAAACTTCTAGTGTACACAGTCCAGAAATTACGAGAACGTTCCTTGTATGCACGGTAGTAAAAAAAAACAATGTCAATATTTCTTAGAAGTGTCGTCAGGCCGTGTAAACAGTTCTCACTTCTAGACAATTCTAGAAAGGCTGCGTTGAAGTTGAATTCTCTTGAACTTTCCATTCGCTCGTCGATGGATTCAATCCGGTGTTCCTGACGGGTCGTCTTGTAACACTGTGAATAGTCCACATAAGTCTCTCCAAACTTGGGACACAAAGTGCCCATTCCGAGGATGTGCAAATAAAACCCCCAAACTTCCTAGATCTTTCCAAAGTGTTAAGGCAACATTTTGAGTTGAACTGTCCTCCATCAAGTATTTTCCTCGGTGCACTAAAATTTCTTTATATTACAATTATAAAAGATGTAACGGAAACATTTGTAAACGTTTCCCGCGTAAAACAGACGCTACTTAACAAATAATTGAGGTTCTCGTTCGGCTTTGATTTTGTGTCGTCCGACACTTCTTCCTCTTTAAGTATTCATTATATGTGGCTCCGAAGACAAAGAGTTAAAAAATAATCGTAAATGTATATGTGGAACCATGTTAATGCATACCTCTCACGAGTGCGCCAAGCATAGTTGTATGTAAATTGAATAAGTAATATAGCAACTCCGTAATGTGTACTTGGCCTAAAGAGTAAAGCTGTGAAAACGCAAGGAAATGTGCATAGCTCAGTGGTATCAGCCGTCATTCCTTTAAAATAATCGTCAGTGATAGGAAAACGTAAGGCTAAAAAGAGAAGAAATGGCGTCAATAATGTTACGTATAGTAAAGATCCTCACCTTTGCATGACTATAGAACTTTCTCGTGTTCGATTGACTGGCTTACAATCTGTACCAGTACCGTACTCAACGATAGCACATCCCAAGCAACATTCTACATGTATGTAAATTAACATGCAGCTCTCAGTCTGCATATTTACTGTTGGACGGTTCCTCCCTATTCCAGTGAACTTTGAAATGTGGTAAATAGTCACATCAAAGGCAGAACGTTCTAGGAGGCAAACGTTTCATAAGAAAAAAACGGCTTTCAATAAAATTTCGAAAGGGGAATCCGTCATATATGCAGATATCCGTAGCCTAAAATCTCACAAATTTATATATTTGAAAGTCCTGCTGTGTAGGCTGTTATAAGGAAGGGTTTGAGCTCTTTAAGTTTCTACGGTACTTAGGCCAAGAAAGTAGTACCATTTACATATGCTATCACCGTTTAAGAAGACCTTCATTGTAGCGAATGCGTGGTCACGTTTCACTCTCTTCTTTCTGATAGCAAGGAGTCCCCTGTGGGCTGGGGGTTGTAGACTGTGCCCATGGTATTTTCCGCCTGTCGTAAGAGGCGACTAAAGGGGAGGACTTGTACCGTTTTTGAACTGTATTTGAAACGGAACTTAAACTTCAACCGTTATTGAAACTGTATTTAAACTTTTCTATCTAGTTGACACTATATAACACATTCGTGTTGGTGTGTCGTTAAATCTCATCTAACTAACTTACTAACTGACTGACTGACTGACTGACTGATAGCAAGGCAAAGTGTTGACTTGCAAGTCTTTAGTGTTTAAATTTATCTGAATGATCGCGGTTCCTTACTAGGCATCGAGTGCACGCGAACATTATTTTAGCTTATCTTACTACTTTTTGAGACTTTCTAGTATAGCTTGTCGATTCATATCTAACATTTGTGTGTAGTTACTCGGTGAGTTTATTCGGCTAGATATGAAGCTTTCCAATTACTGAGAGGCTACACACACAGTGCGGTATTGTTCCTTTACAAGTCTGCACGGCCAGGTGTTACTTCGTGCATAGTCAGGTTAATGTATACAGTATGGTTAGATCAAGTAGTCTAGGGCTAGCCTAGGATTTTCAACTCTATTACTAGTTGTGACTGACTGCCTAGTAGACTGGGGTACTGGAGAGATTACAGGAGGTTTTGGGTAAGTTCTAAAATAAATTAAAGTACTTTTGAGTTGCATTGCTTCAACTTTAAGCAGAACAGAAAATCAGAATGCCTCAAGGTAATACGAGAATTTCGTCACATTCAGTCTTTCACCCTTTACATTCGAATCAAGTATCGAGGACAAAATAAGAGGCTGCATACCAGTAATGCAACTATTACTTTTGTTTTTGTATCACGCATTGCAAATATAACATTTTAATGTCTCACAAAATCCAAAATAGCCTTAATCGGAAATACATAGGCCTAATTAGAACGTATCGAACCTTAGGTTAATATTACCATAGTAAGATGGCCAAGGATAATACGATACATAAAAACTGGAAAAGAACGATTTCAAAGCAGAAATGTTCTCCAAAGATGAAATTTAGGTTTAGACTTAAAGAGGCTGAAATGCACGCTACTTAAAAAATCACTTGGCAAATGTATCCATGGGTTGTGGTGCAGATCGATAAAACGATACTAAACGCTAACTAGACAGGTTTGTTCTTACAACTAAGTACATATCGAGGCTACTTGAATGTAACAAAGCGTAGACATGTTACGTCATTAGTTTGTAAGCTCTAAGCATGTTCTTTGCAAACATGCGGGGCCATGTCCCAAAATATCGAACTATACGTACCGCAAATTAGGTAATATTACTGTGTCAAACCAGGCTCGGCCTACCTTAAAAATTGTAAATCATGCACTTATCCCTATTCATGCAGGGTCAATTAACACAAACAGGTGTACTGTAAGCCCAGTTCAAAACAGTTTTAATCTGACAAATACATACAACACAGTACCTACACATACGCCTAGGACAACAGTTAGATCTGGTTTGATTGACAGCTCACCCCTAACTTTTGGCTAGATTAGTCCTTAGCCTACCCATAACCCACTTGAAGTGGTAGCCTCAAGTACTTGGTAGCCTCTTGTACAGTCAAGTCCAGTGTAGGTGTGGACTTTCTCCGGCTTTCCTATAGGTCTACTATAGAGTAGGATATATGAACTAGAGGGCGGACCCCCGGAAACAGCTATGATCGCATGGGAATTTGGCCGCCATTTTGAAAAGGGGAAAACCGCTTGTACGCCGTTGAACTTACGTTGAAACACGTAAACTTACACCAATTTTTCGTGTTCAGAAGCATGACACAATCTTTCCTGGTAAGTTATCTATATCAATCAGAGACAAGGAGGTAGTAGCATCTGACTTGAATGTCAAGATTCTTGTGGTAATTTTGTATTTTAGTCACAATAAAGTTAAAAATAACATTTTTCTTCCCGAATTTGCACTTTGGCTAGTCCCTTTGAACCAGCGAAGGGCTGTAATTGTACCAATTTTGGACAGGAAGCTTTTTCGCGATAGGTCAACGTTAGTCTTCCCTAGGCCTCATTAAAGTGTTCCCCGAATTAGTATAAATGACCAAAATGCAGGACCTCAAACGTCCAGGTTAGCCCTAGCTCTTATGAGCATCATTTGGTATTTTTAAAGGTACATATAGGCCTCTTGTAAAGAGAAAAACGATTATTTTTTCACAAGCATTACTGTTACAGTAATAATTGAAATTTGATTTACCTTATTATGAACACGTGTAAAGGTGCTGCGATTATAGCATGGTAAGAAAACACTGTAGGCTTGACGAGTTCATGATGTCGTAGTGGATTTAGGTAATCTTCAAACTGAAAATTATCGAAGGCTCCAGTCCCCGGCCCCTATCCCTCCATGTGTCTGCAGTAAATGCATTTGCAGTAAAAATAATACTTGTAAAACTCTTCCCGGTGTGTACGAACAATGGTCGTGAAGCAGCTTTTGTTGAGAAAATTGGAACCAAAATTGAACGCGAGCAGAGGGTGTAAAATTATTAGTTGACGAGATATTTGCAAAGGGCACAGATAAGATGCGAGTATCATTTGTCAATTCATTTCTTCCCCCTTAAACGGTCTTTAGCTCAAATGCATTGATGGGTTTATCTTAAAGTTTGGTCGATAATCACTTAATTTGCAGGAACCACTATTAATTACTAAAATACTTTTGCGTTCGATTTGCCAAATGGGGGCATAGTTGTCTAAATGTGGCACCACCCCGTGCTTCAACCTTGCCCCGGACCTGTACCCCCCCCCATTACTATGAAATAAAGCTGAGATAATTATATTCTTTCAGAGTTTTGGAGGCACTATTGCCTCGCAGCGTCCCACATTGCCACAAGATTTACTTAGGCCTGTGATAAAACCTGTGTCGGTAGTTGTCACAATATTCCTTTTTTTTTCCTTTCCACTTAATAGATACTCCTTTTAAGCAGCCAGGAACAGAACAAAAGAAAATAGTCAGAGGGATCACAGTTAAGGTCCACTTCTTTACCTTACTCATCCCTTTAATATCTGCCTTGTTGCATCCCACCGCTAAGCTCGTAGCACAAGGGCTAAGGAGCAAGGTTTTCCGGGGAAACTGTTGCCACCCCCCCCCCCGATCAAAAATTAGAATAGGCCTTCATGCATGTCACTACATCTCACCTCCTGAAAAAAATATTGAAACCTTCCCCTTTAAAGCTATCCATCCCCCTTCAGTACCTTGTCTGGGTACGGACCTTCCCAGCCCATCATGTAATTAGTCTACCTGTCTACTTAAGCCAAGTACAAAACCATTAACACAATAGACCTTTGTTCGAAGCACTGAAAGGATGGTGAGATGGAAGTTTGGTATGCGTCGTTGTTGGCATAGGTTAAAACAACCCATACCAAAACTATATCATCTTTTCATTTATAACTGCTATTTGGAAAAGGTTCTATGGGGTAATGTCAGACTGGGCCACTTTTAATTCTGGACCCCCTCCTGACAGTTGTTGAATTTTCTGAAAACAGCGGGCCATTCTCTGAATGTATGATTTCACTACAAGGTAGTTGCTATGCGAACAGAGAGAAACTTGACCGTTGTCTGACCCTATGCCCTCACCAAATATCGATTGCTATGGACAGAGGGAACAACTGCTATCTCTGATTACACACAATGGCGCTAAGATAGTCCCATCTATTACAGTATTCAACGTTCTCATTTAATATTTTTTTGAAAATGCTTCAATGGGTATGTGTGGAATTTCAATGATTTCAAAAGTCGAATAATCCCAAATTTTTCAAAACTTGCTAACCCCCCCCCCCTGCAATTTTCGTCCTGGAAGTCTGCACTTTCTACATAAGTCGATTTGTTACCTTCCTACTATGATTTTGCCCAAACGTTTGAATTAGTGGGTTTTTGTAAACACATACAGTCAACTTAGGAAGGTGACATCCTGTGTACGTTCTCTTGCACTCCTCATACGAAATTATGGCAAAACAGTTTAATGTAACATCCAGGCACTCTAGGCTTCTGTTGCAGTGAATTTGGAGTGTATATGCCCCTTTTTGTACATTTGTATGGTTGGGAGGGGTTGATGTGACATTTGGACAACTTTTCATACTGAGTATGTAAGGCAATCTTACAAGCCGAAAGGGAGTTTGAAGAGTCCAAGGTGTAATACCATCACACATCGCATGCTCTAAATTTAGTCCCATTTCCCACATTACGAAAGAAGATTTATACGAATTACAAGATTCTTACCTAACGCACCGTGTTTAATAAAACAACGCCATATCAGCCGCATAAATACAAGGACTATGTAGTTCATATTGTACTAAACCTTCAGTGACCCTAGCATAACTTATCATCAGCTCAAAGTGCCCCTAAACCCACATTTTGCAAGAAAAATGAAAAATCGCAATATTTAGGTTTCTGTAATTTCATGCCTATTCTGATTTGTGAGTCAAAATTCTTTCTTTTTACTACTGAGGCACTAGACTGCCCATTTCATGAAGATGATATGAGGGCATCTTCTGTCACAGTATCAGAGATATTACTACTCGAAAATGCCCCTTTTACCTATATTTTTTAGTAAAAAAATGAATAAATTTCAATATTTGGGTTTCACTTATTCAATATTCCGTATTTTCATCTACCAGTGTATTTTTTTTTGTGTACTGCTGAGGCACTTTAGTACCAATTTTGTAAAGATGGAAGATCTTGTGAGGCTCTAAAAGAGATCATCATTGTTCATACTTGCCTTGTTGTGCCAAAACTTGTATTTGTTATAAATGAAAAATGAAAATATTGATGTTTTAGCTGTTTAGGATCTATGCCTATGAAAAATTTGTCTGCTTTCAAAATTTTCAAAATTGATGTATGTCTTAACAATCCACTTTTCTTTTAATAGCAGAGAGATCAGTAGATCTAGTTATTCAATTAAAGGAAATATTGGGCATAAAAAATGATCCCAGAGGCCAAAATTTCCCGACGAAAAACAAAGTCATTGCAAATTTTCAGTACCCTCTTTTCATGTAGGTTTGAATCTGGGAGTCCAAATTTTCCCCACGTACTACTTGATTATAGCATTACCCATTAACAAAAGTTAAGGTCGTTGGAATAAACACTTTAAGAGAGTCTGGTACTCAAAGTTGTCCTCCGGCGTCAAACTTGCCAAAATTGCCAGTTTTTGGCAAAAGGGGCCATATTCGACAGGTCACTACAACAAAACGGATTAATATTTGGGGAAACACTTTGAGTATATTTTGGGAGACTGTTTATTTTACCATTTTTTCTCCTAAAAAATGTTTTCCTGAGCTAAATCAGCCAAAATGATCAAAATGGCGGTCATTTTGAATTGGCTGGCTACCTCCCTTGCACATGAAAAAAAAAATGGAGGGCATACTTTTCCGATTGTCTGATGTCTACTCTACATCTTATCAAAGTTTTACCAAATATAGCCCAAAAATGCAAACCCCCAAAAGCTACAAATCGGCCTCTACTAGGAGGGGGACACCCGCTCCCCTAGGATGGCACCTTTATGCAGTAGCAAAAGACCGATTCCACAGTGCTGTACACAAATCGCAGGGACACATAAAAAGGTACAATTTACGCAGACTTGGGAGTTAACTGAGGTGGCATTTTGACGTCATATGTGGTGCCCTCCGTCACCAAATTCTGGAGGCGCCAATGGCCTTAAGTCGAAAAAGGTTATTACCGCAAGTTTTCCGCGTAAGCTTATATGGCTTCCTTCGCCTTTGAAGATATGTAACTTTCATGACGATTTAGGGGAGGATGGCATGGGTATTTTATGGTATCTACACAGGGTCGTATGACTGGAACTTCTAATGACAAGTAATGAGTGGCCTAGTAAATATAAGTTATCAATTGAATATTGCAACATGCAAAAATCTATATATAAGAAGCCTAACTTTTAAGCAGTTAAGAAGGTTTACTTTATATGATGTGTATGGCCGAAGTTGCTCACATTAACTAGTTATTATTTTCTACTAAAATATATTACAGACAGGTATATAAATCACATATACTTGTGGGATGCGTGCATGTAGTAGTTTATGATCAATTGTATCCATTTTAAAGTACCAATCATTTTCAAAGTTCGTCCAAAAAGTCATAGGTTTTGCAGTTCGTGGATTGTATTTATAGGCTACAAAAGCACAGTGAAATGGCCTGGTTTTATACTTGCTTCGAAAAAAATACTGCATAAAACTTCTGGAGATGTTAAAATGAATTTGCCAAAATTTAATGAAAGGGCCCAGTTTCAAGACCACTCTGCTTATCAATTCAAACCCTTCCCCATACCAAAGTAACATATGTTTCCAATTGTAATGATAATACTAGCAGAGCATATGCATTTGTTATTCCAGGATATTGCCCTCTCAAAGCGATTAACCTTCTACAGTTATTGCAGAATCTTTGAGTTGTACACACGGTTAAGTAAAGGCCCATTGATATAGTAAGGATTGTTTACCTTGTAAATACACAACACCATTGGACCCTTATCAGCTCATCATCATCATAAAACCCCTTCCACCGATTATATTTCAACAAACAAGCCAGTGTGTATACCATTATGTAGCCAGTGTGTATTACTGTAAAATGGAGGGAAAAATTACATACACATGTTGAAATAAATGGTGCACGCATATCATTTTAAGGAGTAAACTCAGCTTAGGGTATAACAAAACTGGTGCGGGCCTCCCTTTGCATGTCGGATTAATGGGTTTGGAGCCTTGATCGTGGTCGGTGCAAGGGCAGCAGTGGTAAGATTTTAGAAGTATGAAGTATGGAATGTTCCTGAACCAAGTGTTAAAGATTATGAGGCGGCCTGCCTCAGGGAATCTGCTGTGGTCTTGGAGTAATGTCACTTTGGGGGAAAGGAAGCTTAGTCTGCAGAACTGGAATATTAGGACATTTTCAGCAAAAAAAGAAGCACGTGACTATTGTTTTAGTATCCAATATCCTTGAATGGGCACGGCAAAGATTAAAAGAGTCACCATGACCATTTTGTATAACAGTAGTAAAGGGTAGTCCCAGATTTATTGCTGCCATAGGTTTTCTTAACTTGGGGTGGGAAGAAAAAAAGGTACAAGGGATTGCGTGTAAATTTGGAATTCTTTTACCACTCGAGCCGTCCTACAAATAGTAGCAAAGGGCTATATAACCCAAAGTCACGCAAAAATAAAACAAAATTCTTTTTTGGCAGCAATCACGTTTTACTTCGTCTTACGTTGCAAAAGTTATCTTTTATACACAATCATCAACGTGGTCACTTTTAGTTAGCATTTGCTGTCTATAAACAGCAATGAAAAATTACTTTGGGTGTAAAGTGGGAGGGGGGGGGGGAGGTTAAGCTATAATCCCTACCTTCGGCGCCAGGTAGGAGTCGGCAGATTGTCCCTAGAAAAGTTTTGACATTACGATGCGATCCCCTGGAATCTAGCAAGTAAGGAATTTACAAAACTTCAAAGGCACCTGGGGAGGGAAAGCAGTAATGCCCTGTTGCGAAGGCCTCTCCTTTGCATGTCGGCCTGATTAGAGCCGTCCCTATTTTATTCCTATTACTATAGAGCTCTGCACTCCCACTGAATGTGCCAAATGTTCGGAAAACAATCATATTGTTGTAAACAAGAGCACCACTTCAAGATCATTAAGAACCACAAAATATTAGAGGCCCATCTCACCGATTAATATGAGAAACATGATGTTGCTTTTAGATGTTCAAGACGTAACTTTTATTTCACATTCCACATTGAAAGTAAAAGGTCTATATTCACAATCAGTGGCGTAGCTAGAGGGGGGCAGGGGGCGGTCGCCCCCCACAAGGCCTCTGTCGGAAATTTCTAGTCTCTGTCGGAAATAAATAAAAACATGTCATTTGAAACACTTACAACACTTCTTATGCATTTAAGCAGAATTACACACCGATATGTTAACGTGAAAACCAAAAGTCGGTCTCAAAACTGCCCGAAGAAAAAAAAAAGGGGCCCCAGAATTCCGAAAAACTATCAAGATAATAATCTGTCGGATTTTTTTTTTTTGCTTTGCCCCCCCCCCCCACAAAAAATGTCGTCTAGCTACGCCACTGTTCACAATGAATGTACTGTAGTCCCAAAAAGTGTTCCAAAGTAGTATGTGGCATTTTATTGCAAATGATGGCAGCCATATCCTTTTCTACTGATTATACGTTTTATCACTGTAAAGAATTTCAACTGCATGCTCTCTGTGACTGCTTTTGTGTGTCGTTAGACGAATAATACTTTCTTTGCTCCGTAAAGAGAATATTCTTCATAATTTCAAAATGTAAGTATTTTTTCATAAGTACAAAAGAAGGTGAAGTGTGTCTGGTTGTGAATACCATTCTGAGTGTATTTGTCTCTCATCAGACGTGTGAAAATAAATTTACTTCTCTGAGGAGGGGATGGGGCTGCATTACCACTGTCCCCTGGGTGAACAACACATTTACTCCAACTTGGCTTCCATACGGGGGATGTAATAAGTCAGTAACTTGACGGCCATTGAAACAGTAAAAATTTTTAAAATATTCAGTAAAAAGAATGAAACTTAACAGACATATTTTCTAATGTATCTTCCTCATTTTGCTATATATTTTGGTGCTGTTTGGATGTATCAATCAAAAGAAAATAAACTTTAAACTAAAGGTACCACTGTGACAATTTTTCGAGGAAATCTTGAGTCAGTCACTAAAGAAAAAGAGCAGCAGCTAAAACATATTAATTACCACCATTAAGAATATAATGTTAAAAACGAAAGTGTATTATCTTTTCTATCAAAAATTTGAACGAAGTAGCTGTTTTGGTAACATTTGCAAATTTCTAGTGTCGAATTGCAAAACTTAAATATTTTGATGGAAATAAAGCGTTTTCTTTGGAAATGGAAAATAACCAGGTTTTGATGTTGTTTTAAGAATATTTATTGCAGGTCATGTTCCATTGGAATCGCATTGTGTCTATGTACTGTATTAGCGTTAAGAATGCAGTGAACGAATCAAGATACCAATCGACTCAAGACTCAAGATATCGATACACCTACAATTCTTCCTGCAACGGTTATGCCGTTTTCCTCAGCACAAATGACGCTTGCACACTGGAGTCATGAAAGGAATCCTTGTCCGATAGATGACGTATACAGTAACAACTTGATGTGTCGTTATATATAATGCTGGCAAATTAATAAATAACAATTTTCATTGTATTTACATCACTATTTAGCATTTATCCTCATTATTTCTTCTTAAAGACAGACTGTCATCACCGCAAAGTATATTTTTAGTGTATGTATATGAAAATTCTCAGTTGGTGACTGCTCTTTGATTGACATCAAAGTTTGAAAATTTGAAAGATGCAGAGTAGCTCACATTCCACACAAGGCAGAGAGAGTACTTTTATTACATTTTATAGCCTTGTATGCTCACCAGGACATGGTCTTAAGCAATAAAACAGGTTTATTCTTGCACAAGGGAGAGCCTCATACAGTTATGGGAGGAGCTAGAAGATGCATAGTTGGGAGAATTGGAACTGTCTGGGATCATGAAAATTCCCCTTTAAGTTAGATATTCTATGATTATTTTATTATTAATCCATATGTTGCAACTTCCTGTCCCACCCAATTCTACAGTTTTGGCATTGTGTTCCATGAGCAACTTTACCACGGTTTTTCATTCAGAACAAGACACTGCAAGCTTGCATGCCGACAACCTTTGCTGTTTTGTTAAACTGCAGCTGTTGTTTGGCCCAAGAACCAACAAATATATTCTTATGCCTGCCAAGAATGGTTTTCAATGGTACACTCTCATGCAAGGGCATAAGAAAATATCATCTGGTGGTCCTAGGACATCTAGTCCCAAACCATTTGCACATGACAATACTGTTGTGGTGGATACCGTGGATTCCGATGAGATGGAAGAACACTGAAGACATGTGATATTCTCTCAGTATAATGGAGTGAAGACTATCTAATGCAAGCTGCAAACAAGCTGATACAATTTTTTTATATTAAGTGACGAGCTACAACTTATTTTAGTATATATCCTTATTAGCACTCATATTAACATCTGGACCTTTCTTCACAAATGGTGGTGTTTTAGTACCCTGCTGTTGCAACATACTAAGATGTCTTTGTCCTTTCATTCAAGCAAAGCTCTTCATCCCCTGACTCTTTTCAGTCATACTGAAAGCCACGATAGATAATAGCCAGTAGGATGTTCACAATGTTGACATTATGGATGTTTCTCAGCATGGCCAGAAACCCAATTTACAATAAATGATGGGTAACCCTATATGGTAAAATGCGTTTACAACAACTTGAACATTCGAACTCACTGATGCAGATAAAAAGTAACATCATTGACAGAGAACCGTATTATCACTTTTATAATTAGCACGGCTGTCATATTCGTAAAGTTTTTGAGCCCATTAGAATGTTTAATGCTACATTCAGCCTGTGTAGATATAAACATTCAATGTGCTTTTTACGTGCTTAGAAACATCAAATGTGGTGAGAGGCTTGTCAGAAAGTGCAGTCTATCACATTGTCTTGGTCTGTACAAAACCTTCCAGTTTATAATGAATTTTACTAACACCTGAAAAATACAGTTACTGTAATTTCACACTTTATTAAAATATGTAGAGATTTCCTTTGACAATTGTCACAAAAAGAGCTTGTCATTACACGTACAATAATTGATACATAGTTACACTGATGAACTGCACTTTGTTGAAAAAGAAAATTTGTGTAGTCCACTCTTCCACTATATGCACTATAACACAAGTAATATTATACACTGGTTCATATCTTAGGTGGCAGGAGCAGTTTATTATAGCCACATAGATTAATCTGTACAATTCAGTGTAAAATATTCCATTGAACAACGCGTGCAAAGACTGTCGTTCACATACTGTGCTGACGTAGCTATACCTTTCACTTGCCCATAATCCCGATTCCTATCAACATTAACTGCCACAAAATAAAATACTAACTTAATGTATGTATGGCAAAGCATTCGCATATCGATTGTATTATTTGTCAACTATAACACCTACAGTACAGTTAAGATGTAGAATAAATATTTCCTAACTCATCTCATCTTAGCTCATCAACAATATTAGACATAATACAGAGAAAATTATGAAAGAGTGCCTTGAGGTGCTTCAGATTTCTGCGTTTTTCTGTACATAGCTGCATGATATTGTGTTTTACTTTTAAACGAAAATCCCTAGCTAGGACCAGACAAGAAAAGCTTTTAGCCTCATCTGGTTCCGTTTTTTTATACCTATATCAATTATTTGTCTGCTCTTTATTCTGTATGGACAAGTGTATGAATTAAAATTGAAAAATAGAATAAACACACGAAACGAAACTTGACTGCAATCTGCAGATATAGCATTCCAGGGCTAAAAGTAAACAACTAAGGCTGTGGAGGGAATGTTCTTTGTGTTTAACTCTGGCCTTTGTGCTCTTTCTGACAAAAGATTATAAATCAGATAACACAAAATCTCCTATTAAACCTTGTTTCCCTTAGTTTGAGATGAAAAGATGAGACCTAAAGCTATGATGAAAATTTCCTTGCCCTCGTAGTGCCATGCCTAGTCATGGTATGAATTAAATGCTGCAATACACTGAAGCCTTTTTTGTCAAATGGTTTTATTTTCAGTTCAACTATCAGCAAGCAGATATACCTTGCATACAGATATACACACTAATATGAATAATATACTTTGTGGGCTTACCAACAATCTGGAAATGTGATTATAGTATTTTATTACCTTTTACACTACAAACTGTAAATCAAGTAAAGTGCTCTTTACACCTGTGTTAGGTAGTGTTGTACCGATACTGCAAGAAGCTGATATTACCAGTAACCATATTTAATTTTTTAATATCGACACTGATAATTGGAAATCGAGCATTCTCCATACAAAATGTTGGGTAATAAGGCTACGGGCACTACCGTTTTTTAAGTGCCATGTCATTTTTTATGAGTTTAAATGTTTGAACTCATATTCAAATTATTCAAATAGTGTACCATTTTCATGATCTATGGGGCGTTATAAACAGAAGTGCGGTAATATCGGCATGTCAGTTAAATTATAGGACGAAAAAACAGGACGACAAATGGGCAATTTAACCGATACTGATGTTGAATACCAATTAAAGGAAAAATGCATCCCCCAATTTAAATTAGTGTACCGCGTCATCGTAATTCAGGAATGACTACTTTCAATCATGAAACAATATCTTTGTGATTGCAAGTGATTCATGGTATCACAACTTCAAAATACCCTCTCAACGTAGATAAAATATGCGGGGTTTATCAACTGTTTTGTTCGTTCTCAGAATGGCTTCACTGTAGTTACCTTGTTATTAAATTCTAGCCAGTCATAAGCAGATCTTGATCTGGGCAAAACTTGATCACTCCTCAGCTAGTTTTATCTGACTAAAACTCCATTATGTACTAGACCCTATCAATAGTAATGTCACCAAGGTAGCAGGTATGGTCGACTTTTCAATCTATTCACATAACTGGTAAACATATGTTTACAGCAGGGTTTCCAGCATTTCTCAAGTACCAATTGCCCTGAATTTTCCATGATATTTTCCTGAGAACTTTTCATCACTCCAGAAGAAATATTTCTGTTTGGATTAACATTACATAACAAATGTTATGTGTAATAGTACACGGTTGTACTTGCTCACCGAAAGTTACATAAAAACTGAGAATTTCTGATAGATGACGTACTCCCATGTTTCCCTCACAGCCATTCCCCTTTTCCAATTAGACAGTTGTTTTAGTGTCATGGTACACTACCTCACCAGCAGCAGTGGCTGAGAACCATAACATTTTGCAAATAAAAGGCTACGTTTCAGCAAGTATAAAGGTTCTGTATCTACTTCCTTTGGTTTTTCGTTTTTTTTTTCTCATAGAAAAGGTTGCTGTTTGTACATCATGTTTGGGATAGCGTACTCACAGACTTAAATAGCCCATGGTAGTCATGTAAACAATAGATATATGTATACTTATCAGATGCACGGAATATGTATGTGTGCACAAAATGCAATAACACATTTCTGCCTCCTTGACCAGTTCCTGAATTTTCCCCAGACTATTTTTCCCACTTATTCCCTGTTTGTATAAATTAAAAACATTTTTTCCTGTTTTTCTTACTTTCCCTCCTGAGTTGCTGGGAACCCTTTGCAGGTAGTTCTCAATCAATTAAAAACATTCATTTCAGTGGAACAGCTTCGAACTCTGCTATTGAAAGGTGTGTCTGTGCATCAATTCCCACGGTCCACAGATTTAAAAGACATGACACACATCTTCTAATCTATGTAAAACTTAGGAATTTGGACTACCCTGCGCAACTTTACCTTGCAGAATCTGTGCACAACATCTCCAAGGAAGAATTCTATCATCTTTCGAGGAATTTAACAATGACCTAATTTTTTCAGCATATATTATGTAAAACTATTTGAAAAAATGTATAGATTAGTTAAAGGGGATATGGCATCCCCAAACCATATTTAGGAA
The DNA here is from genome assembly GCA_029531755.1 of Holothuria leucospilota. Classification (NCBI taxonomy): domain Eukaryota; kingdom Metazoa; phylum Echinodermata; class Holothuroidea; order Aspidochirotida; family Holothuriidae; genus Holothuria; species Holothuria leucospilota. The sequence goes on from CM055973.1 coordinate 1,834,704, forward strand.
TAGCCTAGAAGAGTTTTTAATACGGTTGATAGCTGCAGTTTGAAATTCATTCAGACAATAAGTTTTACTCTGGTTGGTCAATAATGAATTGTAAAGTCAGTTGGGTTTCCAAAAAGCTCTCCCACACTGTTCAAACAACATTGACTCGAGTAACTTAACTTCAGTGAAAGCTACTGAGGCTCTGTATTAGAGACGTAGCAGACAGAAGGTTTGGTTTAAATTGTGGGGCCTATAAGTTAACTTACTAAGGAGAATTGTTACTGTCTGGGATGAAATTAGAGAACCTTTAGGTAGCACAATGTTAACAAACAGTTGACCCTTTCTTACTGTCCAATCAGTATGACGAAATAAAGCCACTTGCCTCTCTCACTTTAAGATGTAACGTCCATTCAACACCTGTAAAAGATCTTTCTGTGTTTAGACAGCTTCTGAAAAGCAAATTACTAAATAGGATAACTGTGAGCAGTCCATTATAGTGTGTAACAAACAATGAGAAGTAATGTAGAATGAGAGACAAGGCGAATGGCAGCCTGGTTTAATGTCCTTTACAAACTTCCTTCTCTCCTTTTCTAAAAAAATCTTGAATACTACGGTATTCAAGATTTTTTTACAATGGTCTGTGTAGGTTACCATAGTTGTGACATTTATACTGTTAAAATTTAGTTGTATGTACCTCCTTTCTATTACAGTGCATTTTCTTTTATGATGAAATAGGTTATCAGTATTACTGTTTCTTCTATAATGCTGCTGCCTATTCACTATTAAACCTAGCAAGTATAAATGGAAGATAATCACTTTAGCATACAGGGATGTCATTGGTATGTGAACATTCAACATACATATGTGCAAGCCATGTAAATGTCTCAGTGGTAAACATTTTGAAGATTAGTATGCATCAGCTACACCTAAATATAGCTGTAGAATACCTACCGTAAGTGAAGGTAAAATAACTTTAACTAGGGTACACACTGCTTCTATTGGGCCTCAACTCCTTACATTAGCTAGCTTTTGATTGAAGAAAAAACAGTATACCTTTCAGAATTTTTTACAATGCCAATCTGGCTGTTTAATGTATATTTTATCATAACTGAATAAATGAATTTTAATTTTATGCAGATCAACCCCAATTGTAACATTTGACTTTGATAATGCCATCTTTATGTTTTAAAATATTATGAGAGACACTTATGATAAGAAAGAAGATATTGGTAACATTTAGTTTATCAAAATAAGTTTGGGGCACTTGCTGCTTATTCCTTAAAAACACAAGTATGACTCAATCGGCAGAAAATACAGGGGTAGGTAGACTACACTTTCTTGACGAAGCTAGGGAAAGGCTTCTCTAGGGTATACTAAACACAACACACCATAAATAGATAGATAGACAGACAGACAAACGGACAGACAGACAGGCAGACGGACGAACGGAAAGACAGACAGACACACACGCAGGCAGACAGGCAGACACACAGACAGACAGACAGACAGACAGACAGACAGACAGACAGACAGACAGATAGATAGATAGATCGGATTTATTGTCCATTTAAAAAAGGAAAATTGTTTTCCGCCGACAGTTCAAGCCATCAAAACAAGTCACTTAAAATAAAAAGAAAAATAATAAACAACAACAACAAAGGTGGACAAATTCGTGTGACAAACTTTATCAGTTACCCCATAACTCCGTCCCACACCAACTCAGTTCCAAAGCAAATAGGGGTTATTCTAGTTCCATTCTCTATTCCTACCCACCTACAGACCCCTGTAAACTTTAGATTGAAGAGATTTTGTTCTTGATTGTAAACTAAAACTTTATGACCACCACGTTACTATTTGATTAGGCTAATAAACTTCTGGCTAGGCCTACAGTAGTGTTTTCACCCATCTATATTGCCTGGAAATATAGTCCATGTAAAATGAAAAACATGATAATGTACCTCTGTTTTAGAGTGTTGGACATACATAACATACATTAGGCTACTATGCTTTCTCAAAAACCGAGGATCTCACCTTTTTCAGGATAATTTTATGCCTATCCTTCTACTGGAAAGCTTTTATTGGATTCATCCCTAAGCAAATAAGGCCTCAAATCTGTTTGCTGAAGTTATTTGCAAGCTTATTGCACAACAGATGGCCAGCAAAACGGTTACCTTTCAATATTCCTCTCTTTCAATATTACAATATTTCTCACTTTTTTCTATACAACAGGTCTTTTTTTCAGCAAGATTATGACAAATTTTAAATTCCAAACATTAAGCTACGTAATTGCATGTAACAGTGCAGTCTACGTGTTTTTTGTATAAGTCAAAAATTATCGAGCAGATTTGTTGTCACGAAATGGGTGAAACATCTATCATGTGATCGGTATCATGCACTTTCAATAAACTGTAGGTTATTATGCAGGAAATGGACCATCGTATGGAAATTTAGTTTTCCACGACGGTTGAATATGTCCACTGCGGAATTATAGATTACTTTGGTCCAGATAAATTTGAAAGTTCACTTATAATAAAAGAGTTTAGACCTTTCGTAAATAGCAGTAGGTGAATAGGGAGGACAGACTTAAACCTATGGATTGTCTTGTTTCTAAATTATGGTCCATAAAATATTGAATTTGCTGATTCAATGTTCTCTAATAGTAATTGTATTACAGAGAAATTACTCTGTGAAGCGAAAAGAGTTGCCAACTTGTACCATCATCCATCATGCATTACTGTCTTTAGTTTAGTTGGGGGAAAATGGTTGCCGATATATTCACGAAATGTCCTGGTGTGGGATAGTATCAACTTTAAACATTGTGAAAGACAATTCCAAAAGAACTATTTTATAAGACAGAATGTAATGGAGAACAACTTATACCAGACTTCACTAACTTATGATACACGTGAAAAGAATCTTTAAATTTGGGAATAACAGTTTGTTCTTAGTGTACAGTGATAGCAAAAATATATTCAGTCTCAACCATTGTTTCTCTGAACAAATGACTGTAAGAGTTTACTGCACTATAGTAAAACACCAAAACATTACATAGTTCTGTCTACACCGGATACTATGTAACGATAGTAGGTTCAGTTTGTTTTTCCGATGTATCTCCACCTACAACAATAAATCGCTTCGTTTATAAGTTAAACAGACGAATAATGAACAAACTGGGTGTTGACTTTTCAACTATTATCAGGCAGATGTGTAACCACGCAGGACCTGACAGATCTACTATTTGATAAGTATCACAAGCAGCACTTCCATTGTTCTGTAGAAAATGATCTCACAAATAGACCCTATTGTAAAAAAGTAGTTTGTCACCCACGGTTCAACATGCACACTGAAGAATTAAAGATGACTTTGGTCAAGAAAAATTAAAACGTTTACTCATAGTAAATTGAATGTTCTGTAGTTGTCATAAATACCCTTTAGGGAAATGCAGAGAAAAGACCCAAACATGGCGATTGTCTTATGCTAGCATTAAGGGTTGTACTGTATTGCGAATTGCTTATTTAGTGTCCATTACTAGCTATTATTATAATATAAAAAAGTTACTCCATAGAACAAAAAGACAAAACAACCTGTACTATCTTGCAGTCTGCGCTTTTGCCTTTATTTCATGTGGTGGCAGATTGATAATCGATGAACAAACAAAATGTTTTAGCGTGGGATTGTATAAATATAAAAACCGTGTAAGACATTTGGAACAGAACTACTTTTTGTTGTAGATTGGAAAGGCTAAAGCACTAACCCTAGACGTTTTTGACTTATAACATACATTGTAAGGGACAGTCAATTTCTGGGAAGTCCAGTTCCTTTACCTTTGTACACAGTTACAATAAGAAAATGAAGTCAATTTAAAAATGTTCTCTGAACACATTGCCGCATTTATTTGCACATATACAAGACAAAGAGGTTCGATGCTCCCTACTAAATGCCCCTACATTAAATTGTTCTGTCTACAATGGCTTCTTTATAACGGTATTACGTTTAATTCAACCTACCGAATATCTACCCGTATCTATGCCTACCACAATGGACAACTAAAACAGATCTCCAATTAACAAACTCGACCTTGATCTTTAAAAACTTTTCAAGGAGGCCTGTTGCCGAGACATATGTTAAACATCTAGCATTTGATAGGTATCAAGTGCTTCGATTACACTGTAGAGAATGACTTTGGAAAGAAATTTATTTACCTCTGAACGATATTTGAAAAGGTCTACTGGGGAATTAATCCAATTCAATTCAATGACACATTGGTTTGGTGCATATAAATTAAAAAGTTTACTTATTATGTGTTTTAGAGTTTTTATAAATAGCTTGCTGAGAGAATAGAAAGAGGGGACTCAAATGCTTGGTTTGTCTTGTTCCCAAATTACGGCTTATACAATTTTGAAAATGGCTGATTCAGTGTTCTCAAGTAATCATCATATTTAAGAGAAGTTACTCTATAAACACAAAACAGTGGGCAACCTGTACTTTCAGCAGCATGGATTGCTGTCTTTAGTTTAGTTGGCGAAAATTAATCATCGGCCAATTCAAGAAATGTCCTAGCGTGGGATGAGTATCAGTTTCAGACATTGTTAAAACATTCCAAAAAGAACTGTTTTGTAAGCCTGATAAAGTGGCTAAAAAACTTATGCCAAACATCTCTTATTTCTGATGTACATGTTGAAGGGACTTTTAGTTCTGGAAATAATAGTTTGGTCTTAGTATACAGGAGTAGGAAATATGTATTCAGCCTCAAACATTGGTTCTCTGAGTAAATCGCTGTAATCGCTATGCACATATATTAAACAAAAGAGTTCAATGCGCTGTAGTTGAGCACTACAACATTGCATAGTTCTGTCTACAATGGATCCTATGTCATGGTAATAGGATTAGCTTGTTCTTCCGAAGTACCTCCACCTACAGTAATATTTCGTTTCATCTACAAGAACACCAGGTCATAAAGTGGCAGATGTGTTAGCGCCTCCACCGGTCGTAAAGGCTGTACCACCCACACGATAGCAATCCCTCGCTGAGCTTCAATTGAACTGTAGATAATGATCCTGAAGAAGGACATTTGTGTAAAAATTAAAACATTTTCTCATAATTAATTTCAGGGTTTGGAGTGGACCTAAACAGCCTGTTAAGGAATGCAGACTGAGGAAAGACCCAAACGTAGGAATGGTCTTGTGTCCAGATTAAGGACCATATACTCTTTAGATTTGCTGATTTGTTTACCAATAGTTTTTTTTTTATAGTACAGAAAAGTAGCTCTGTAGCTTAAATAAGAGGTGTTAACCAGTACTATCATGCAGCATGCATTGCTGCTTTTAGTTAACTTAGTAGCAGATTGATCAACGATGAAGTAATGAAATGTTTCAGAGTAGGATTGTATCAATTATAAACATTGTGTAAGACACGCCGAACAGAACTATGCGTTTGTGGCAGAATGGAAAGACTAGAGCACTAACACTAGACATTTTTTTTTACTTATAAAATACGTTATAGTGTACTTTCAACTTTGGAAACAACAGTTTCGTTCGGTTTGCACTGAGAAACAATAAGAGGATAAATTCAGCCTCAAACAATGTTTTTGTCAACAAATTGATTTGCTCATATACTAGACAAGAGAATCTAATGTGCTGTAGTAAACTTCCCCCAAATAAATAGTTCTTCCTAAATGGGGTTGTATGAAATTGTACTATGTTGGATTCAATTTTGTTATGTATCTAAACATACAACAACTTTTAGGTTTATGGACAACTGAAACAGACCTTAAATGAGCAAACTGGACCATGTTATTTTAAATATTATCAGGTTACTGTGTTACCACTCGGGAGGTGAAACAGTGATAGGTATCACCACAGGCACTACGACTGAACTGTTAATAAAGACCCAATAGCTGGACCCTCCTGTTTATATTAGTTTGTCAACGACGGTTTACCATGCACACTGAGGAAATAAACCTTACATTACAGAAAAGGAACTCTTTAAGTTAAAAACAGATGTCATCTTGTTCTATCACGTAGCCTGCATCGCAAACTTAGTTAATTTGGTGGCAGATTGATAATCGATGGATTTAAAATGTTCTACGTTGGAATTTACAAATTATAAACAATGGGTAAAACGTTTCTAACAGAACTATAATTCTGTGGCAGAATGGAAAGACTAAAGTAGTAACCCTAGACATGTCGTATGCTATACAAAAGAGTTTATTGTGCTGAGGTGCAACACTTCAACATTATATCGTTCTGTTTACACTGGATCCTATGTTATGGTCATATTTTTAGCTTGACAATGTTTTTCTGATGTATATCTTCTTACCATTATATCTCGGTCATCTACAAGTAAAACAGATCGTCAACGAAGAAACTGAACTTTGTTTTTCAAAAATTATCAGGCGGCCATGTTACCACGCAGGACGTAAAAGATCTACGATGTGATAAGTAACACACGCTGCCCTTTGATTAAACTGTGGAAAACGACCCCACAGAAAGACCCTTGTGTTAAGATTTAGTTTGTCAGCGACGGTTAAACATGTGTACTGAATAATTTAAGGTTACTTTTGTCCAGAAATATTGAAACATTTACTCCTTATTTAATAAAGGTTTTCAAGTTGTCATAAATAACCTGTTGGAGAATGCAGAAGACATACCAAAGCAAAGAGATCGTCTTCAAATCAGATGAAGGATCATGCTGTATTGATATTTCCTAATTTAATGTTCACCAATAGTTATTCATTACAGAAAAATTTCTTTGTCAATAAAAACGAGTTTTTTAGTTAATTTGGTGGCAGATTGATAAACAATAAATTAATGAAATTTTTGAGCTTGGGATTGTATCAATATAAACACTTTCCAAGACATCCAAAAAACAACTACTTTTTCTTCTAGACTGGAAAGACTAAAGAACCAACCCAACACATCTTCGACTTATAAAAGACGTTATAATGTACAGTCAATTTCTGGAAAGAGCAAATTCGTTCTGTTTGGATGTAGAAACAATCAGAGAATAAAGTCAGTGTCAAACAATGTTCTCTAAACATATTGCGCAAATTGATTTGCTCATATACTAGACAAGAGAGTTTTATGTGCTGTACTAAAATACTCCTACATTAAATATTTCTGCCTTCATAGGATTGAATGAAATTGAAATAATTATGTTTAATTCAATTTTTCGGTGTACCTAAACCTAAAACAATTTTTAGGTTTTTGGACAACTGAAACAGACCTTAACTCAACAAACTGGACCATGTTATTCCAAAGATTATCTATCGGCTGAATTACCACGCAGGAGGTGAAACAGTGATAGGTATCACCAGCTGCACTACGATTAAGCTGTTAATAATGAACCACCAGTTGAACCCTCCTGTTGATATTAGTTTGTCAACGACAGTTTACCATGCACACAAAGAATATAAACCTTATATTACAGAAGAGAAACGCTTTAAGTTAAAATCAGATGTCCTCCTGTACTGTCAAGTAGCCTGCAATGCGCTCTTTAGTTAATTTGTTTGCAGTTTGATAATCGACGGGTTAAAAATGTTTTATGTAGGAATGTAAAATTTATAAACAATGTGTAAGACTTTTCTAATAGAACTATAACTTTGTGGAAGAATGGAAAGACTAAAACACCAACCCTAGACATCTTTAGCTTATAACCCAGATTATAAGGGACTGTCAAGTTTTAAAAAGAACGTTTTGTTTTGTTTGTACAGAGTATCAATTAGAGAATAAAGATATCCTCAAGAATGTTTCTCTGAGCAAATTCCTGAAATTGATTTGCAATGTAATGGCACTAGGTTTAGCATGTTTCCCAGATGTATCTCCACCTACAGTAATATCTCGATCCATCTACAAGTGAAATAAAACTATTTTATAAGACAGGATAAAGTGGCTAAAAGACTAATACCAGACATCTCTTACTTCTGATTTCCATTTTAAGAGACTTTAAATTTTGGGATAACAGTTTGTTGTAGCATTTGATAATAGCAAAAATGTATTCAGCCTCAATCATTTTTCTGAACAAATTGCTGTGTTTGAGATGCACATATATTGAACAAAAAGTTCAATTCGCTTAAGTAAAACACCACAACATTAAATCGTTCTGTCTACACTGGATCTTCTGTAATGGTGGTATTTTTAGTTTGTTCTTTCCATGTATGTCTACCTACAATAATATCTTGGATCATTTACAAGTAATACAATCCATTAACGAACAAACTGAACTTTGTTCTATCAACAATTATCAGGCAGCTATGTTACCACGCAGGACGAAAAAGATCTACGATGTGATAAGTATCACACGCTGCACCTCGATTAAACTGTGGAAAATAACCCCACAAAAGGACCATGTATGTATGTATGTATGTATGTATGTATGTATGTATGTATGTATGTATGTATGTATGTATGTATGTATGTATGTATGTATGTATGTATGTATGTATGTATGTATGTATGTATGTATGTATGTATGTATGTATGTATGTATGTATGTATGTATGTATGTATGTATGAATGTATGTATGTATGTATGTAAGTATGTATGCATGCATGCATGTATGTATGTACGTATGTATGTACGTATGTATGTATGTATTTATGTATGTATGTATGTATGTATGTATGTATGTATGTATGTATGGCTGGTGCCTTTGGAGCATAACCCACGAATTTATGATCTATTCTCTAAGATTGTATGGGTACCCAGAAACACTTGTGAGGCTAACGCAGGATATTTACACCAATTCCTTTTTAGGGTTGAATCCAGCACTGGATATACTGATAACATTCATAGACAAAGAGGAATAATTCGGGGATGTCCTTATCCAGTCATTGCCTTTGAATAAGCGATTGACATATGGTTGAGATGGATGACTGATGGTTATTATAATATTGTCATTCCTAATCCAGTGCAAGGATATGTTGATGACATTGTTATCTGTGCCAAACAAGAACAAGACCTTCTTGGGATGTGTGATAAGACGGATAGTTTTGTAACCGTTACTGGTATGAATATCAAACATAGGAAATGTGCTGTCCTTCATGGCCAACGGTGTGGGAATAACTAGAGCAAACATGACGGTACATCTGGAATTCAGATTACCATCCAAAATCAGCCAATTCCGAAATTAGGCAAAAGCGGCAAATTCACCTATCTTGGGCACGATATTAGTTTAGATGGCAAGGCTTCTGAAGCTCAACTCAGTCCCATTGTAATAGAGTTTCATAACACATTTAGAAAAATTAACGAGTTTCCCTTGCCTGTCTCTGCTAAAATCCAAGCGGTTAATGACATGACAATATCAAAATTAAATTTTTTATTATAGTAATATCACCTTCCCCGCGAAGACGCTAGCCAACATGGAGGACAACATCGTGAAATACATTCGGGGATGGTTTCATTTAAATAAGTCTTCAAACAGGGACATAATTTTTATTCCATCTAGCAAAGGTGACCTTGGAGTTTTAAGCCCCTCGTCAATGTATGTTTCCAAAAAGTTGTCTTTTCTGCTTCAGGCCTTAAATTCTGATGATCCGCAAGCAAAGTACAGTGCTAGGTCATCTTTCCAACTTCATATGTCAAAGAGGAAAGCTGTGTTGCATGATGCTAATGAAGGTGTTTCCCTGTTTGGGGGTTACGGGGTGGATTCTGGGGGAGGGCTATCAAAAGGGGTAAGGTTAATTGGCCTAAATGTATTTGGGTGGAATTTAATGAGCTTTGCATTCGTGAGAAACTTCAACTGGAGGTCCACAATGACGTGTATGCCATTGTCGATGCACATGACAGTGTATCTTAAGTTTTCCGCTCTCTTACTGCACTGTCCAAGTACCTTAAACAAACTCATGTTACTAGGAGGATTAACAGGCTTCGTAACCTTTATTCACAAGGAAGAATATTTGGAGTCGATTGTAACGTAGTTTTGTCTTCTGCATATCTCTCCAACTGTACTTTGAGTGACGAACTTATTAGATTTATATTTCAATCACGTATGCAGTAACTTGTAATAACCCATTTGATACGTTTTCCCATGTTATGAATGGATGTATGGAATTTAGGAATTATTTTACTGCCAGACATGATAGAATTGTTTCCCTTATTAGAGATCATATCATGAAGAAACACCCTAATGTCGACATTTACAGTAATCAGATCATTACAGGTGATATGTTTAATACGCAGACAGACTTTAATTGCGTTCATTCAGAAAACCAGATCTTCTTATCTTTGATCGTCTTGTCAGGAAGGCTTTCATTGTTGAGATCTCATGCCCATTTGATGCATTTATTAATACCTGTTACAGTGCCAAATTTTACATCTACCAACAACTGAATGAACTGATCACCCTTGACACTCCCTATTCTTGTAAGACTATCGTGCTTACAATTGTTATTCTAGGAAGTATACACAAACGAGTTACTTCCGGCCTAGGGACGCTGTTCTTCCCAAACAGCAGGAGCAAAGCTGTTGCCAAATACCTCAGCATTAGTGCCTCCACTGGGTCCAATAAAATATGGAAAAAAACGTGCCCATAAATATGGCCACGTTGAATGCACTAAAGTCATATGTGCTGGGATTTTGGCCCCCCTCCCTGGTGAATACTTGTTGTATAGGTTCTGCTTACTTTTTTCCTTTTCCACGTAGGCATGCTTATTGCATTCTAAGAATTACCGCTTGTACTATGATGTTACTGTTATATTACAGTGGATGCAAATGCAATAAATGGTTTAAATATGTATGTATGTATTTATGTATTTATGTAGGTAGGTAGGTAGGTAGGTAGGTGGGTAGGTAGGTAGGTGGGTAGGTGGGTAGGTGGGTAGGTGGGTGGGTGGGTGGGTGGGTAGGTAGGTAGGGAGGGGGGAGGTAGGTAGGTAGGTAGGGAGGGAGGGAGGGAGGGAGAGAGGGAGGTATGGATGGATGGATGGATCTATGGATGGATGTATGGATGTATGTATCGATGGATGTTGCAAAGTACATCTCTTATCGAAATCATTCACCCAAAAGCTAAAACGACTAAATGAGTCTAGTAGCACATCAGCTCTAAGTACTTTATGATTTACATCTTTTAGTTTGTTCAAAGTTGAGTAGAGGTCTTTGTAAACCAATAATAAACAAGGCTAGAGTCCAGTAACTGCTGGTAGCAGGTGCTATAGCTTCCAAGTTGCTTGGATGCAGGAATGGTGGCCGCTTATTTGCTGCCATGGAATTATGTATGTTGGGTGGGTTATTTGGTTAGGTGCGAATATAAACAGGAGTGACATTAGGTTTTTGTAGGATGTGTAGGCCCCATCTGGATTCTAACGGTTATCACCACAAACTAGAGTATCCAGGTGAGAGCTTACCAGTCCAAAGACGATTGGACGTTCGAAGAGCCAAAGGCATGGGAAGGTCATATGGTTCAGTCCCTTCCCCCTCCCGTATAGCAAAACAGTCAAATGGAACGGTGGTAGCACCTTTTTTTTCGCGCTCCTAGCCAATCACTTCTCCCGGGCCACAAGCTACACCAATATCTGACAAAACAACTTGAAAGTCAGCTATAGCTCCATGAAAAATATAAACTTTTAACCCTTATGCCTTTGTGCAATTTTCTTGTATGGACTGTGATTCCGGCATTGTGATAGACTGGTAGATTTGTGATAAAATGTACCTCAGTCCCCCAAAAATTCCTATAGGTAAGATTTCAGTGAACTTTGACTTGGATATGGGGAACAACACATCAAAAATCCACCAAAATCGGTGTACAGTATATTTATTTAAATGGGTCATTTCCAAAATGGCCGTTTATACATCATTGTAAAGGTAAATGCAGCTAAATAACACTTTTTGCTGATTACTACTGCAAAATTGAAGCTTTCATACTTAACCTATGATCTTAAACTTAAGTCACAAAAACCTCCCAAACCAACTGTTCTTTGCCTACTATAGAATGCATGCAAGATAAAACATTCGTCTTGGTTTCTTGCATTTAGATTTCCAGTGATACAGTGTTTTAACTTAAACATTTTTTATAATGTAGATAGTTAGCAAAAGGCAGAACCCACTGAAAAAAATTGTGGTTTGGTCCTTGAACAGGTTTGTCCAGGGATGCACGGCCCGGGATGTGCCCGTCAGGGACCTGAGTTCTCTGGCGTGAGGGAGAGGCAACCCGAAGAATTGAAAAAGGTGATGGGTTGTCGGAGAGATATTGAATGCAAAATTTGTGGCTCCCGAAGCTTGCCGGAAATGTTTGGTTTCTTTTGAGAGATTTTTAAAGTTTGGGGGTTAAGGAAAGAAAATCTGAAAATTGAAACGATTGGGGGTTATCAAATTATCTGCTGTACATGAGAGCAAACTCAAGTAAATGGTCAGGGGCGGGGGAGGGGCTGGGTGCCTTCGGTGATTACATATTTTATAGTACCTATAAAGGCTCCCTGACGAAATTGGAAAATACGTTAATGAAAAAAGGAGCAAACGAAACCTTCGACGTGGCCATGGGCGCCTTTGATGTAGCATAAGTGTGTGAGCTTGTCGGACTGTACATTCTGCAAAAAATCAAATAGAACGTAGACGTTCACAGTCTAGGGTTGTACAGAAACGACGGACTGGCCGTGATTAAAAATTGCTCAGGTACAAAAGCATAAAGAACAAGACAGGAGATAGTCCGTACGTTTAAGCAACTCGGTCTCAAGGTAACCATGGAGTGTAACCTGAAAACTGTGAACTTTTTAGACGTCACTCTGGACTTAAGATCAGGGGTTTACAAGCCTTTACGAAAACCCAGTGACGCTCCAATGAATATCCATGTTCATTCCAATCATCCACCGTCCATAATCAGAAACATCCCACCTGCTGAGGAATAAACAGTCTGCTCTCATGTAAGCAATGGAGTAGGAAAAACCAGCCAGTGAGTCACAACTGGAAAAAAGGTCGTGGTCGTCTCGACTTGAGCCAATTGGTTGGAAACTGGGACGTTAAACCTCATCTAACTAACTAATTAACTAACTCCAGGGGAGTCGAAAATTTCGTTTAGATATTAAATCATTGTACTCCGCTTGTCACTAAAAACATATTTCTTGTCTCTTTTTTTTTGTTCGTATTATATATGGGAGTACACGCGGAATCTACTTTTAGTATGTATGTATGTATGTATATATATATATATATATATATATATATATATATATATATTTCACTAATTCCCCACTTAGGTCGAAGAAAGTTGTTGAAAAGTCGACCATAGGGCGAAGAAAACATAGGGAGAGAAAGTCACCTCGTCTTAGCGTTTTCACAAACTTTTTATATAGGAATACGTACACGTATGGCAGTGTCCTTTTAAATACTCAATTAGTATGCTGCCAATTCTACGTCGACGAATTTACAGACACGTATCTATTAACACGCACGGATGGCAGGCCATCAATGGGCCCATACAATGACGAAGTTCAAAGCACATCATTTGAGAAAAACTGGTTCAATTCGACCCCTCCACATTTTGGTCGTTCCGTTTGTGACTCTAACTATTCATCTGGAGCAACTGATTCTGGATTACCAGCCAAGCCTACGATTCCTTCACGAGGAGATTGCAATTACAAAAATGTATTAGTTTTGATGTTTTCCTGTAATTTTCCAGGAGATGCTTCAAATTCTCAGAGGATTACAAGGTCGCAGGCTAGGTTGAACTAAGACTCTACTCAATTTCTAGAGATTGCCATAACAGGGAAGGGGACGTTTGATTAGTAGAGTGATAGTAGAGGAATCATTCTCATGTTCGGGAGCAGGCAGACCACCCCGTGTTTCATTAGCCCGTTCAACTGCGGTTACGTTTTATTATTTGTTTAGAAGGATGTCAATGAATGTTAGTTAACTACCACTAGTAGTGATTGTCTGGACACGAAGTCTGATGCCGAGAATGAGAACAAGGATAGGCTCTCTACAGAACGCTTATGACGGATAGGAATGACTCTATTACATCAGGGTACCTTCGCCGAACAATGGAACCAGTGTCATTACGCAAAGATGAGTGTTACCCAGTCATAAATATATTTACAATCCTCTACATAAGTACATGGAACAAACCCCGCTCTCTGTATCAATCTTGAAGTCTCAAAATACGTTGTGCCGCCGAAAGATTGAGCAGGGAAATAGCGATGCCGACAGGGGGATTACTGATGCTTGTTTTGCTTTTTATATCCCATCATTTTTGTTGAGGATTGTCTGAGGTCTGTACGAAGGTATAGGGAGTATTTATTAAAGGCAATACGTGATAATTCGTAAAAAAGTTGCCTATCTTGAGCAGAGTATGACTATGAAAACCAGCATGGTATTCGCATTGCAAAGAAGCAGTCCCAGTCAACATGCCCACATGGGCCCACATGGGGCATTTGTAGATATGATGGATTTTATATGAGCATGGGCTCCATGAAACTTTGGCCAAAGTGCCCATGTAGACCTTTTGTGCATTTTTAATGGCTAAGATCTCCCATGCTGGACCCACATGGACACCGTGGCCCTATCTTCAGAGAGCTCATGTAGAAAAGTCCTCCCATTTGGTGCCCACAAGGGCAGCATCAAAATGGGCCCAGATGCTTGCTCCTACGGGCTCCATGTATGCATGCTGGCAGGGGTTTAATGCAAAAAGAGGTTTAATAAAAAAAAAATAAACGCGGTTCTAAAAAAAACAAGGATTAGAAGTGTCACATTTTTAATATAACACAGACTTGTGTCCTCGACTGTCGTACAATTGCAGAGCAGTGAACAAAATAACTCATGTATGCATGGTTTGCATGTGACCTTTCCTTCGGCATCACAATTATCGAATTATCGAAAGGTAAATTTGGCCTCTTCTTATTACAATAATGGACCGTGGGCACTGAAGGGGATGAGAAAGCTTTCGGGGGTGAAATATTAATTCGGGGAGAGCAAATATACTCAAATGGTTACAAGTGAAAATCGCACTAAACATTCGGGAGACCAAGCAGCGAGAATGCCCTGCATGTGAACGTACTTTTGGCTAAATTTATTCATAGTTGAACGAACAACTGTTTGTCACTAGGTTACTAGTTCTCATCGTATCAACATAGCCCCACGATTTACCACTGACCTCAACACGTACGGTTAACCGTTGCCCTACACACTATTTCAACGTATTTTGATGGTCAACCGCCCAAATCTACAGAAAATCTCTCTTTTCATAAAGCCACAATTGCAGAAAAAATGGTTAACCGTTCCAGTTCAGAGTAATCCTCAAATACATTGTCATATTTACCAGGCGAAATCATCCACATTATTGTTTATTTTCGCGAAATATAGGGACCTTTGTGGTTAATCTTTTTTCGCATGTGTAACAAACGCCCCCTACCTCCTTAATTCAAGATAAACCGAGATAAATAAAAAATTGGCTTCATTCCATTAAAATTTATTATAATTTGATATAAATATAAACAGTGGCCAGCCAAAAAGCTACCACCCCGACATCATATGAATCTGTCGAGGAGTTATATTCCTTTCCTTGAACTCGTACGGACAAAACACAGGAAAAATCATGTGCTAATGATTTTTGGCTCCTTTTCATGACAATTTAATATAAATGTAACATACTGACAAGCCAGGGTACTGGCCACGCAAATTAACCTGTTGTTCCCCTATCACCACTCGGAAAATAAAACGACACTCTCCGCTTTTTAAAGCATTAAAACCAAGTCTGGAAATTCCTTTAAATTTACAAAGGCTTGAGACAACCCTCGACAAAAGTACATGGGACATACCCCGCTCACCGTATCAATGTTGAAGTCTCAAAACACGTTGGGCCGCCACAACATTGAACAGGTAAATGGGGATGCGGACAGAGGGATTACTGGTCGTTTGTTTTGCATGTTTTGTCCTTGACTTTTTGTTGAGGACTGTAGGGGTTCACTTTCCACGACGGAACTCAAGATTTTGTCAAAGGGGCTCAATTTTGCTCCAGTACCACAACAGGTCAACGGCTTCAACATGATGGAGGGATTTCAAGATGTTCCTCGTAGACTGAGGTTAATGCTTTTTTTCTGTGGTAAAGGGGACTCCACCTGTCTAAACTATTCGGATTCTAGATGTTAACCTGCTTCAAATTTAAGCCTCCACCCGGTGATTAGTCCCTGCAAGCTTCTGAAAAACGTTTTTTTCTTTTCGAATTTATCCATTCCAAAATGTTAGCATTTGAAGATTTTATCAAATTGTAATGACATTGTCATTAAGGGTGCTGATAAAGGGGGTAATGTCTTAGTCATGAATTGGGAAAGTTACATTTATGACTGAAAAATACAGCAAACTGATTTGCCAATTTACGTTCAACTTAACGAGGATCCAGATAGAGAAATCATTTCCGCCATTAATCCATTACTTACTTCATAGATTACATGAGTCTTTTGTTACCGCGGACATGGCTAGATATGCGTCTCCAATCGATACTAAACCTGCTAGGTTTTATGTCTTACCCAAGGTTCCTTAGGCCGGAATACCGGATCGCCCTGTGATCTCAGGTATCGGGTCTCCTACTGAACGCATGTCGAAATTAGTTGACCATTTTATCAAACCTCTTGTCCCTGTGAATGATTCGTATCCGAAAAATACTATCCATTTCCTTCGAAAATTGAGAGAGTTTGCCCCTCTTTCTCTGGGAACTTTGTTGGCAACCGTGGATGTTGTGGCATTGTATCCCTCCATCCCACACTAGGATGAAATTCAGGCTTTTCGTAACTTTATGAGTAGGAGATATTATCCTGAAACAATAGCGTCCGTCGTGTGTGAGATGGCAGAGATTGCTTTAAAGGGAAATGTTTTTTGGGGTTTAATTCAGACCTTTACCCTCAGACGCCCGGTGCTGCTATAAGGACTAAGTCGTATGGAAATATTTTTTCTGGCGGAGTTTGAGGAATCATTTTTGTCGCAGTGTGACTTCCTGCCAAAAATTTCCTGGAGGTACACAGATGATTTTTTAAACTAGCGTCATTGTAAGGATGAGTTTAAAACTCTTTTCTGGATAATCTTAACTCATTTTACTCTTCTATTACTTTTACTGCTGATTTTTCTCCAGTCTGTTGATCTTTTAGACGTTAAGGTAAAACGTACGAATGATGGGGTTCTAGAAACGTATGTTTATCGCAAACCAACCGACACTATACTTTACTTATCCGAAGACAACTCCCATCCAGGCTATGTGAAACGCAGTATAGCGTTTAGCCTAGCTAGGTGCAACAAAGCTGTTTGCTCTTCTTATTGAGAGATAAGGGCTATGCTCTATCTAGGGTTGGTATAAAAATTCAAGATCGAATGTACGACTATTTACCTTTCGACCTATATATATATATATAATATATATATATATATATATATATATATATATATATATATATATATATACATATATATATATATATATATTTTGCTAATTTGGGATTGAGGGGAAATATTGTATGAAAAAACGTGCCTAAAAGGGGAAATCGTATTAAAGGGGAAAAAATCAGGTCGACTTTGAGAAATCACACACTTTTTATATAGGAATACGTAAACGGATGGTAACGTCCGTTTCACCACATAATTTACATTCTATTACTTCTATGTTGACCAAGTTACGTACCTGTATCTTTTAACACGTACGGATGGTGGGCCATTGAAAAAGCGTTGTTGTATATCTGGTTTCCAAAAGGGGAAATATTTTTTAATGTATTTTATTGTTTTTTCTTCGCCTTAACGAAACCGCGATATATCGATTTCCCCGTACAGTAGGAATTAGCGTTATATATATATATATATATGTATTTATTTATATATAATATATAATATATATATATATATATATATATATATATATATATATCACTAATTCCCCACTTAGGGCTAAGAAAGTTGTTGCAAAGCCGATCAAAGTGCGAAGAAAACACACACACACACACACACACACACATATATATATATATATATATATATATATATATATATATATATATATATATATATATATATATATATATATATATATAAGTAAAAATGAAGTAGTACATAGGGCTAAAAGTTTGTGAAAAATTCCACGACGTTTCGGGTTTAAACCCTTCATCAGGTGGCAAAAATGCAACTGATCGTTGACACGGCCAAACGTACAATTTAAAAAATACACAATAAAATTGGGCACCGTAAAACTCGGCTAGGAAAACAGACACTGTTAAGTAGTTACCACAAGTCAAAACAATGCAGGAATTGCTGCGTTATAACAGTTCAAGTCTAACGTTTAGACCATGTGGGGACAGGGTTCCAAGTTTCATGATTAGGCGGTTTTCGTCAGCTAGGCGGTCATGATCGGAACCTCGACACGAGATGGCCGCCGAAACCATCAAGTCACGGATCGAGCATGTTGACGGGGGATTGAAGTGTGTGGCTACCGGGAACCCTGGGAGGTTCTGTTTGATTGACCTCAGGTGCTCCGTGACTCGGTCAGCAAGACGACGTTTTGTTTCTCCCACGTACAGTATTTTACAGCGTTTACATACGAGAACCTGTACTTCAGCCAATGTTGTTTACGTTCTTCGTCAGGCAGAGAAACCCACATAAGAACGACTACATGACATAGGTCCGGGGACCCTCCCCTAGAAAATTTGAGAAAAGAGAAACTTCAAATGCCATTTAGCAGGTTATTTGGGCCTTGAAATCATAGCTTGGACAGTGGAATTTTCAGCATATCACTATTTTTTTCTCAACAAGGCCAACTTTCATTTTCGGTTTGGAAATCTCAGGGGGCAGTGACCCCCTGCCCCCCCCCCGCAGGCTACGCCTGACCCTTGACATAACTTGGCGGACTTGTTACTTGCATGGCTACATCCCATCGAATCGTCCGTGTGGTAGTGGTCATCACGGTCATCAAGTCCAAGTCAAGAACCCTGGTTTGATGGACAGAAGGTGTTCAGTGACTCAGTTTGGGCAGCTACATTTGATCTCTCCCACATAATGTGACTTGTAACGTCTACAAACTATGCCAAAAGAAAATATGACAATTTAATGAAACCAAATTACTAATGTTTTGCGACCTAGGCTAAATTTAGTTGTAGGTTAATACAACGACAAAATTTTGGTATGCTGCTTTTATTTGATATACAGAGTTAGAGCAACACTTTGGTTAATACTGTTTCTCTAATTCACATTTATATTTCTGATACAATTTTAGGCCTATTTATCCTAGACCAACTCCCCTACATGATGTTAATAAGCTGAAACTTTACAGTGTGTATGAACGTGTCGCAGAACTAGGTTTTGTTTATAACATTCATATTACTACTTTACTTTTGTCCCTCCATCATGTGAACAAATGTTTCTAGTCCTAAATATGATACTTTCGAAGCAAGGAGGTTTTTGAAGAACATCTTTTGACGAGTCCCAGACAAATTAAAATCCAACTTTGTTGAACTCAGAGATTGAGTTTGCTAAGGACAACTTCACCTGCAACCTACAGCTTAAATAAATAGGTCGGTGTGAACATGCATGTATCGCGTGATACACACGTACCTAGCTTCACACACGCAAAGTAGGTAAAAACAAGCTTACTTTGGAAAATTTGAGCTGTATTTTGCCATTATCAATTAATATTTCAAATAGCATATTTTTTAAACTAGTGCAGCTCGGAATGTCTATAAGATTTAGCTCCAGATTTTGCCTGACAAGGGGGACATGCTCTCTAACAATTGAGGGGGCAGCATCCCGAAGCCTACCCAAAGTTAACGAGTTGGAGACAATAGATAACGAGAAAGCTTCGCCTAAAAATTGAAATCCTCAGTACACAAAATTCCAAAATTTTGAACTTTGAGCAAACACAGGTAAATAATACAGACTACTGGCGGCTGGTGAGTGCAACATTCTATTCGTAGCGATTAAGGTTATCCGACGATAAAAAAAATCTTCTTACTAGAGTTAGTTGGTAAGGTGGGATTTTACGACACACCAACACGATTGTGTTATATAGTGTCATCTAGAAAAGAAAAAGGTGCAATGTTGGGTACAATTAACTAAAAATGGGGGTTCAAACTCCACTAAAGAGTCCAGGCAAATGCGGGAGTCATGTCAAAAATTTATATACAGTCTACTTCCCTTGAGAAAGTCCAAAATAAGGGAAGGATCTGTCTGTTCAAATAAAGTTTCCATGTCTGGCACAGAATAGTACTTCTGGCGAATATAGGAGTACTCATAACAGTCGACGAGAATGTGACTGACGGTGACAGCACAATCACAGGGTTCTTACTAGAGGAGGGCACCCATTCAACGACTGGGAGGTCCACCTTCCTGCCTCATAAAGAGTTACGCATTATTTTTCCTTGTAGAATACTCTCGGTATTCCCCGCCTGTCGTAAGAGGCGACTAAAGGGGAGGACTTGAAACGAATTTATCTAGTTGACACTATATAACACATTTGTGTTGGTGTGTCGTTCAATATTATCTAACTAACTAACTAACTAACTAACTAACTAACTAACTAACTAACTAACTAACTAACTAACTAACTAACTAACTAACTAACTAACTAACTAACTAACTAACTAACTAACTAACTAACTAACTAACTAACTAACTAACTAACTAACTAACTAACTAACTAACTAACTAACTAACTAACTAACTAACTAACTAACTAACTAACTAACTAACTAACTAACTAACTAACTAACTAACTAACTAACTAACTAACTAACTAACTAACTAACTAACTAACTAACTAACTAACTAACTAACTAACTAACTAACTGTAGAATACTCTCCCTCCTATCAGTTCTTCCAAAACTGTAAGAATCGGCCTATTCTGCATTGGGATAGAGGGCTGTGTGGTCGAGCTAGTTTGTGACCGAGTTGGGAGAGACTGAAATGGTTGGGACAGAATTTTGCCTGTTTTTACAAACACTTGCATACCTACCAAGGGACATGCATCACACACTTAAATGCTAGCTAGTGTACAAACGTACATACATTTAAACATGCACACATACTAAGTATATTCTCACTTACTAGGGCATTTTTATGTGATGCATGCACACGTGGACGTGAAATCATTCTATTTGGCTGAAGAAAGTATTACTGCGTCGTCGTTAAATGTTTACCTCATAATCAGTGAGGTTGAGGTACTGCATTTCGGAATTTCATTATCGGTTGTGGTAGGCTTATCAGTCATTCTTTTATTACACTGTAAAAAAAAATAGGAAACCTTTCACCCGTTAGGTGAGGAATCCATGTTCCCCAGTGTGGGTTTCTTCGATATTTCCCAAGGAAACGGAATAAAGTCAGCTCCTGATAACTACCCACAGAAGAGGGAAACCATATCATCCAATGACGTGTTCGAGATATATTTCGTCACCAAAACAACGTTTAATTAACCAATAAAAACACGCACAGTCGACACAGGCCCGGGCCACAACGAAACGAGTTCGCTGTGTGCGCATTCTTGCATGCCGTGTGTCTAAACTACACAAAGCAGTGTAGTGATATACTAGCGCTACTACTGTGTACTGTTTTGTTGCAATTGTGTACTATATTCCATATACGAACTGCCGCCATTCCTGTGACAGCAAGCTTTTAACAGGTAAAACGTTGGTTTTCAAATCCTCCCTGGATTATTAGCGAAACAATCTACGTAAAGATTAATTGCAAGAATGGTGGTGAATGTGATGAATGATTCTGTTTTTAGGGAAAACTGTGTATTTTACAGAATCGAACTTTTAATTGAAGTAGAGCTTGCCGGCTGTTCACCGCCGACACAGTATAAAAGTGTTAGGCCTAAGCCTAGGCTTGTACAACCTAACGTTAGTGGCAATGGCAGAAAGAGTCAAAACAGAAGCGATGTAGTTATGGGCCTATTATTTGTAACTTAAAGGGTGAATGATTTCCCCAGTAAACAGTGGTGGCGCCAGAATGTCAAAATTGGGGGAGGGGAGAGCAAACTAGGGGCAAAGGAAGATGTTGGGGGGGACAAAAATTTTTGGGCGCAGAGCGAAACCGAACACGCAGCGCACGTCCCTGCGGGTGGGGTCTAGGGGAAAAGCCCTGGTGGGTGTGCAGGGGGCAAAGCCCCCAGAAGCTCTGAGGTTTTAGCATATCTCTGGGTGTAAATTAAGTCTCGGGAGAGACTATATTATTTATTTTTTTGGTTGACCTAACTCCTAACTAACCTAACTTGGGGGGGGGGGGATAGGGAGCATGGAAAAATCTGAGGAGGCAAATGCCCCCTCATGACCCCCCGTAGCGCCGCCACTGCTAGTCCAATCATCATGGCATTGGCCTAAAGTGATTCGTTGCCAAAATTTGTTTTCAATAGCCTAAAGGTTTTGAACTTGGACCTAAGCCTAGCCTAGGACAAACTTATGGGGGAAAATGCAGTCACCCCAAATTGGATTAGTGCACTGTATTTCATGAATGGCTCTTGAGGGTCATGTGGCAATATTTTCTCACTCAATTGTTAAATTTAAAGAGGAGTAACTCCTTGTTTTACCTTGAATATGCAGTAGTTACATATAACACAGGCTTATAGGTTACACTGCTGAGTATGCCTAGCAAGGATATTATAATGTAGGCCTATAGGTTAGATGAGGTGACAGTCCCACAAACTAGCCTATGACCAAGGCAAATATTGTAAACTTAGTAGCCAGGACTCTAACTGAAATAGGCCCGTGTTTTTATGTTGGCATGTAAGTAAGAAAAAAGGCCCTGCCCTTTGAATCTGCAACTGCATCATTTCATGACTTGGTATGCCATAACTTCATATTCATGTTTAAGGACAAGTGCATTCTTCAAAAATGGTTGATGTGGCATATTCAGAGAAGGGCATTAATTTAATAAAGTAAAAAATGCAGTAAAAGTAGACATAAAATGTAAATTTAATTTGAAGGCTGTGTTAAATTGGAAGACAGAAGTTTTGTAAGGAATTTTTGCTAAGTATTATTTAATGCAAATAGTAACCTTATTTTCTTCTATGTTTTTATCCTTTCAGACTCAGGGAGTGGATTGGACTCCTGTCATTCCAGATCGATCTAGTGCTATATGGGAGAAGGCTACCCCAAGCATGGGCATATGGCAATATTGACATATGTGCAGAGAAGACAATCAATTCTCAGCCCAATTCTTTTTGACCTGAAAGAACAATAGACAGCTTTGTTCTCAGTTTCTGATATCATTGAAATGAATTCCACCGCCTTGCAGGTACAAATTGCATGTAACTTTTCAAAATATTTAAACAATGTTGCTTCAAAAGTTGTAGTTCAGGCCAGCAACAAATCCGGAATCCAGCCTTCAACACTGAAATACCTTCCAACTGAATACAGAAATGTCTGAATACAGAACTGTTGCTTTCCTGCTGGGTGCTTCCAGCACTCTTACAGAGGGAATGTTGAAAAGGACAGTGAATGTGGTGTAGGGATTTTGAACTGTGAAATAAAGTACTAATATTTAGTACTGGTCAACAACCTATCCCAATATTCATATTTTACAGGGAGAAACACAAGGAACTTCATTGAGGCAGCTCCATTTGTTGCTGTTATTGTTATTTTGGACTCAAAATGTTGCTACAATATTCTTTCAGAAAACATGCCCTGTTGGACTCTCCATGTGCACTTCTACCACCATTTCCTTGTTTGGATTGATGTAAGTCTACAATATGGAATTTCCCAAGGAGACATCAGAAACTTTTTCACAATAAATTCAGAAAGAACACTGAAAACAAAAAAGTTAGAAATAATAAGACTATAAGACTTCTCCAGTAGTTAGCAGATGCAGTAGCCTGGGATATTAATGAAACGGGGGGGGGGGGGGCTGGTTGTTTTTAAAACATTAATTCAAGCATTCAGGTTGAACAGATTATTTTGAGACTCCAAAGAACCAGTAACATATTTACATAATTCACGTGATTTATTTTTCTGCAATAAATTACTCTTTTGCTGATCAAGTAGGCTTTGTTCAATAATAATTAACAATTATTAATTAATAACAATCAACAATTTAACAATTCATAATTAACAGATAATTTGCAAAATGTGTACAGTACGTGATGTTTAAAGAGGGGCAAGTTTCTTTGCAATTTCAATGATTTAATTCTCAGTTGCATTGCCTGAAAGTATCCAGTGAGTAAGATTAAGTGTACTTTAGTTTTTTTTTTTTTTTTTTTTTTGTTTTACTTAGTTTTGTAATCCTTTTTAATTTTTGTAGCCTCCGACTCTTGTTGTTGCTCAGTTGACTTAACCATAGGTTAGGCTTTTCAAGAGTCCATTAAATTTTATATCCTAATATTTTGTTTATAATCAGGAATAGTGCAAAAGAATTTTCCTAGTGTGCCTGGAACTTTCAGCTGATTAAGCTAGAAATAAATGACAAAGTAAAATGAGATATTTAACAATAGGCTGCAGAATAGGAAACTGTTGGACAATTGCATATTCGACATTTGCCTAATTTCACTTGACATACCAACAAAGGGAGATATTGCCATAGTTATTATGCTGATTTTGATAATTTTGTAGAAGTCCTGTTATGGCGAGGTTGCCTAGGGAATATTTTTCATGACTTTTTGCTACATCTTTATAGAAAAATCACTCTGGCAGAGGAAATTTTTGCAATTCAGGGTGAGGAAAAGGTGATCATGTTGTTAATAAGAATCACAAAAGTGACATCATTTAAATGTCATTTAAATCTAAATGCCATTTTTTGTTGGGAATAGGGAATATTATTTACGCCTCTCAGGATTCAGTGTAACCTTGTAAGTCACGTGCTTTGCTTTATATTGTTGAAAGTTCAAGTAATGAGAAAAGTAGGTGGCAAGTATATTGTAGCATTTTTAACTTCTGCTTACATTTCTGAATATTATGAAATGAAATGTCACTTTATGTATTCTGTTCCAGAGAGAGATTCTAGTGACAAAAGTAAGGCATGATTCATTGTCTTAGTTTTTCACAAGTGGTGATAGCTTTTTGTTGTCTGAAGTATTTTGCTTCGTTTAATCAATATGTGATTTTCAAAGTAGAAATGTACCATTTTTAATGATTGTACAGTTGTCAAACCCCTGCTTGTAAATTTTAAGTAAATGTTTAAGTCTGTTGAACAACATGTGTATTCATATTACTAACAAATCAAGTAGTGAATCACATGTTACTGAGGCTGAATAAATAACAAAGTTTGTCAACTGCATGGAACATTTAATTATACAGGATTTTTTTTTTTTATTTAAAACCAAGTGTGGGTTTTTCTTCACCATGCAGTTGGGTTTTACTACCCATTTATTTGGGTTTCTAAACAGGTTTCTCCACTTCCTGAGTTGCAACTTCTGCTACCACCAAAAGTTGAGGAAAATGGACCTTTCCTCAGGAAAAGGTGTATAGTTTCCCACGGTTTAGAGGAAAGTATTAGTATTGATTGAAGCAGTGCTCTACCTAAAATTCAATGAAATCGACTTACCATAAGAGTCCATGATTTGCAACAAAAAATTCAACATTTGAGATTTCTCTGTCCAATTCTTGTCTGTGCATTTGCGGTGGGTTGTTTAAAGATGGTAGCGATGATCCGTGCCCAACGTTTTCCGCATTAATGATGACGTAAGTATGAAAAATGCCACGTTGCACAGAGTGCTTTGTGATCACTCTGTTAATAAGGTGACTATTGACTCAATGTGTTTGGACAATTACAGAGCTCAGGGTACACACACTTCCATCAAATGACAAGGGTGCTTTTCTTTTAGAGTCACGGTGCAGAGTTTTTATCAGCTTACGAAATTGCTTAGTGTTTGAAACGCGATAACGGAGAAGTTATCAGTATGTTGCCATGTCAAGAAAAACTTCACCCCATCTGCATTTCGGGGATGTTGGCATTCTCTTATGGAACGGGCACTACGAAAACAATTTGCAAATAGAAAAACTGTTGTCTCGTACCTGTTACTTTCTTTTTGATTACAAATAGCCCTAGTTAGACATGTTTTTATGCTATTTAGAAATATTGTAACTAACAAAAGCTAGGAAAACCAACAAGACATTGGACTATCTCTAAGCAGCACAATAGCCAACATACAATATACATCATTACAAGAAAATAGACGAATGACGAGTGAAATTTAAATAACCACAGTCAGGTAACTGAACAATCCCATTATTCAGCATTCTAAGTTGTACCCGCAATATTATGCAATCTTGAAATTAAGACGACTAACTAGATTCTATTCTAAATCTTTTACGTAATGTTTCCATCTATTTAATCGAGTAATTTTTGCATTTAAGTTGGTAGTCTTGTTAACAAACTATACATTTTTGAATCGTTATGGTGTGTTGGGCCAGAAATCCAACGTTGCATTTGCACAGACTGCATCATGGCCACCATTTGGTTTTTCTCAAAATGGCTGTGGTGCAGTAGACTTCACCTCTGAGCACAGGCATTTGGAGTTAATTTTAAAAGCTGAACGTATGTTTTTAAGAGACCTGAATACTGTGGTGCCATGATCAGTAACGTACATTTGACCCCACATCCCCTGCCCGGGGGTAAAATGGATTTTCAAAGTAGCGTGCTAAACACGTTTTTAGCTTTACTGAAATTTTAACCTTTAAAAGACATTGAAATTTAACTGTGGGGACTTAACGTACATTTTTAAGGGCCCTGCATACAAAACAAATTAAGATTGGACCTGAGCTCAAAGTCGCTATTGCCAACTAACCTCAATGTTCAGTATTGCCTGAAGTATGATGTTAAATTTATTGTAATTTCAGCTTTCAATTGACACAGAAATGCAGTCGTGGAGACACAACCTACATTTTCAAGGGTCCAGAATAGAGTGTGACAGGATAAATAAGTTGGTCAAGATTTTGCGTCCAGTTTGGACTTCCACAAAAGCCTTTGTAGAAACATTGTGTTTTTTTTTAACTTTCATCTTTTAAATGACAAGGATAATTAACTATGAGTGTTACACCTACATTTATGTATAAAGCGTAAACAAGATCGATCTTTGGTATGTATAGAACCTAACCCCAAAGACCCTATTGGGTTCTCATTTTGAATGTCCTAAATTGCCAGAATGGAAACTTTATTTGTTAGTGAAATTTTGATACTTTCCATTTCAAATTTTAAATTCAATGGTGGAGAATATAAATAAATTTTCAAGTTTCCTGCCTATAATATAGCGGTGGTTAGGTCGATAATATGGACATGGCTCAAATATTTTCTACTGGTGGTCATCGTGAGTAATCATATTAGCCAAGTTGGTAATATGTTTGTTCGGTTCATTTTGAGCTTCTTATTGACATAGATATTTTATTTTCAATCTAAACTTACCTTTTCCATTTTGTTTTGGTACTGTGACATTAAATTCGATACCTTCCTCTTCACCAAAAGCAAATTTACAGAACTGCCATGCCAAGTTGATTCCACAGAACCTGTGGACATCCGGCGAGGCCGAACTCCGATAATATTTTGTTTACTTAGAAAAGATAAGCATGGTCGACTAAAAATCGGCAAAGTTTAGTCGTGTCTATCTCATCCACATTCAGGTTTTATCTTCGTCTTGTTTCACTACGATACGTTATTTGCTTAGTAACTAAAGCAATGTTTTAAACGTAAAAATCGAAGCAATGTCGGCTGAAAGTATTGCAATGAGAGAGTTGTATGTTCACCCAAGTTGTTTTCAACAGCCATGGACTTCCTCTCCTCCAAATTCATCGTTTCTCAATAAACAACGCTAATCCTGTGGGAAAAGGCACTAGATCGAGGCTCAACTCGGATATCGGCTCTACCTGTTATAAGGGCCTATGGTCGTTTATTTTTAACAAAAAGTTTTTTCTCAGTTTCATAAAAAATGCAGAATTTTGAAACATTTCGTTTTATTAAACAAAACTTTTCAATGTTAACTTTTAATAATCCAGAAAACGCAATTAATTACACAAATAGCAGCAATCATAATGTTTGCATCTGGCAACAAAGTCACTGGTAACTAGAGCAGGTCTATCATGACTAAGTCAAATAGTGAGACTTTGTCGTTGCAGCATGCATATCAAACGGTAATTTTAAACACCCAAAATTAGAAAAAATTGTTTTAACTATGTTGGGAAGAGTTGCCTTTTTATGAATGGCAATTAAAGTACTGTACCTTTACAACAGGGTAATTCAAACAATTATTCATGGCAAAATGAAAAAATTTAAAACAAAAACTTTTAAGCAAAAGCTGCATGAATTTCTTTGCTCAACTAATGATCAGTATTAGCAAAAGGTAGCTATTTGGTCCGAGAAGAATGTAAGGTCATTACTAAATAATGACATTTGCGAATGTTTTCCTTATAACAGGTTTATACTGTAGCCACAAGGGGTGGCAACACCTGTGTGTCTGTCTGCCCAGCAGTCATAGCTACTAAAGCTGGTGTGTTTCTCACCCCGTAGCTTAGCTATAACCTACGTCTTTGTCTCGCCCTTCCAAAAAACTCTATTTACATCTTTCCTCTCTAAAGTAAAAATAATTACAATGTTTACATTTTTAATGTGCCAATATCATGGCATTTCTATAAGAGCCAGAAAACAATATTACCCCAGCTCGACAATAGGTTGTCGTTGAGACAATCCCTCCTGTGCGGCAGCATGTTTAACTTTACTCTTCATGACAGTTGACCCCACAGGTACCTATTTAACTCCTAGGTGGAGTAAGGCAGTTGAGATACATTATCTTGCCCAAGGACACAACCTAATGACTCGCACAGGAGGCGAACCAGCAAATCTTGCTTCACCAGACTAGTCTTGCTTCTTAACCAATAGGCCACCACGTTCTCACTTAGCTACAACCCTGTCTACTAGCAAATCAAAATATCCATCAAATTTATAAACTGCATGATGGTTTTGAAGGACATTAGAATCAATTCAGTACTTTTCACGGGATTTTCCAAGTTTTGTTTACATGATACACCGATATTAGGCCACCAATTTCAAGTAACCCCTTATTTCCCACTGTAAAACACTCCCTTTCTTAAAGTGGCCATGACACGTAAATTGGAGTAACGGGAGACTAATTTAGCCTAAAGTACACAAAAAGCTCTTTCTAAAACTGTTTTCATCACCCTTACAGCCTTGAGCATTAAAAAGAAATTAATGTTTCAAAAAAGTGCACCAAAAAATAGACTGTTGAAAATGAGATTTCAAGTCAGCACAACAATGACGTCATTTTAGGAACACCATCCTCCGCATACCGAACCTGGCGTACAGCATAGCCTATACATAAGTAAGAGATAGTAATGATTGTAATTCGTGGCATACCTTGAAGTTGAACTTTATTCTGTCTGTTTGGTGTCGGTCTGTTACATTTTGGGGCTGCAATAGGCTATTACTAATAATTACAAAAACTCTTGATTCATAACCGAAAAACGAAAAAACTCGGCAGTATACTGTTCTGTTCGGTCTGCGTACAGTGAGTGGACTGGCAGCAGCCAGCGAATAATACTGTGCACACGCAATCATAGCCTAGGCTACTAGTTCCACGATTTCCACTGACACTTGCACGAAAGTAACCTCAAGTTCATATTTTGACTGCCTACATAAAACTCTCCAAGCTAAAGTCCCTTTCAATTGCTCCAAATGCTTCTCGTGCTCGAATTGTTGTGGTGTTGTACTTTTACCTCACCTAACAATGTCTCAAATCGATACGGTCCTGTGCGCCGTAACGAATTACTCACCCCATCTGCACCACTGACGTCTTGTTCAGTATCGCCTTCGCCTTTCTGATTTAAAATCCAAGAAAACTCACTTTACCGACAGTCCACTGACCATTCCTGTCCGATCAGGGAGTTGCCATTAGAGGACAACTCCCTGGCTCAGATCCGCCATTCCAAAGAAAGTATTAAATTTGATTTCACATGGTACCTACTACGAAACAGTGCTGGTGATACATTGTGTAGTAACAGGTATGTTGTGTACTGTACCCATGGAAGTAGTAGTTGTAGGGCCTCTGGTCGACTTCACCGCATGGATTTGATAGAATACTACTGGGGAAAACCCGAAAGTCCGTGGGTATTTGCGATACTATCGGGAGTTTCCTCTATCATGTTGAAGCAGCATTTTGAAACAAGGGTAGTATTTTGATTTCGTTCAGACTCCATGTTCGTCTTCTACTATTTGCATGATATCACTACCTCATTTAAAGCATATTTCTGCATTATAGTAGCACGTAAAGGACTTAAATGTACCCCTATAGTTTATAGATATACATTGATAGAACTTGCAATCAAAATAGATACCTGTACAGTCTTACATGTGCTCTTGCCTGTGAGACAGTCACTATATGGTGATGTATTTCACTCAATATGCAGTTTTAAACTGTCCCTTTATATAAACGTTGACCACTTAGTTCGATAATCTAAGAAAGTCCAACTTCTCCTACACCATCATTGTATATTGATCTCAAGATTGAATAAGTTACTCTCAAAAAACAGTGGGGTAAACTTTTACCCAAGGTTGGATCCGTATACCACCTCCTAAAATGTTGGGTAAAAAACTACCCAAGGTTAGTCAAAAGGATTCCTATGGTGGGTGAATTTTCCCCAAGTAAAGGGTAATTTTTAACCAACTTGGGTAGTTTCTTACACAACAGTTTAGGAGGTGGCATACGGACCCAGCCTTGGATAAAAGTTTTCCCAACTGTTTTAGAGTGTAGGTTTTCAATTATGTTTCAAACCAGTTTTAGTCAAGTGTTTTTAGTAAGTCATTTTTAGTCTACCTGGAGCTGTATTAAAGGATGGTTTTAGTCTTCTTTCGTACTTTTCATACTTTTTCCAGAAAGGATTTATTCTGACAAGTAGGTTGAAGACTAAAAACATCAAAATAACACCAAAACTCTTGTGCGATCTTTGACCGTTGCCAGAGTTACGTGACCAATCTACCTGAAACTTACACTCCTTGTCACACTACACTTGTCACACTACGAGTCTAATCTACATTTAGACCAACGTTCAATTTGGAGACCTTCTTCCTTCATGGTAAGGCAGCATTGCGGAAAAGGGTAAGTTTTGTCAATATCTGCAAATCCAAGCAATGCACAAGGATTCATGTTGAAAACATGATCTGGGGCCAACTCATATTTTGCTAAACTATCCTAACATAGCTACCGACAGACGACTATTACAAGGGATGAAAGTGCAATTCCTATAATACATGTATGGGCTATTTTCTATCCAACCTGTAAGCACCTGACTTCAAAAACACTGTTAGGCCTGAATTTAAAGATGAAAGAGTTCTAAACCTTTCACCTTCCTGTGATGTTAGTAGGATGTAATTTTCAGGATTTTAGACTGACCACCTACTTTCACCCACTTTCTACAAAAAGGTATCGGTTTTGAAAGATGTAATATTTGGTCAGAATATCACTGTGCAGCAGCAAGGTTGACTGAATGTCTGCAATAATTTTCATGGCAGAAAGATGCCAAACATAATTCTGTCAGTGAAAGAAACCCAAGTTTTTGCCGTTTTTAAAGACGATTATTGACATTGAGGTAGTGGTACACAACTTACATTTTGCGCAGGTTACTGATGCTCTTTATGTCTAAATGAAATTTCAAGCAAGTAATTGCCTGATCCTTAAAAAATCACTTTTTTTCAATTCTTGATTAAATTTGGTTTGAGAATTTTACAGAATAATAATAATAATATTATTATTGATTTAATTTGATCTACATGTTGAACTAGACGAAACTGTATGAAGCTGGCATTCCACACACGTACAGTAGGGTATTGCGCTGTAAGGTATTAGTTTGTACAACCAAGGAGCTGTCACCGAAGGAGATAAAGCACCTCTTTCAATTCATCCATCATATAATACGTATTGAGAATACTTGAATCATTTTTCTGGAAAGAGACTTTGATTGACAAGTCCTCCAGTTCCTCTTCGAAGTTTGTTTGACTCGAACTTCCTACTGAGAGTTTCATCTTTTCATAATACCGTAATCTTTAAACAAATACTTGATAGTGACAATGCTTTTTAAGTGTTTTGCGATGCCGAAAAGGGTGAACCCTTCGTCAGTTTCCTAGTCTAAACGACTGGTAATGCACTTGTAAGTGATTAGACTTCTTTATTATTCTTATTTCTTCCATTAGCTAGTAACGGCTCTTTTCAACAATTAATGTAAGTCTGACTTTTGGATAATATGAAGTTTGTAAAGATAACGGGTTACTTCTGAAACAGCGAAACATGCGTCCATGTTCGATAAGTTAATTGAAGCTGCACTGGACCCATAAAAAAGAGAACACTGGCGTACAATAATAGAATAATTTTTTTGTTTACTTTGACGTCTAGCAGTGCAATAGCAATGTGTGAAATCATGCCAAGAAATGTTTGAGATCTTTTTAATGCCTTTTAAGTGATCCATAATTTTTAAGAGCAACACAATCAGGAACTTATAGTCGGCAAGCCTGAGAGTTCCAAAGAAGAAGCCAGTGCTTTATCTCCTTCCGTAACAGCTCCCTACATTGCAACTGTAGCACATTACTTCTATATCGTACTCCCATTGTACATGCAATAATAACTACTGGAACTTGTATTGTAATAACATATACAATACGTATTTACTAAGAACATACTTATGATTCTGTTGTTTCATATGTACAGTGCTAGTAGTCTACAGTGGATTAAGTCGTATTGTATACTGTAGGTCAAGTAGCTTATAGTGCCTACCGTGCAATAGTATCTATACATCAATTTTTTTCTTAACAAAGCAAAAGTACTCAACATATTTCTTTTGCAACACTTCCAGAGTTACAACGTCCAAAGATCCTTATAAAAGTGTACTTTACAAAATAACAAGACGTTGGAATCAAAGAAGACAGTTTACTTTATGATTATCTGCCCAACGTCGAAACAATTCGCAAGGTACTACCATTGCCTTATTCACATCTTCCACTGAAGAAATTTAACAGAATACCCCAATTTGGAAGTATTGCTTCACCACGAGGGTAGAGGAAGCAGTCTGCAAAATAAAGTTTGGTCGATGAGGAGATACGACTTGTGTCAACACGTTTTGTAAGTTACGGTTTACTTTGTAATCCTTGCTTTGGTCAAAGATCACCGAGAGCGTCGGCGTCTTTACAATATTTTTAGTCTGTAACCTACTTTGGAGCCTTGCCAAAAGTTATATAATGGTTTAGGGATGTATCATATTTTGATGGGGACTATATAATAAGCACATGCAATATGAAGATTTTTTATTATAATCATGAGTATACGGGGTCTGAAAAAGAATGATTTTGTTTGTCCATATGCAGAATAAATTAGGGTTTTGGGTAGCCTTTAGAGAAAAAAGTGGAAGAAATGCACTCGTTTTGAGGTCAGATTTGACTTATCTATGTGGATGCTACTCTACTCTAGACACTAATTTTCAGCTTTGTATCTTATGCAAAACACGTTTATGTACATTAGAAAACGCCCAAAAATTTCATTGATGCGAAAAAGTACATGCTTAAAAGAAATAATACCACCCGAATTTGGTGGGAGCCCTGTTTGTAATCTGCCTTTGTGACCTACCTAATCTTTACTTGCACAAAGCGAGTTTAAATGGGGCTCCATATGTTATACCTGTATACCCTTTATGCCGTGCCATGCCTTCGATACCGTCCGTGTCTTACCCACGTCATCTCGAAGTGTACGTTCATTAAACTGCAGTTGGGAGCATTCATTTCAATTCAATTCAATTCAATTCAATTTATTTCTCATATGTACACTCTCATCAACAAAATTACATTCAAATGAATTAGTTTACATACATATGATGGACACTAGAAAAAACATTACTGTTCATCAAAGCTAGTGACCATGAAACAAAAGAAAAAAAGAAAAAGAAGAGACGGTCAGAAAAATAGAAAGAACACTTTTCTAAGACATTCAGATAAACATTTAGAGCTTAAAAGTGATAACAGCTTATGAGTGAGTATTTAAGATTCTTTTGAAAAGAACGAAGTGAAGTACTAGATCTTACATCAAGGGGAAGGTTGTGCCAAACATTATAACAATAGTTTCGAAGAAGTAATTTACCATGCACAGATTTGTGACGTGATACAGAAAAAAGATTATTATTACGAGTAAACATCGTTACTTCAGTTGAATGTGGGGGTTTTATGACATTTGCTAATGCATTTGGTAGTAAGTTATGACCATATTTATATACAAGTACCCCCATAAAATACATATGAATATCTTTAAGTTTTAATAGGTTACTATCCAAGTATAACTGATCAGTTGAATAACGCCTTGGTTTTCTAGTAAGCAGCTTGAGTAATCTATTTTGTATAGTCTGTAGAGGTTTCAGTACAGTGGCACAGGCTGTGCCATAAACTTCAATAGCATAGGAGAGCCTACAATAAACAAAGGAATAATAAATCTGTACTGCCGTATCAACTGGAAGGATGCCACTTATGTGGTAGAAAATACCAATATACTTAAGTAGGGAGTTACTTAATTCATTCACATGCTGCTTCCAAGTTAAATTCTCATCAATGGTCAGTCCTAAGTACTTTGTATAAGGTGACTTAGTAATTTGAGTACCATTAAAGCAAAAGCTCTCAAAGCATTCATGATTATTTTGTTTACCTGCATGAAAAATTGTATAAGTGGTTTTGCCGATATGCAGTGTAAGTTTATTGGATTCAAACCAGATATTTAATAGGCTTAACGTTTTAGTAGCCATTTCAATTAACTTTGTACAATTTTTGTTGCTTAAGAAGACATTGGTATCGTCAGCGAAGAGGCGAATTGATACATTGGGGGCAGCATTTTGAATGTCATTAACATATAGGAGAAAAAGGAGCGGTCCCAGTACAGAACCTTGTGGTACTCCAGTGGTGACATAAGTATAATGCGAATACGTATTATTAACAAAAGTACATTGCTTTCTATTGGATAAATAACTTGACAGAACGTTATATGCCGTTCCTCGGATACCATAGTGTGACAGCTTCTTTAAGAGAATAGCATGATCGACTGTGTCGAATGCTTTCTTCAAGTCTAAGTAAAGTCCTAGTACGTTATTACCATTATCCAATTGGGAACGAATATTATTTACAATTTCTAATAATGCATAAGATGTTGAATGACCTTCCCTAAAACCAAACTGAAATTTATAAATAACATCGTGTCTGTTTAAGAACATTTAGTTGATTGTTTTGATGGACTTTGCCTGAACTCGTAAGTCCTTCCTCTTTTTAAAACCCTTTTCACCTTTCAGTGTCCTCTCCAATCTTTGACGAGGTGGATTTATGCAAACGACTTTTTCAAACCAAGACTCAACCTTACAACATGACAAGCCAACGATAAGTAAAATTTTTGTTCAACTTGGTGCAAATGAATACATTCTTAACATTTGTCTTATTGCATGTACTCAAGAGTACTTATTGTATTTTAATACAGTATATATTTTTTTTTAAATTAAATCGGAATTTTGTGTTCTTGGAATAAATTTTCGAAAGAGGAAGTAGATATTCTACCTATGTAATTAAGATGAAAGTTACACCTTGGAAAGGAGTAGGAAACGGCCAAGCAGAGTTTGACTGGGTCCCGTGCCTTTAATCCTAGTGTCAAGGGGCATGGAAGGGGGGGGGGGGGCAAATCATACCCGCCGAAACCGACACTGAAGGCTTATTATTGAATGTGGATGAATAGCACACTACTGTAACTTTCAAATATTCTTCTGTCTCTGAATTAGTCTCTGCTACTTCTGCGGTAGAAAATGCCATGTAGGATATAGATTCGACGTGGACTGAATGCGTTGACAATATTTTGGTGTGCATTCTGAAATCTTCGTTGAAAAACCGTGACGTCAGTTGCTAATCCTAATCCACGTCAACGAGATCCCACCAAGTTTTAACAGGAGTAAGTTTAAGAGTATTGAATTGTTTTAAGGGAAGTTGTTTAATCAATGGTCTTTTGTTGGCACACTACGATGTAAGTCATGAAGAAATGAGGGTGAGGTTCGTCAAGGGTAACGTAACAGGTCAACATGATTTCAACATGATTTTCCACTTCTGCTGCGTACCCACCAGATGATTTCCAAATGTGATTACCTTTCTTTAGGTTGTGTTTGGTGCTTACAGTTATTTTTATGGGGAATCTGCTAATTGGTTTCATATTTTATTTTACATAACATTCGGTATTTTCGTACATTTTTGCAAATTTAAATTAATCTGAGGAACCATGTATTACAACATCCCGCCCATACAATGGAGCATTTTTGCACTCACAGGCTGTTTATTGTAAGCACTTCGAGAACAAGTTAAACACTTACGCATTGTGTAGCCTACTACCGTTCTGATGAGAGTTCGAAGTTCTTTTTCAATGCAGATATTTTTTTTTCAAACCTAACCGAATGTCGTTGTCGCTGCATTAGCTTGGGCGGCTAACTTACGTTGACCTCAGTCCATGAGTTATTGTGTGTTCAAACACGACAACCGCATTTCGTAATTTTTTTTTCTTGCCTAGTAATGCTACCGCAATATAAAACACAAACAGAACAGATCCAGGGATTCTCTCTTAAACAGAAGTACAAACTCATGTAACAGAAAAAAGTTACCCGTTTTGAAATAGCCATCCCAGTTGATACGCTGATAAACAGTTTGATCGGTTCTACTTACAGGTTAAAGTGGCTATGCCACGTGTAAATTAACGGTTTAAACCCTTTGGTATCTTTAGGAATACGTTTCCTACAACGAAAATCAACCATCCTGTTTGTTTACAACTTATTTTTCCGCTCGAAAATTGAGAAAAAATACACCCTCTTCCAGCCTTGAAAAGTTAGTCTTCCCGAAAATTTTCAAAATCTTGTTACGTCATGTGACGTCACTTTAGGAACTGATCGTTGTTTGCCGTGGTATCCTTCGGACATTTGATACAGTGTTTGCATTCCAGTGTCCCGGTTACCAAGGTCGATACAATGTAAAACCTGCGTGAAAAGTTGTGTAGTTTGGAATTGTTATCCCTTTTCTCGTGCTTACCAGTTGTTTTAGTCAATTAAATGCATTTCACGCAGGTTTTTCTTCTTGGTGTCATGATAAGTAGCTGCCGCGTACAAACATTCACAACGCAACAGCATAGGTACAGCATGGAAGTACGTACAGTACACAACATACCTGATACTACACAATGTAGCACCAGCACTGTTTCGTAGTAGGTACCATGTGAAATCAAATTTAATACTTTCTTTGGAATGGCGGATCTGAGCCAGGGAGTTGCCCTCTAATGGTAACTTCCTGATAGGACTGTGGGTAAAGTGAGTTTTCTTGGATTTGTAATCAGAAAGGCGAAGGCGATACTGAACTAGACGTCAGTGGTGCAGATGGGGTGAGTAATTCGTTACGGCGCATAGGACCGTATCGATTTGAGACTGTAAGGTGAGGTAAAAGTAGGCCTACAACACCACAACAATTCGAGAATGAGAAGCATTTAGAGCAATTGAAAGGGACTTTAGCTTTGAAAGTTTTATGTAGGCAGTCAAAATATGAACTTTAGGTTGTTTTCGAGCAAGTGTCAGTGGAAATCGTGGAACTAACCTATGATCGAGTGTGCACAGTATTTCGCTGGCTGCTGCCAGTCCACACACTGTACGTAGTACTGCAGACCGAACCGAACAGTACACTGCCGAGTTTTTTCGTTCTTCGGTTACGAATCAAGAGTAGTTGTAATTATTAGTAATAGCCTACTGCAGCCCCAAAATGTAACAGACCGACACCACTCTCCAAACAGGCAGAATAAAGTTCAAATTCAAGACATGCCGCGAATTACAATCATTACTATCCCTTACGTATGTACAGGCTATGCTGTACACCAGGTTCGGTATACGGAGGCTGGTGTTCCTAAAATGACGTCATTATCGTGTTGGCTTCAAATCTCATTTTCAACAGTCTATTTTTTGGTGCAATTTTTTGAAACATTAATTTCTTTTCAATGCTCAAGGCTGTAAGGGTGATGAAAACAGTTTTAGAAAGAGCTTTTAGTGTATTTTAGGCAAAATTAGTCTCCCGTTACTCCAATTTACGTGTCATGGCCACTTTAATCTTTCTCTCACATGTCCAAGATTTTAAATTTTTGTATGTTTTTATTGAGATATTAACTCTCTGTGTCTCTAAATATTTTTCTTAATGAAATGATGTTAAAGTAACCGGTTGTAAATTTAATAAATATTGCATGTTTTCCATGCGTTAGGGGAAGGTTATACTTTATTCACCCGAAGTGAACTGTTTTGTGCTATGTGCTTCATTGAAATGACAATACACTACTGGGAGAAACAAGCCTATCACAGCTGATGCCTGTGTATGTTATGAAACGTACTTTTGAACTATCTGTTGACAATCTTATCCAGCTCTCTCTTTTTCTTGGAATTTGGTTTTATTGCAATCTTTTACCAACGAGATAATATTATAGGAAGGCGTTTTGTATAATTACTTTCTCTCTAAAGATTCTGAAGAATCCTTTCGTTGCATAATTCTTAGTTTTTCATTTGGTGATCATCATGTTGTAAATACATTCAAATGATCTCCCTGAAAGAATTTGCAATATTATATTAATTTCAAAATAGTTTACCTTAAATGTTTCATTTTTGTTAAATGACTCACTTATTAGGGGATATTTAAACTGTAGAATGTCCGGTGCCCATTGCATTATCAAAATGGGAAAGCCAGAAATTAAATAGAGAAGAGAGTTTCAGTCTTAAGGGTTATTGTGTACAACACCCGAAACAAAGCACAACTTTGCACAAATAGCTTTAACATGATACTAGACTAAAATATAATTCAGTTATGTTGTATTCACTGCTGCAACTGTCTTTTCATTTAAGTGGTTTTCCATGTGTCCACTGAAATGAAAAGAACATCCCCTAAGTTTATACCTGTTTCGATGAAGAAACTTACAGGTTTTGTTCGTAATTCTGGGTGTGGATTTCGAGACAAGATGAACAGTAACTTTGCTATCACAATGTATTAACATGAACTATTTTTAAACATTGTCAGTTATCAGATGTTCTGTAAAGCATCAACATACTTTTGTTATGCTAACTTGACTAACGGTATTGATTTTATAGCATTAAGAGTTGGAGGAAAGATAAAGATATTGTCATCAAAGTTCATTCGCACCAATGATACACCAGGTATTGAACTAAACAGCCAACTTCACTTTGAAGCCAGCAGAATCGAATAGTAGCAGATTGACGCACCGCGGTGCCCCAGTGTTCGCATCCGGCAGCGAAGTGGCGGGGATTACGCACCTTTCTCAACAATAACGCAAGTTTTAAAAATCCCGTGCGGGAATACCCTCAAAATTCTAGGAAAATCGGGGAGAAATTCACTTTGGTGTTGCAACTCATCAAGACCCCCCTTTAAAACCAAAATCCCCTCCCTTATGTTCTGTGAGCTAATGACAGCACTACACCGCACTGAAGAGTGAATGAGCTTTGGAGTTTACATCCTGGGGTTACACCATTTACATCCTATAGACTTATTCTAGGCTCTTCCCGTAGTAAAGGAATATATTTAAATGTTTTGTTATAAAAATATATAATTACTGAAATGCCCATCAATGGTGATTTGGGGCTACTGTCTTCCTTTTATAATCCTTTCACAGAGATTAGAAAATGTAAAATAAAACAATTAAGCTGATCAACACCACACTTTAAAGCATTTGTTGTTGATGTTTTGAAATTAAAATAAAACAGAACACATTCACGTGATTCATGATGGTCAGAATATAAAGATTCATACTCACTTTTTCCAATGGGAGACTGGCTTTACCAATTTTACGAAACAACCGCAGTTCAATGAAGTCTGCATTTTGCACCGCTTTTTGCAGACCTGTAAGGAAGCTTAGTCACGTGGTGAAAAAATAAGAATACGTCATATGCTTTCAAAAAGGAGAACCTGTATATGGTTCGAACTTTTGGGAAAAGGTTTTGCCACTCGCACTGCTAGATCTTGCATTGTACAAATTTTGCTGATGTCCTGATAGCACACCATAAAACTTATTCATATGTTTATTTATGATAAAAAAGTTTGTTGGAAGAAAACAAACATCAAGTGAAGTTCAAAGTCTGACCATGTGTCTCCTTTGATGTTCTTTAATTGTGTCTGAAAAAAATGAACTCGTGATTACCATAAAACAGGTAGTCCCAGTAAACGTTTCTGCTTCATCAAATATTTTCGAGAGTTTGGAGCGCGGGTGTTACTATTTCTGTTAGATTTTTTGTTTTTGTATTTTATTGTACTTTTTTGAGGCCTAGCTCAAACAAATGTTCACAATCCTAAAGAATAGAACAGCTAACTCTTTGATGCAAAAAAATGCATAAAAGGTTAACTGGTGGAAACAGCAAAATCATACCTCTGGCCTCATCTTCAGATGTCGGTTCACCTGGTTCAACTCAAATTAGGAGACTCACTATAATTCAAGGTATGTTTCTCATGTGCTTGTATATAAATAATATCACTGTAGGCCTGTATCTCTGGGATTGTTCGTTAGCCTAGGGACTTATCCGCAAAGGTAACGCACAAACTATGGCGTTATAAACTTGGAGGTATTGTCACTCTCCTTATTGTGAGCCGTGCAAGTGAACGTGACCTCATTTGTTAATGAAGCAAAAAGATAGACCGGCCTTCTATTCCGCTATACGTCTCTCTTCACGTAAGGCATCACTTCATGTGCATTCATCATTTTCCAAATCATATCATTCAATTCTCAAATTCAACTCCGTTATAGGTACTTTTCTCATCAGAATGACCCTTTTGGGTTGAATAAACTCATTTGAATAGATTCGACTTTTTTCACTGTTAGTTTTCATTGATTAAGGTTCTGATCATCAAGTACTCATATGTGCTATGCTTTCCCCTAAGCCTCTTCAAAAACGTTTTCAATAAGGAATACGTAAGTGTATAGAGGCCTTTAAAACAACCCATATCTATACGACAAAACTCGAAAGTGTTAATAAATGAACGCTTGTGTATTTTATTCTCTTTTGTCAGACCGTTCTGGTGGTTAGATCTAGCGGTATATATATATATATATATATATATATATATATATATATATATATATATATATATATACCACTAGATCTAACCACCAGAACGGTCTGACAAATGAGAATAAAATACACAAGCGTTCATTTATTGACACCTTCGAATCACTACGTCTCTCCATCTACTATATATATATATATATATATATATATATATATATATATATATATATATATATATATATATATATATATATATTATATATATATAAATATATATGTATGGGTGTATTATGTATGTATGTATGTATGTATGTATGTATGTATGTATGTATGTATGTATGTATGTATGTATGTATGTATGTATGTATGTATGTATGTATGTATGTATTTAAACGGATTCCTACCATAGGACGAAACCAGGATACCGCCCTCACGCTATGTTGAACAAAATAAAAAATACTTAAGGATATTTTCCCTTTAAGGCTTTGTAATATACGGCAACGTTATTTCAATAGTTTACGCATTCTCATATTAAAAGTGTGTGAAAACTGAAAGATTTTCCCCTATTTAAAGACGGATTCCCCCTAAGTGCGTGTTTTTCAGCACTTAATCTCCCTAAGAGGGGAAAAAGGCATATGTTTACATACATGTACATATACATGTAATATATATGTATATATATAAGAAAAACATGTTAGGTGTATATATTTATATATATATAAATATATATATATATATAAATATATATATATATATATACATATATATACATATATATATATACATATATATACATATATATACATATATATACATATATATAAATATATATATATACATATATATATATATATATATATATATATATATATCATGGTAGGTTGCGTGTGTTGGAAAGTAAAGTACACAAAAGTCAAAAGAAGACAAAAAATGGATACATTCATTTCCAACTATAAATATATACAAATCAGTGAATACAAAATATTTCGGGCCGTCTCAGCCCTTCCTCAGTTGTATGTAGGAACTAGTGCAAATGAAAACTGGCCTCACATATATATAGATACAAGCCCCTCGTTTAGAGACCAACTGCTTGACCGCTCATGAAAGCCAAATCCCTATTTAAACCCGTCCTGTGAGTATTGAGAGAGATGATCGTATTTAGTTCTCGATTGCATCTCTCCTGCGCGCTTTTAAAATTTCCGTACAACAAAACACATTTTAAATCGGACAAACTATGCTCAGGCAGATTAAAATGCTCGGCAACGGGGAATCCAGGGCTATTATTCCTTATGCTCAGTTTATGATTGTTAAATCGAAGTCTAAATTTGGTGCTTGTTTCTCCTATATATGTAGCGTGGGGGCACTTCTTGCAGAAAAGTAGATAGACAACATTACTAGTATCACAATTAAAATTTCCTGGTTTAAGAGTTTTGCCTGAAGCAGCGTGAAATATGGTGGGGGAAAACTGCATATGTTTACAAACCTGACAACGAGGTTTGTTGCAACTCCTGTTGCCCGTGTTTAGGTCTTCCGCGGCAGTCAGGGTTGCGCGAACTAACATAGATCTTAAATTCCGTGGTTGTTTGTAGGCAACCATTGGCAGTTGTTCAAAAATTTCATGGATGGATGGGTCACTTTTGAGTATCTCCCAGGATTTCTTAATGCTGTTTGTTAGGGGTCGGTTGGATGGATGGTATGTGATAACTAAGGGTATACGATCGCAACTGGATTTTTGGCGGTACCGAAGGAGATTTTGCCTCGGTATGGCCAGCACTTTTTGGAAATAACTCTCCAAGAGTTTGTAGGGATACCCCCTATTAAGAAAAAAGTGTACGAGATCTGTTGCTTTTTCCAGATAGGTATTGTCAGTGGAGCATAAACGGCGGTATCTTAAGAATTGACTGTACACGACAGAAGTTTTTGTGTGACGGGGGTGGAAGCTATGGAAATGAAGATAAGTATGCCTGTCTGTAGGTTTAGTGTAGACAGACGTGATTGTTTTTCCGCCCTCAATGGTCACCAACACATCTAAAAACGGCACTTCCTTTAAGGAATAATCAAAAGTAAATTTGATAGACGGATGAAAACTATTGGCAAGGTTAAAGAAGGTTTGCAGATTGTCAAGCCCTTTGTCCCAAATCATAAAGATGTCATCTATGAATCGAACATAGAACATAGGTTTATGTGGAGATAGTCTTAGAATTTCTTCTTCTACATAGTACATAAATATATTGGCATATGACGGTGCCATCCTCGTGCCCATGGCAGTCCCCTTTATCTGTAAGTAATTGTTGTTATTAAACTGAAAATTGTTGTGGCTCAAAATGAATTTAATGAGATTAGTTATTTCTGAGTACCCAGTAACGGAGTTTCTTCTCATTAAATTATAACATGCATTTGCCCCCTCATCATGGGGAATGTTCGTGTATAAAGAAGTCACGTCCATGGTCACGAGGATGGAATCTTTGGGTAAATTCGGAATTTCGTTTAGCTTATTAATAAAATGAGTACTGTCTTGAATATAGCTCGGAATGGTAGGTAATAGAGGTTGTAGATGTCGGTCAACATAGGCCGAGATATATTCAGTCAATGTCCCGATGCCGGAAACTATGGGTCTGCCAGGCACTGGTATACTGGTTTGGCGGACGAAATCGATCACTTCTTTGTCTGAAAGTTGTTTACCATCCCCCTGTTGCCTGTTGACCATATCCTTCAGTTTGTGGACCTTGGGCAAGGTGTAGAAAATGGCTGGTTTTGGCGCCATGGGTATTAGGGGCATGACCTCATGTTTAACATTACTGTCAAAAGTTTGAATTAGGTTTATCAACTCCTTATAATAACTTGGGGTTGGATCATCAGGAAGCTTTGTGTAGAACCTGTTGTCGGACAGTTGACTTTCGGCTTCAGAAATGTAACCCGACCTGTCCATAACGACCACTGCGCCTCCTTTATCGGCGGGTTTTATGATAATATTAGAATTGACCTTAAAGCTTGCCAGGGCGTTGCGCTCCGACCTGCTCAAATTGTCAGTTTCTGTTTGAGGCTTTTGCTCCATAGATTTCAAGAAAGAATCCAGATGTGAATTCACTGAGGAAA
The DNA here is from genome assembly GCA_029531755.1 of Holothuria leucospilota. Lineage (NCBI taxonomy): Eukaryota > Metazoa > Echinodermata > Holothuroidea > Aspidochirotida > Holothuriidae > Holothuria > Holothuria leucospilota. The sequence goes on from CM055973.1 coordinate 1,878,737, forward strand.
CAAATGCGTCTATAAAGGCGTTCCTTTTAGATGATGGGGTCCATTTCTTTTTAAGGGTGTTGACAAGTTGGGGGATAATGCGTTCCGGTGCTGGTATGTTGTTATTGGCCCATTCCCTTAAACGCACCTTACTGCTAAATTCGATGACATTATTAGACAGTTCAACCTTATCTATTGGCGTGCTGGAGCAGAATGAAAGGCCCCGTTCCAACACGCTTAGTTGTTTGGTGGTTAATTCGGTGTTAGATACATTAATTACACCTGAAGGTGCTGTCTCAGCCGTTGCGGGAGGGTGTGGAATTTGTTGATGCCCTGCATCTGAATAGGGGTGGGCGAAGTGAAGGCGGGTCGGGTCTGGAACAAGTCCTAGGCTCCTACGAACCCGAGTGAGTCTAGATAATAATGGAGACTGGCGGATGAGTGAATTAATTTTTTTGAACTTACGTAGGAAACTTCTGTGTTGTTGACTACGAAAACTTCTCATAAGATGTTCATTAATCAAGTCAATCGCATTACGGTCGTTGATTGACGAGGCCCAGTTATTGGTAGAAATGCGGGTAGAGAGATATCGTTGTTTCGCATAGGCATCCTTAAGCGCGTAGTCTCTTAATTTCCTCGAGGTTTCCCTAATAGCGGTCCGAGAGAGGCGTATATATATATATATATATATATATATATATATATATATATATATATATATATATATATATATATATATATATATATATATATATATATATATATATATATATATATATATATATATATATATATAACGATAGATCGAACGGTTGGGCAAAAGGTCAAATCCGGCAATACAAAAGGCGAAAACAAAAACAATAAAATGCATAAGATCATATTTCCCTCTTTAGTTTTGAGATATATATGCACGTTATTTCAATGGCCCCTAAGTCGTTAGTGTTAACGGATACATGTACGTAGGTTAGTGTGCAGTGAAGTAATATCACAAATATTATGTGGTAAATCGGAATGGCCTATAGAGTTACGCATTCCTATATAAATCAGTGTGTAAAACGTTAAGGCGAAACGGTTCTTTCGCCTGAAGGTCGAGTTCTCCCAACAGTCGCGTTTTTTTCATACCATATTTCGCCTAAATCCCAATTTATAGAAATATATATATATATATATATATATATATATATATATATATATATATATATATATATATATATATATATGTGTGTGTAAGTGTAAGTGTAAGTGTAAGTGTAAGAAAAACATTTCAAAGATGAGATGGACGTCGATTTATACGACTTTTCCTATTTGATACAAGATTTCGGCCCACCGGCCTTCATCAGGTACTAGAAAAATCAAACATACATATGTATACATATTGATATGAAATTAACCGAAATATTAGGAAGCATACAAATGTGACAGATCAATTTGAAAAGAAAAAAAAATAAACAAATAACCTTCATGTAAAATTTGATATGATGTTCCTAACTCGTTTGTGGGATGTTTAAGTCTACGTTTAGTGCAGGGTGTTATGATCACGTGACTGGGCTTTTTGTCTACATTGATTTCGTGTGGGTGTACCTACACATCTTCCCTATTATCAGTCTCATCCCCTCATCGTTACGTTTCCAGAACCCAAGTCGACGAGGAGTGACGTTGACTTAGGTCGTTGCTCCTAACTTTTTAGGGAGTTTGTTGCTTTTTCGGGGAAACCTCTTTGAATAGTTCCTTTGGATTACAAGTTCTAAAGTTGTATTGTCTTTATTCTTGATTTGTGTCTCAACGAACCGATACTTTTCATTTTGCACATGAGAAAAAATGTCTGAGGCAAGATCTCGAAGATTGGCAAAGCCTTAAAGAGAACCACCCGACGTCCTTACAGTCGTCTGTGCTTCAACGTCCTTTTCTGCAAATTGAGATTCTTTTCTCACTATTGCAGTCTTACCATTGCAAGGATTCTCACCAATGAAGATTCAGCTGAATTTTTGAAGTAGACTAAGTTTTTATAAGAGATTCACACCAACTGAAAATGTCGCATTCCCCATGCATTCCAGACGTGGATCCAAGGGGGGACTTTCCCGGCCTCAGCCCCCCCCCCTTTTTAGCCACATCAGCAATAAAAAATACGCAAAAATTAGCATAATGTTAATGTAGGATTATACTGAAGGGGCCTTTCAGGCCCCCCTCCCTTTCGAAATTTCTGGATCAGCGCCTGCATTTTAGTGTTCATTTCATAAAATCATCAATTCGGTTATTCTTTTTGCGCTTAGCTCTCTTTCTGAGGTGAGCGTAGGTTTTCATTTTGCTTGAGATTCTTTTCTTTTGTTTTAACAGAATTTGAACTAAATGATTTTTTAAAGACATTACTTATTGACTTTTGGAAAGTTTTACACGACTTTTTCATTCAGTTGTAAAAGCGATACTTCCCCAAGCTAACATCCCAGCCCTAGAACGTACACTGTAAAAAATGATTGCCCAACCTGGGCAAAAATGTACCCAGCCATTGGTTCCGTATGTCTCTACTCCAAAAATGGGTGAAAAAGTGCCCAACTTTGTTGGTAACGGTTTAACTTATAAGTTGGGCAGAAATTTGCCCAACCACTTTACTCAACCAATCGAGCACAAAAGTTTGCCTAATTGGGCAAAAATTATACCCAACTTTTGGCGAAACTTTTAACCAACCATGCTGGATAATTTATTGCGCCATATATTAAGTGCATACAGAACCAATGGCTGGGTAACCAAAATTAGGAGTTTATTCTGTTGTAAGTGTTAAGTCTGTTGTAAGTGGCCCTGATTTATCCGGTGGTTATTCTCCTCTCAAATTAGTTTATATACAGGTGAATAGAGATGATGAGTTAAAAACAATCATGCTGGAATCATGCTAGCCAGCTTCAGATAAAACGATTCAAAGCTACGTGCTCCTAGAATAATATGGAGTTACAAGCTCCTAGAATACTACTGATGAGGCCTTTTTTCAAAGTCCCCTGAACTCTGGCGAAGAACCAAGGAGCGAAACCAACACTACTCCCGAAAGAGTTCTGCTCCCCAAAGGAGCTATGTCCCCGAAAGGCTCCTAGAACACTACAGATGATGCATGCTTACATTTAGAGGCCTCCGACAAGAGTCATGGGATTGATTGTAGCCTCCGACTTAAGGCAGAAAGTAACTATAATGGGATAAGCTTGTGATTGGCTAAGAGTGGCTCGCCATAAATAATTGACCCTACACAGACTGAGGGGATGAAGAAAACAGACAGACATACTATAAGACAGACTATGTGCCGTGTGCACTGCCCCAATTTTCTTCAAATGAGGTATAGCACCATAATTTTGCAATTCTCTAAACAACAAAATTTGCCTCCCGCTAGCTGATAAAACTAAAATTTGTGCTTCATTACATCCCCTATGAACAAGTTTTGAAAATGCAGTTTGAAAAGTTTTACTCCTCTAAATATGCATGTGAGTAAATAGAACAGACAGTGATATAATCAAATTCTATTACAAAAATCAGGATGATGTGAGGCAACACAAAGAGGGACTTGAGGGTGTGTCATCCTTAAATGGAGAAAACACTGAAATAGTGGCTCCACATTTCAGCTCATCCTAAAAGTTTATAAATTCATCATTATCAATCCTTGACTGAGTGTCATGGTAAACTATGCGAAATACTTTTGCTATCTTAATATGTCTGACAAAGTGAAATTACCTCTCTGCCTTTACATCATTGATTGTGAATGACTAACTGTACCACAAGCACATAACTTCCAGATCATAAGTGGCCATTCTGATGTCAAAAATTGTCAAAAGGCTAGAAGTAAATGAACAACACTATCGCCATAATTGTTAAATGTTGTAGTTCAAATATCAGGGTATGTTTGTGATGTTCAAAGATAAAAATTTTTCTAAGTTGTTGAGTCCATTCACCATTCCTAAAGTTCTATTCATTCAATTAAATCAACATCGCATGCATATATGAAATGCAAAATCATCTCTTCTGTATTCTTATGCATGTCAAAATTCATTTTGTGTAGACCCAATTGTGTGAAACTATCTGGCAATGATGCAATTCCTTGCAGTGGCAAAGCTTTCAACACCCATTGGCTCCACTATATATCCACTATATACTCTCTGTCACACATTAAAGAAAAAAAAAGCATATAGTTGCGCCCCCTGTTACACACTGACAGGATGCTATTGTGTCTGCTACATGCTATCTCGTACTTGCATTTCATGACAGATAGGGCGAAATTGCCCAGGGCAAATTTGGTAAAAAAGAAAATTCGAGGACAGTTCTGCAAACCTAGGGATGATTCAGTCCCAAGAAAGCATAAAATAAGGCGAAGTGTGAAGAGAGACTTCCTCTCTGACTAAATAGCACTAAGGCTCCAAAAAATATGTATATGTTAGAACATGACAAGGACTACGGTTACATTACGTGTGAATTGTGCAGCTTCTTATACCTACGTACGTTCATTCACTTTGAGTGCAAATGTAAACAAACTTTCTGATTGGCTAAAAGTTGACACACCTTCGATTACACCTACGAAATGGAATGTGCGGTATTCGGGAATTCTGCATGAGCTGAATCTCTCGACACTGTCGTGTACTATAAAGCATGAAACACTACTTACACTATACAGGGAGTTTGTATCTAATTAAACTTCTCGTGCTATCTCTATTCGGATAACAACTCCCTGCGCTATGGGCCAGAAAATACAGGTGAATAAATCCAAGGGCGCGGATCCATCTCCAAGGCGGGGGGGGGGGGTCACCATTTGTGAATCGCCGTTCTGGGGAGGAGTTTAAGGGGGGGGGTTTCCGCCGTTCCCCCACGAGTAAATGTATGTTCTAAACAGGAAGTTGTTATCTGATAACTACTCCCTGCACTGTAGTCATGAATATACAGGTGAATGAACCAAGGTTCTGAATATCAACTTACACTTGTAAGATAAAGTACGTTACCACCCATGAGCAATACAGATATTGTACCTTCCTATAATTCCAAATGATATCTCTAGCATATGATACATGCCACAAGGTTTGACTTTCGGTTTCAAACAACTCTTTTGGTAGGAGACGCCTGCTATGTAAGAATATTATCAGCATACTAAACATTCAAAAAGAGGGGGGGGGGCTGAGCTTTGAGCCTTACTTAAGCATAACCGTTAGGTTATAATGTACGACTAACATTCCCCTTAGAATCGTGCACAAGAGATGGTGTAAACTAGTTTTCATCTCCCCTCCGAGCAAAGACAACGATAGCCTTCATACCCATCATTCGAGAATTGCCTCGCACAGGTTATGCAGCCGAATTTAGGAATATGACGGTATAATCATGCTTTTGACGCGAAAGTTATCAATTTAACCAATTGTGGGCCAAATTATTGCTGAGTAATTGTTTTACCACTGTGTCCATGTAATCAGCAGATTTGGTAAACTTTATTACCAGTTAGCTCGTTAATTATTTCACGATATTGGGCACTTGGCTATTTGTCCAACCTTTTTAACTCAACAGTTTTTAGAGTGTAACTGGCAAAACTCTCGCACCAAAATCACAACCGCCCCTTTCAGTTACGGATACAACATATCACTTAAAATTCCATAATAAGAACAAATCCCAAATTTAAAAACTAGTACCAAGATTTTCATCTACGGATATGCTTGACTCTTACTGCATTCTGAACCATTCAGAAAAAGGAATTACCACATTGATCCCAAAACATGGGACGTCATGATTTTATTTTTATCTACTTTTATATATTTTTGTCTTTGGAAAGCATGGAACAGTTACAACTATTTGTGGTTTCATTTTGCTTCCGAAAACTAGTTTTTAAAAGAAATGAAGGGAAGACCTTCCCCTTATAACATTTCCGGATAACTTTTCACGTACATAGAAACAGGCACGGGGAATCAGAGAACTGAAACCGGTCCGGACAAAAACATAACTATGAACTATTTACAGAATTCTTTACATTAAATTGTGCTAGCAAACAATATTTCTGTTTTAACTATGTATAAAACCACCCTGAACCCAAGCCAGTCAACAGAAGAGAGTTCAGGTAGAGTCTGTACAATGCCTATTTTGTAACTATGGGTGATCCTTACGTGCTCAGAAACGGACGTGCTCAGGAACAAAATACCGGACATGACATGGAACACAAGGACAACTATATACACCAGGCCAGCAACAAATTTTCATGTAGCCAACCCCCACTATTTACGATATTAACAATGTGATGTACTTTGCACATGTTTTTAGCCTGACCGGACCTAATGTGGAACAAAATCAAACCTATTTACATTGAACTGCCAAACAAAATTTGTGGCATGCACGGGTACAGACACGAACAGAACAGAAACTCCAAAAGAAAACCGGGACCGGCGTGAACACAAAGGCAAAACCATTCACACTAAATACTCTGTCTGGGACCTTATCTTTGTAATCCGTTGGCACAGTACGGACGTCCCAGAGTGATGAGCTCCCCGGTCTGGCACACCGCCCAAGGCCGATCTCTTTAGTGCAGACTCTGGTCCCTACCCCTCATAAATATCAAATCAACCCTCCCCTGAATGTGGATCCTTGGGAGGAGGCTCTGAGGCATCCGACATCATCCGACATGGCAGAAACAGACTCAGAGTCTGAGACGAGATGGAAGTCCTCCTCTACTGTCATGATTCCAGCCTTCCTCGGTGCCGATGGTAAGGATGACGGAGAGTCTGCCTCAGGAGTCCCAGTGCTCGCCTCATACTGCTTGGAGGCGAGGAAGTCCTGTTCCACCTCATGTACCACCTCCTCCAATTCCCGAGTGGATTATTCCGGGCGAGGTTGCGGAGGGTTCAGGTGCCTGCCCCACATCTTCACTAGCATGGGCAGAATACGATTCGGGGCATGCACCAGAGACGTGTCTCTCCTCAACACAAAGGTTGTACCGCACCTCGTTGGGACACTGGATCTTGTCGTGCCCCACCTGCCGGCATCTGCCGCAAAGTCTATTAGGACACGACTTGGCTTCGTGCCCCTCCTCTCCACACTTTACACAGGTGGGGGCTGCCCAAAGTATCTTATGTGGGCTTTGGAACCCCCTATGAAGAGGAAGGGCGGTATTTCCCTCTTCGGTACCATACGGAACTGTCTCTTTCCGTTCAGTATGCCCTTCAACTCGGTGACCCACCGCGTATCGGAGACATTTCCGTATTGACTCAGAACCTCGCAACCAGGCCCTCGCAACATTTCCGGAGGACGTACTTATAATTAATTTGAGTTGTGGTTACATTTTACTCACCAAACCTACGGTTACCTTATGCTCTTTTCTCCGATAGAGATTGCTAAGTTTACAAGAACTGGATCTGATACCGTCATTAAGTTGCTCAGATGTTAAGGCAGCCCATATCAGTAATCCTAAAAGGCGTGTAAGATTTAGTAATATGTAAAGAAGCTGTTCAACTGTCCCCTTTTAATAAGTGGTCGATCGATTTTAATTAATCAGAATGCGAGGGCTTAGCAAATCCTGGCTGCCTTGGGTGATAGTAACAGCTTTGATAGCGCTATCAACTCTCTATCAAACCTGCTACTATCAGCAGGTGCAAAACGACCGCACAGAAGACGCTGATAGAAATGCTCTCTGATAAGGCGCTTATAGGCTCATTAACATATTACAGATCGGGGATTTCCCAGTTGGGTTGGCCAGTAATCGCCATTTGGAGTGTTTTATTCAGGTATGCTACCTCAAATACAGGAAGAAACAGGTAGAATTGGTTCATAGATCGCGTCACTTAGACTTACATTTGATGGACATCCTTCGTGTTGATAAAAACCAAGTATTTGCATCCTCGGCTCTTGTGAATTTAGACAATGTGTGAGGTTGTGCGTTATGTACTACTATGTAAAGGTACTAAGTTTAGGACGAACAAATTCCAACTGATGGCCGTAGCCTCTGGGGGCAGAGGAAAGTTGCCCCTTGAGATTTCCAAGTCGTAAATAAAAGTTGACCTTCTTGCGTAAATTGCTAAACTTTCGCTGTCCAAATTACGATTTCTAGGACCCCCAAACCTGGGAAATGGTATAATAGTTTCCTTTTCCCCAATTTTTCCCGGGGTCACAGCCGTTGATGTGTTCTTAATGCGGGTTTCTCTTGACGAATAAACCATAAAGCTCCTCCTACAACATACACCGCTTGAATACCTTTACAGCATAGATGTTGGCAAAAGTTAAAATAGCATATGGTTGCCTTTAATCATTAGCTAAACCTAACGAGCTGGTAAAGAAACTGAATATAAAAGGCATAAGCAGAGGCCGCAAACTTGTTTTGAAACACAGCTAAATCTTATAAATGTCCTATTGTGTCACTTCAAGTGATTTTCGTGATGTGCTAGACTAAAAAATATTGCATATTCAAGGTAAACCAAAGAGTTAATCTATACGGGACTTTTAAAACTCAGAAACGCATTGCAACATGATCCTTAAAAAGCCAATCAAGAGACAGGATTCCCTGGTACACTCATTCAAATTGGGGTGACTGCATTTTTCCTTTAAATAGAATCAAAGTTTTCTTCTTGAAATCTAAATTTGTTACAGACTAGCTTAGCGTGAAATCTAAAAGTTAAGAATGCTTAGGTGCTCTTTTTAAGGTCTAAAACTTGTCATTTGCCCCATTTGGGACACATTTGACCGAATTTTTTTTACAGTCCTATGCTATGGCTACTCGCCAACCGTTGGTGGATCCCCCAGTGACCGCACCAAAAGCGCTAGGGAGAAGCCCGCACTGGGTACCAGCCTTTTAGAGGTGTCATTCCACCGTCGAAAAAATCAGTAAATAATTAAAATTTCAGATCATGTCTTTACTAAAGATAACACCACTTTTTAAATCTAGGACAACTTAGAACACGAAAACTTTCACAAAGAGTAGAGGTGTCATCTCTGCCCTGAGACAACATCCCCTCCAATTACACCCTAACAAAAGAGAAACAAATCACTAAAAATGCTAATTCCTAAAAACAAAATCAATTCAACGCTTAACGAAGCTTTACCAAAGATTGCACCACTCTGCATTCAAGCCACCTCACAAAAAGTGGGAATTTGGCAAAGCCCAGTCAGTCTGCAGCCACTTCCTCCTACTGCAAATTACTCAGTTTTGTTGGGGGCAATTTCCCAATGATGTCCAGTGCTACTAAGTCTTTATCACACAAACATATTTGTAACTCAAGGTACCGTTTTTCTAATTCAGTTCCTACAATATCGAAAAGATGAAGAAAAATTGTTTGAAAAGTCGTGTTATAAGCAACCTCATTCACTAATTCTGTTTTAGGTTTGCATATCTTTGCCTTTTCGGATCGTTCCGTCATCTACGAAGTCCATGTCGACCAATGTGCTCATTCTCTTCCATTAGAAATTAAATTTTGAGCTATCAAAGTCACTATCGGTGCCTTGGTCACTGTTAGTGAGTTGATATAACATTACCAGTAGTGATAGTTTCTGTGCGGTCTTTTACTGATAGCCTATCAGCGCTGATAGCTAATCCCCCTATCAGTAAGTAAGCTTCTGTGCGCCCAAAATTTTCTATCAGCGCTGTTAGTGGTGTTGATAGCGCTATCAACGCCTCTGTGTGGCCACCCCTGTAGGATATTGAGAAAGTCCTTTTACAAAGCCTTCATGCACATTTTCATCGAAACTGATTTAAAGGAAAACTTCCTCGTGTTTCTGGGGCATTTGTCACCTTTTGCATTCTGTATTCAATGACTGTTTTTAGGGAACAACTTTATTTTTACCAAAATTCTTTTTTCGATGCTTAAGGTACATCCCATTCTCTTGCAGGGGCTTGCCAATCTTAAGTACGGTAACGGGTGTTTAAAATCACCCCGACCCCTTGCACTTTAAACACGGGTTAAAAGTAAAAGTTTAGTCCATGAATTTACAACGTGCTCTATGTGAAAAAGGTCATAGTTGCTAACTGCACTAGTGCTCATTTTCTTACTTATTTCTGTGAACGATGCAAATATTTTTGAGATTATAATGCACCCACGAAATTTGATTCATCTAATAGGTAGGTAAATATATTCAAAGTACCCACTTGCATAACAGGATATGCCGGATTATACATTCATTCACCCTACCCATGTAAAATTTTTTGAGTGACCTTTCAGAAATATTGTAAATATTGTCACTTTACATAGCATGTGTAAAACGATAACGATAAGGTCATCGTCAAAGCAGTTGCTCTTTAGAACTAAACATCGAAAACTTTAATTCATGGTTATCTAATTAGATCCACCTCACCGTTAGGACAGTGCCAATTCATGAGTGATTGATGGGGCTTAGTGTACCCACTTCTTTTGTCGGGTCTTTTCAATTCATACATGATACCGAGATAAACCTTATTAACACCTGCTATTGCACCAATGATTGTATTAGGGGAACAATGGTTTAATCTAAACGTTGTTACCAACAGTCAAGTAGGAAAAACTGTCTTATAAACTTAATCGACTGCTTATCTAAGAGAAGTCTAGAAAGAATAACTTTTAAGAAGTTCTTACACTAACACAATGCGTAAATGACTGAAGAGAGGTGCAAGACTATAGTTTTTTGAAACATTACATTAATTTTAGAAAACTTTCTGGCAAAACTAGTACACATGTTAAACATGTTACATAAAATTTAACTAGGCTACTCTGATAAGTGTTGGATCAAGTTGGGAGCTGCAAATTTATTTTCAAGGACAGCGACTGGCAATGCTATAGCACATAGATGTTTTTTATACTTCTTTCCGATGTAGCAGACGACATGAACGTAATGTTAAATGCTAACAATAGCGTTAATCCCACTATATCTTCAAGTGCTAGGCAAAACAAGTGACCTTGACAGCATTCAGGTAGGTACAAACGAAACACCTCCGTTTTATCTCCTTTATTTACTGAATACAGTTTGTTCGAGCACGTCATTTACGGAAAGTCGCAATGTCTTAAACATGATATCAATAAGAAATGGTGTCATTTTTAGGTGCTATTTAAAGGGCTGGATATTGCTGTAACTTGTAACCTGGGAGGTATTTTTGAGAAACAAAATCTTGAATAAAACGTTTTAAGTGATACTGGAGTTCCTCTAAAGTAGTGTCACATAGAACCACCTCCAAAGATCGTTGCTGCTCTCAACAAAATCCTGACCACGCGGCTGGTGCAGCCGGTTCCTGTTCTTGCCCCTATACTCATGATGGAATTATTACTGGAGTAAATACTGGTGATTATAATGAATCAAAATAAATTTCCCGGAGTGACGGGGACATTATCTGCAAGAACTCATATTTATTAAATGTCACATAAGTGTTTCATGCCTACAGAAACAAAATCGAATTGTTTTGTTGTTGCTCATTATTGTACGTTTAAAGAATATTTAATTGGACTGGAGGTTATAGACGTTTGTCTGCGATGATTCAATTAGTTTTTCCACTGTACTGGAGAACTTTCTAGCACTCATGACCATGCAGTCGATAAATCTTGCACATATTTTCCCGCCAATGAATGTCGAATCTTCGGTCTCGATAATCATTTCCTTCCGGCAGCAAGTATACATTTCGTTAATTTACAGTTGACACTGGTACCTCCAAGTGAAAGCCTTGGAAGGTGAGTAGCCTGACATTGCTTACCAAAGTTGGTTGAACTGTTTGGAGTAACGTATGAACATATTACTTCATTAACTGCATAAAATTTAAATAAAATAGCGCAGCAGACTTTTATGTATGACTGCAAATGAATGCAAAGTATAAAGGTACAGGTAAGTTCATTTTAGCCCAAGGATGCTGATATTTTCCTACTTGGAGTAAACATAAAAAAACGATTGCAAATTGATATGGGTAGATTTTGTTTACTGCAGGGGTGTGGTCCTTTCTAAAGTATTTTGTTTTTCTAAATCTGTCGGACTGGTTGATAGTTTAATGGTATGTACAAACATTCATCGATAAGATGACACCAAGATCAACCGGTGTTTGAGACTGTGCGGCCAGAAAGTGAGCCTTCCTGTGATTAAAAATGGCATTGCAACATTCATGTTTGAACCCAAACGGACCTATAATCCCTCAAAAAAGTCTCAAAAGAGTTTGAGAGCATCTCCAAAGACCAGGTCAGATTTATAATAATGGTAAACGCTCATAATATTTGGTATAAACCAATTCGGTCTTGCTGAAGCATTGATGTCGAGGAAATGCGAATGAATGGAAACATCATAGGACAAATAATCGGATACGCTAATTTACGTAAGACGGTTATGACGAAAAGGATGCCTACTTGCCTGCAAGGACGTGCTACTTTGCAATTCCTTGTTGCCAGCCAGTGAGTACTTGTCCAGGAAAAATGTAATCACGTTTAATAATTCCCATAGTGTGACTTTAGTTGCCATGTTATGGCCGCTCTATGCTAATGACATGGTAATAAAGAGCAGTAGATCAAACTTTAGGCAATAATTCCTGAACGTCGAGAAGTGCCGTAGCCATTCGACAGTGCTGAGTGTGAACTAAGCACTATATTGCCATACGAGCATATTTGGAAATAAATCCAAGGCATTTCTTCGAGTAAACATCTACTAAAGCTAGTGGTTAGCATGTCCTAGGTTCTTATATTACAGGGGTTGATATGTTCATTCTTTATTCAATGATTTTGGGTTATAAGGGCCTACGTGGCTATGCTTTTGTATCAATAAGACGTTTTTGTGAAATATATCCAGGAGCATGGTGGAAATGCTGTTTTGTCTGTATCATTGTCAATGCAAAAATAGGTCTTAATCCTTCTACGTTTGAAATAATTGTTTTCAGGAACGGTCGGAGAGAAACTAATATGGCAAACCCAGAAAAAATCGTTGCTTGTGGAATGTCGGGGCGCTTGCCTGAATCTGATAATCTGCAGGAATTTTGGGATCATCTAATGAACAAGGATAGCCTGGTGAGGAGAAATTTGAAGAAATGGGACAGCGGTAAGAACAACTTGTATTTGTACCTTCGGGGGAGCTAAAAATAGACACCAACTTTTCCTGAAATACGGTATTCTTTGGGTAGCTCTCTTCTGTATCGTAAATATGTCATATATATATATATATATATATATATATATATATATATATATATATATATAATATATATATATATATATATATATATATATATATATATATATATATATATATATATATATATATATATATATATATATATATATATATATATATATATATATATATATATATATATATATATATATATATATATATATATATATATATTATGAAATCAACTATTAAACAAAAGCCTCAACTTTGGGTAAGATATATAGATGATGTATTGGGTCTATGGAAAGGAGACGAACATTCTTTTAAGATTTTTGTTGATAACATCAACAATATTTTTCCAGGCGAATTAGAATTTACTTCTAATTTCAGTCAGTCATCTTTATCTTTCCTAGACGTTACTATCACTCTGTGTAATGGTTTTATTTCTACGGATCTCTTTATTAAGCCTCAGTGCGAAGACCCTCTTTATGTTCATTACATTTCTTTTCATAGTAGAAAAGTTTTAGACAATATAGGATATAGCCAGGCCTCAACGATTAAAAGTATCTTTTCTAAGGTTGGAAACTGGGACGTTAAACCTCATCTAACCAACTATCTAAAGAGGAAGATAAAGAGAAACGTTTTTTAGAGCTTAAAAATAATTTAATTTCGAGAGGCTATCCTAAGAATACAGTCCTTTAAAATTTAAACAAGGCTGATGGTCTCTCGACAGATTCCATCTTAAAAAGGACTTTTTCCAAACGTTTTAGTAGAAAACCAAATAAGGCTCCTTTAGCGGTTACGAGAAACACTAGATCACCCAATCTTCATCCTATTATTAAAGCGTACTACCCCATATTACAACTATCTGAGACTATGCGGAATGTACTGCCTTACCCTCCCAAAATTATTTTCCGACAACCGCCTAACTTAAAACAACTTTTAGTTCGAGCCAGACTTAATAAGCCTAAAGATCAACCTAAAGGCTGTTTTAAAACTCATTTTCGAAATTGTGTTACTTGTGCTGTCTTAAAAGAAACGTCTACTTTTGTTAGTATTTCCACAAAGGAAAAATTCACAATTTTTTAGTTCTATTACATGTACTACTAAGTACTGTTTATCCTGTGGGAAACAGTATGTGGGAGAAACGGGCGGGGAATTGCGTCAGAGACACAGGGGGCATAGGCAAGAGTTTAAAAAAGGTCATACTCCTTTAGGGAAACAGGGCTTTAACGGGGTGCACTAATTTTGAATTAATTGGAATACAAAAAACACAAACCTACAGCGGGAAAAACAAGAGCTCTCATAGATGCTACAATAAGATACCTTTCACCCTACGGGCATTAACGTAAAGGAACTAGTCAAGCAAACCTAAGTAGCTTTCTTTTTGTTGTGTTCTGTTTGTCCTTTGTTACGGTTGGTAGCCACAGCTGATTAGTTTTCTGGTAGTTGGTATACATGCGTACTTATTTCTCTATAATTCAGAGCTATTTTACACCTGAAGAAGATTAGAGCCTATCGAAACGTCGCAATAAAGTTGAAGTATTTTTCCCGTAATTTGTTTGACTACGTGTATACTGTTATATTCCGTTATATATATATATATATATATATATATATATATATATATATGTATATATATATATAGGTATATATATATAGGGTATATATATATATATATATAGAGGTTACATATATATATATATATATATATATGGTATATATATAGAGGTATATATATAGAGGTATATATATATATATATATAGAGGTAAGTGTAAGTGCATCTGCACGTACTGCAAGTTCTGAGAGTGCTCAACTATAGGAGCTATACACAATTTAGGATAGGTTGGAATAGTTTAGCTTAGTTGTACAGACTGTTTCGCCCGACGGCTCTTCAGCAACTAACTAGGTAGCATACTTCGAGGCAGGTAAGAAGGTTGGCTTTCCTGACGGTATGACAATAGAGAGATTACATTTATCCGTATTCAGAGAGGAGGAACTTTTTCTTGTGTCTACAGGTGGAGATGAGCTCAGATCTTGAATTTAGAAGGGTCGATTTATTGGAAGTTATGATGTAGTATTTTTCCCAGAGACAGAGATTACATCGCTTTGTTCTAGGTGTGTAAGGCTGTGCGTGTCTTAGTATTCGCCAGGTGATTTTGTGAGGGATTTCTTCGTCTTTCAGGTGCCAAATGTATTTGCTTAGTTCGGTGTGATGCTTCTTTTCTTTATCCTTGAAGGTTGCTTTGTGTCCTGCGTATCTTTCTTTGAAAGTCGTAGCTGCCAGCCCTATGTATGTTTTTTCGTCGTTGGGGGTGGATATTTTTGCCTCATTAGTGAGGTTCTTGGCTGTGCATTTGCCTGGGAGGGGGCACTGGTCCTTGCTTCTGCAGTTGCAGGTGTCTTGTATATCAGTTGATTGGTAGTTGATTATTTTGCTGTTATGTACCTTTATCGTTTTTTCCATGTTGTCAGTACAGCTGTAGCTTATATTGATAGTGCTTCTGTTGCAAATTTTGTGTAGCTCGTGATCTTTGGGAAAGTGGTGATTTACTAGTGCGAGAAATTTTTTGCCAATGTTAGTTTTCACGTGCCTGCTGTAAGGTGGGTTGAACCATGTAATTCGGCGTTTCCTTCGTGTTTCTTGATTTTTGGGCTTTTGCTGGTCAGTGTGCTTAGGTTTAAATGCTAAGTTGGCGTTGTGGCCGGCTTCATGCAAGGCCTTTTGGAATTCTTGTTTGGCATTGTTGAAAACCTCTTCGTTACTGGAGATGTTATTTAAACGGGTTTCTATGGACTGCGGTATTCTCTTGATGATGATGGGTGGGTGATTTCATTCAGTGTGGACGTACATGTGGGCATCTCCTGGTTTGGAATAGGGTTGATATTCTTTCTTAGGCAGGTCGAATGTGACATCAAGGAAGTCTGTGACGGTTGAATTGGCGGTGGCTGTGATTTGAAGGCCCAGTTGTTTGAATTTGTCGCAGAGCCTTTTCTTGGTTCTTTCAGCAATCGACGGGGGCTTACTTATTATTGCTAACCCGTCATCTCGATACAACCCTACATTTTCTTTAGGTATGAGGTTGCTGATCTCGGCAAGGATGTATGAGCCGACCAACTCGCATGTTTCAGCTCCATCATACGACCCCCATGGTTACGTCAAATAGATCTTGGGAATCCGATTTTTGCCATGCTATACCATTATGAAATAATAGCGTGTTTTTGGCGTGGAGAATTATATCTTTCTCAGCGGGCGTTATATTGGCGAACCTTTGGGCAAACTCCAGGGCTTTGAGCATCAACTCCCTGCTAATTGATGGGTAGAAATTAACAACATCAAACGTTATAAACGTGGAGTTGTCCCTGGTTGATGTGTTTACAAACCAGTCTATGACAGCTTTGGAGTTTTTCCATTGGTTGACTTCGGTAGCATTTAACACTTTCGCGTTGATTCTGTCTAATATTTGTTTGGAAATGACGCCAATTTCGCTTTTCGTAGGGTTTATGAGCCTGCATGTGGAATGACTTCTGAAGTTCTCTTTGTGATCTTTCAGTGTTACATATGCAGGTTTGGCGGCCAGCACGTCGACTCTATCTGATAACCCCAGGGAGGTGGTAATTCGTTTCGCCTCTAGGTTAGTGATGTGTTGTGAGTGCCGCTCAGACTTTTTTTACGTGGCAGTGACGTTGCCCTTCATCAGCTTTTCATAACGCTGCTTGTCAACAGAGTAATAGTTACTAGTTTTGTCTGCTGGTACAAGTATGTTTTTCTCGTTTTTTATCTTTTCCAAATCTTCATTGAGCTTGTTTTGTGTCTAGCTCCTATAGTTGAGCACTCTCAGAACTTGCAATACGTGCAGATGCAATTACACTTACCTATCTATTGCTCCCGTTGGTCGAGCACTCTATTCTGCAACCTGAGGATGGATAAGTTTTGCTTCCAATACAGCACGAAGAACATTCCTATCCCTTCGAATAGGGAGTATATTAAGAGGCTAATCGAGAAAGTTGAATATTTTACTAAAAGGCTACGGTGGAGAGTACACTTTTTTTTTGAATCCAGAGACAGATACTGAACAAAACGTTACCTATGGGTTCAAAAGCAGGAAATCCCCACCCCCTATACCTCAACTGAAACCCTTTTAAGACGACCTGCTGTCCCTGATTGAAAATATCAAATTCCGGAGCATAAGCACACCTTTCCAAAGCAAGCTCAATGAAGATTTGGATAAAGATAAAAAACGAGAAGAACATACTTCTACCAGCAGACAAAACTAGTAACTATTACTCTGTTGACAAGCAGCGTTATGAAAAGCTGATGAAGGACAACGTCACTGCCACGTAAAAAAAGTCTGAGCGGCACTCACAACACATCACTAACCTAGAGGCGAAACGAATTACCACCTCCCTGGGGTTATCAGATAGAGTCGACGTGCTGGCCGCCAAACCTGCACATAAAACACTGAAAGATCACAAAGAGAACTTCAGAAGTCACCCCACACGCAGGCTCATAAACCCTACGAAAAGCGAAATTGGCGTCATTTCCAAACAAATATTAGACAGAATCAACGCGAAAGTGTTAAATGCTACCGAAGTCAACCAATGGAAAAACTCCAAAGCTGTCATAGACTGGTTTGTAAACACACCAACCAGGGACAACTCCACGTTTATAACGTTTGATGTTGTTAATTTCTACCCATCAATTAGCAGGGAGTTGATGCTCAAAGCCCTGGAGTTTCCCCAAAGGTTCACCAATATAACGCCCGCTGAGAAAGATATAATTCTCCACGCCAAAAACACGCTATTATTTCATAATGGTATAGCATGGCAAAAATCGGATTCCCAAGATCTATTTGACGTAACCATGGGGGTCGTATGATGGAGCTGAAACATGCGAGTTGGTCGGCTCATACATCCTTGCCGAGATCAGCAACCTCATACCTAAAGAAAATGTAGGGTTGTATCGAGATGACGGGTTAGCAATAATAAGTAAGCCCCCGTCGATTGCTGAAAGAACCAAGAAAAGGCTCTGCGACAAATTCAAACAACTGGGCCTTCAAATCACAGCCACCGCCAATTCAACCGTCACAGACTTCCTTGATGTCACATTCGACCTGCCTAAGAAAGAATATCAACCCTATTCCAAACCAGGAGATGCCCACATGTACGTCCACACTGAATGAAATCACCCACCCATCATCATCAAGAGAATACCGCAGTCCATAGAAACCCGTTTAAATAACATCTCCAGTAACGAAGAGGTTTTCAACAATGCCAAACAAGAATTCCAAAAGGCCTTGCATGAAGCCGGCCACAACGCCAACTTAGCATTTAAACCTAAGCACACTGACCAGCAAAAGCCCAAAAATCAAGAAACACGAAGGAAACGCCGAATTACATGGTTCAACCCACCTTACAGCAGGCACGTGAAAACTAACATTGGCAAAAAATTTCTCGCACTTGTAAATCACCACTTTCCCAAAGGTCACGAGCTACACAAAATTTGCAACAGAAACACTCTCAAGATAAGCTACAGCTGTACTGACAACATGGAAAAAACGATAAAGGCACATAACAGCAAAATAATCAACTACCAATCAACTGATATACAAGACACCTGCAACTGCAGAAGCAAGGACCAGTGCCCCCTCCCAGGCAAATGCACAGCCAAGAACCTCACTAATGAGGCAAAAATATCCACCCCCAACGACGAAAAAAACATACATAGGGCTGGCAGCTACGACTTTCAAAGAAAGATACGCAGGACACAAAGCAACCTTCAAGGATAAAGAAAAGAAGCATCACACCGAACTAAGCAAATACATTTGGCACCTGAAAGACGAAGAAATCCCTCACAAAATCACCTGGCGAATACTAAGACACGCACAGCCTTACACACCTAGAACAAAGCGATGCAATCTCTGTCTCTGGGAAAAATACTACATAATAACTTCCAATAAATCGACTCTTCTAAATTCAAGATCTGAGCTCATCTCCACCTGTAGACACAAGAAAAAGTTCCTCCTCTCTGAATACGGATAAATGTAATCCCTCTATTGTCATACCGTCAGGAAAGCCAACCTTCTTACCTGCCTCGAAGTATGCTACCTAGTTAGTTGCTGAAGAGCCATCGGGCGAAACAGTCTGTACAACTAAGCTAAACTATTCCAACCTATCCTAAATTGTATATATATATATATAGATAGATATATATTTATATATATATATATATATATATATATATATATATATATATATATGACGCCTTCATATCATCCAGTATAGAAGAATACATCAATATATTTCCAGTTGCCTCGCTCTTCGTCAGTTGCGGACGACAAAGTGATAGAAACAAGCTGAACTTGGGTCAAACCTAATGTGTTCTAGTATAGAAAACGGATAACAAAATAGCGAAAAAGATAACAATGTGCTGGTAATCTTTTTTTTTTTTTGCTATTTTGTGATCCAAATGTCGAAAGGCAGTTAAGGATATCCCTATAATGGCGTTTTGGAGACCTAAGAATCTAGCTAACTATCTTGTTCATGCAAAACTAAAGCTTGCTGACTCTGAAAAAAAAAACACCATTGGGAACTGTAAAATGTGGGGATATACGTTGCCTTATTTGCGAATATCAGTGACAGTTATACTTCCAAATGTACTAATAAGTCTTACACAATCAATTTTAAACTTAATTGTTGTTCAAGTAATGTTGTATATTTATTGACTTGTAAAATATGTGATATCCAGTACGTAGGTCCAACAAGTACTAAGTTTCGTTTACGTTTTAATAACCACAAGAGGCGCATTAAAGCGCATACTACGATGTCACCTGATGAAAAATTGAGAGATAATTTTATTTATCAGCTTTGTTATAGCCCAGGTGACATGGCTTGGAGGATCCCAGCGTACAATTAATTGACAGGGTTGACAATGAGAAAGATCTATTGGATAAAGAAGGACAATGGGCATATAGACTTAAATGTATAAACCCTCATGAAAACGATTTCTTTTTTAATCAAAACAGATCTACTTGATGTCGTAAGAGTTAACTTTTCAATTTCAGTATTATACGCGTACTTTATATATCGCAAGCTCGCCGCTTAAGCTAGCTAGTATGGTAACTATTATAGTCTTTACTTAAGGCAACGCGCACTGTAGGTAGCGCGCACATCACGCGCTCGCCGTGTAGGTTGTTATGGTAACTTTCAGTGGCGCCGCCAGGCTTTGGGGGGGGGGGGCACAACAGATGAAGTCGTAAAGGTACTTCAGTTAACCTCCCAAGTCTTTTTTGTGTGTGCTCCCTGCGTTCGTATACACAGTAGGGGTCCTTCCTTGGTCAGGTGTCACTACACTAAGTTGACGTCCTGGGGAGGGGTCTAAGGGGAGGGTGTGTCCCCCTCCCCATTCAGAAATTTTTGTTTATTTAAGATTACTTAGATGCAAAATGGTGCTATCTTTGTGATATTTTTGGAGCTGATCATATATAGCTGGAAAATGTCCCTGATTTAGTGAATTCTAATTTTTCCGCCTGGCTGGATCTTTTTTCCCAACTGAGTGGTGACGCTTAAATATTCCCCCTTTTCATGCTCCCTGCGGTTGCATACAGCAGTGGGGATCTTTCCCTTGTCACTACATAAATGTGCCGTCCTGGGAGAGGGGTCAAATGGAGGGGGTGTCCCCCTCCCCTTTGAGAAATTTTTACTAATTTAAGGTTGCTTAGATGCAAAATGGTGCTATGTTTGGAATATTTTTAGAGCTGATCATATATAGCTGGAAAATGTCCATAATTTAGTGAATTCTAATTTCTGGTTAGGTGAAAGAAGAGAGTATGTTGTCTAAGAGAAGAATACGTTGTCAACATTCCTCCCGAAGACTTCCTTTTGGCTACTATTCAGGCAAAGTTTTTAATACCAAAAATACGTGCGTGGAGCCCACAGAAACATTCTTGGACTATAACGAATTTTTCCTCCCCTTCATTATAAAAGGGCATCTAAGGCTGGCAGATGCCTTCATAGGGCCTCCTGGAAGCTCTGCATCAAGTACATAAACTGGAGCAATGATATAATGCTTATTATCTGGCGTCCAAATGATAATTATAGATTATGACGCAGAGCATTTTAACTCTATAGTATTTTTACTAATTTTGAAAGAAAATCCAGATGAACAGCTTTCAGTAATGGGGAACAGGCAGGAGGGAGAGTATAGGACTGGTGCAGGAAGGTGATATAAGACCTCCCTGATATGATACTAAAAGGGGTGAAGGACTAAACAAACGCGTTTTCAGAACGGTTTTTGGTCGTAAGTGTATTAAAAATCACCATCTATCAGGGGCGTAGCCAGGAATTTGTTAAGGGGGGAATCGCAAAGCCAATAGACAGACTCTCAGAGCTTTCGGCAAGAAAATTTTGGCTAAAAATGCCTCCCAGATCGCTAGAAATGGCACTTCCCAGGCCTATTTACCGCATATAAATACGGGAAACACTAGCAATATTTTAAAATTTAACATTAAAAATACCAAAAATATGTTCAAGAGGGAGGTTCTGCCCCCTTCGCTCCCCCCCCCCCCTTGGCTACGCGCATGTCATCTGTACCGATAATGGCTGCGCGCAAAGCGCTCGGTAATTTTTATTAAACATGTATAATGGCAAATACGTAATTTAAACTTTCCAAATAATGCTTCAACAACTTACATTAAAAGATCCTATATTGACGCTAGGTCCCTACAGATGTTGTTATTATAGTTCCATGTATTATTACCTTAATGATGGTCATGAGATGGAGTGAAAACCGTAAAGTATGCGCGCAAAGCGTGCAAAATTTTTCATTAAATAAGATTTCCGTGACAAAACCTGCATTCAGAATCTGCATCGAGACACTTTCAATTGCCTAACAAAGCTACATGCCACTCAAAAAGCCAGTCTTTTCCCTGGTTATTCGTGAACAGCTTTCAACTTTTGCTGCTGTACTTCTCCGGGAGTTGCTATCAGAAGATATTGATAATAAGAACATTGTAGTAAGGGCTGAAGAGCGTGGAGCGAGCCAAATTTTTGAAAGTTTGGGAAGGATCTGCGAAAATTCTGATAGTTTCAGAAACTTTGTGATAGAAAATGATTAAATGGATCTGTTACTCGGGTAAAGCACACCTCGAACCTACCCTCTACAGAAATCTATAGCTTAATCGCCGTTTGGTATCATTTTAAAAATTTCAAAAAAATTTCATAGGGGGCACGCGCCACTATGCCCCTCGTGCCGGCGCCACTGGTAACTTTTGTACTTAAGGTAACGCGCATTTTACGTGGCGCGCATAATTGATTCAAATTTAGAGCTAAACTGTATTTTGTTGACGTCTTATACGTTACAGGGTCAATCACCCTGATGAAAGCGGGTGTATCCGGTCGAAATATAGGTGACTTACACAGGATTACCGATGTGTGTTTATCTTCATTTTTGGTGCTTTATGTGTGTTCGTGGGTATATATATATATATATATATATATAAATATGTATATATATAAATATATATATATATAAACATATATACATACATATATATATATAAGGTCAAAGTATATATACATATAGACATATATATATATATATATATATATATATACATACATACATATGGTAACAAGGAGAGACAATTGAATCACGCGAGGTATTTGTTGCCTTGTTGTCTCTTCTGTGAATCACGAGCCATGACTGGTGTAGTGGATGGCGGGTTCAAACCCTCGGCGCGGCTCAATTTTTCTCTCTGGTATTTTCTGTGAACCTTTCCTTCTGTGAGAAGGGCTATGCTCTATCTTAGGATTGGTATAAAATTAAATATATACATATATATGCAGGAAGAATACAAAAGTGCAACGAACCCAAACAATGAACTACCAGCGAAAGCATTTAGGCTGGATGCAAGGGGCTTCTATCATGATAATAAGAAAAGTATACTGCAGAAACAAGACACACAACTTTTGCTGCTCCACTTTAATTCAGTATCAAGACGTTTCGGTCATTCGACCTTCTTCAATTGACATCTATACAAGCTAAAGTTAACAGAGTTATGTACAAAGCTACGAGGCATAATTGATACGCTTTCTAGGGGTGAGTTCATTCCTTTTGTTGAGGCCGTACGGGCATATGGTGCGTAATTGAGCAGTCCAAAAGATTTCACGGGTTAGTAGTTTCCTACTGATTTCTTCAGTGTCAGTGATACGTTCAATTGGGAAAAAAGGTAAATTTGTCCTTAGTAAAATTTAACCCCAGCTTGTTTATATATATATATAATATATATATATATATATATATAATATATATATATATATATATATATATATATAAATGAGTGAATTAACGCTGTAATTGAATAGTCGCAGCGTTAATTCACTCATTCATATAAAAAGTCGCTACGTCACTCTACCTACTATATATATATATATATATATATATAGTATATATATATAATATATATATATATATATATATATATATATATATATATATATATATATATATAGACATAGACAGACAGACAGACAGATAGATAGATATATACAAGCTGGGGTTAAATTTTACTAAAGACAAATTTTTCAAATGTTTGATGATAAAAGATGTTTGGAAATGTAGATGCAGTATAAACCTGCGTATTTAATATAAAAAGAATTGTGATTTAAAGACGTTAAAGAATAGTTATATTTACATCAAAATTAATTAAATAATGACCATTTCACAAGTCGTTTACTGTTTTTGCTTTTGAATAATAAATAAACGTGAGCTAAATGTATAAGTTTGTGACGTGGAAAGAAAATCAATGAGATATGTATCATGTTAGTCTTTGTTTGTTTAACTTTCATTCAAAGGACAGTTGTAATGCTGGCATGAGGGGGAGGGGGTCATTGTGGAAGCAGTAATTGACTACTTTCAAGATGGCCGCATTAAATACCGAACTAGAAACTAGCTCCTAAAAAATTACGAGATAATTTATAAAGGAAAAACAAAACTTGAAACACAGAATTTGTGCAACACTCCGCATCACAAGTTTTGCATAACAAATGAAAACTAGTCCAAGTTCAAGAAGGTATATGTTGGAAGCGGTAGAAGATATGCAAATAATTTCAATAAATTTTTAAGCCCGGAATCTTAATCTATCACTGTAGGGTTTTGGTCACATGTGCACGTACCTGTAAATTCCAGCACGTTTGAAACAATCGCTTAAAGGGACACATTCAGTTGATATCGATAACTTAACCGAAAATGTTGAAGGGTACGACCACATGACAATGATTATTATTAGCATAATTAGTCAAGTTTCACATCCAAAAGTTACTCACAAAGTTTAAATTTTGAATATTTTGGTATTCTGGCTTGTAACAGTTGTGTGCATAATTTGCAAAAGTGTCTGGTCACGAATTTTGAAAACCGAATTGAATTGTTTATTACTCACTTATGAAACATTTATTTGTATGCAAGATGTGGGGATTGTTTAACTTTGACCATTTGTCATTAGTTTGTAAAGAAAACTTAACAGGTTGCACAAAATTTGGTGAATTTCATGAACCAGCTCAATGTGCCACTTTAAGATGGGGAAAGGACAAATAGTCAGGTGCTTAGCAACAATTTTTAGAAATAACTTTACCGACTGGACAAAAGTACCACATTTTGCATGGAGTTTCTTTTCGACCTATCTATTAGTTTTATCCTTGGAACCTACTTCCTCGGCTCCCATTTTCAATGATGGCCGCCAAAATCCAAGATGGCCCCCAGAAAACAAGAAATGTCATATATCTAATTGTAAAAATTGGAGAATAACAACCGAGGGTCAATTCAGGTGTTTCCGCGCCCACTGAAACAGATGCTGGTCATGGCATGTTGATAACCCACTTCCAAGATGGTGGCCAAAATCCAAGATGGCCGACAGAAAACAAGAAATGTCATATATCTGCCTGCAATAATCGGAGATGAACAAATCTTATGATTACGGGTCAATTCAGAAGTTTCTGGGGCCATTGAAACAGATGCTGGTCATGGTATGTTGCTAGAGTAACCCACTTTCAAGATGGCGGCCAAAATCCAAGACGACCGCCAGAAAAGAAGAAATGTCATATATCTGCCTCTAAAAATCGGAGATGAACAAATGCGGGGTCAATTCAGGTGTCTCCGGAGTCACTGAAAGAGATGCTGGTCATGGCACGTTGCTAGGGTAACCTAATTTCAAGATGGCGGTCATAATCTAAGATGGCCGCCTAGAAAAAAGGGAAATTTTACATACACTCATTCCCCAGACCCCTGGTTGCCCGTTGCCGATCGGGAACATCAAACCTTCCGTCCTCAAAAATGTAAATGAAACCGGACTAGCTTCCTGACTATAGGCCCTATATTATGACTGGTATTCTAATTGTGTTATTTTGGCTCAGGAAGCCACTAATGAGGACTTATTGGGTAACTCTGAGGCGTGATCAATCGTGGATAGACACTGTTGCAAAGCCCGTAATACTAATTGGAGTTACGAGTGCCATGTAAGACTGACAACAGTGAGTCAACTATATAATAGGGTGAACCGACGCGTTGTGAATACTGACCCATTGGGAGATTTTACACGATTGTGCTCCCTTTTATAAACACAACTGCCATTCTGCGAATATCACACGCTTAGTGGTTGCAAAACAAGAGTTTCTTGACGATTCTTCGTTGAAGCTATTTATGGAGCTTTTTTCATATAAAAATATGGTTCTGGTGTAACAATATAACTTTTTTTAATTTCGGGGTGCTCAGTGCTGTGTTTCACTTCAGGAAATTTACTGTAAACAACACTCTTTGTTGCTTCATGTCAGTACTGTTGCCTATTCATAAATACTTTTTGAGAATGCTGGCTTGTGATTGGTCAGTTACCCATGTTCTAATCCAGTGTAGAGACATAGGGTGTATGGAGAGCAACTTTTTGATCAACATGATTGTAAACACAGCTCTAACACTACAGTAAACAATTAGGCTAGGTACGTAGGCCTGGGCCTTCAACTGTAATTTTTTTTTTCAGTAACTGTCCAAATTATAAATAATATATTTTGGTTGACAGCAATGTTGCACATCCAAACAAATAATCAGCTTCTAGGCTACAAACGATATTTCAGGCCTTTTCAGAGGAATTAAAGTGATTTCACCCGAGTAAGGTGTTTTACAGGCCTAGGCTCTAACGTTAGCTTTAAAAGCATGTCAAACTATCGTGCATCTGCTTGATTTTGGTACATCGCCGATAAGAAGAAATTATACAGCATTTCTTACCTCAGTAATAGACCTTTATCTGGGATGGGTAATAATATAAATACAGTTGTAAAATGAGTGATGAGCACTCACTAACCTTAAAACTCATCTTTCATATTCCAGAAAGATAGCGTTGGCCCAACGTATTCTGTGCACTATATATTTCAAAGAAATATAGCTCCAAAATCATCAAGGGGATTTTCAATCGAAGAATAGAATATATGCTATGGAAACAATGACCGGGGGCTACTGTCCAATATGCCCAGGCCTAATGACAAAGTACTGCATCAACAATCCAAACTGCGGTATCCTACATTCTTTTTGTAAGAAAAGCTCAACGTCAGTAAAGAAATCTGTCTGGTTTAAGTTCCACTCGTAAAGAACAAGCTCTCTGCGATGACATTTCCAACCACTAACGTTAGGTCTGTAGGTGTGTAGGTTTAACGTTAACTTACAGCACAAGTCAAGCAACTAATGTGAGGCCCTAGCACATGATAACTGTTCTGGCTAAGCACACTGGTTTTACTTTGATCCGAAACAGTATCAATATTGTCAGTGCACAGATGTAAACAGTTTTAGATCACATTTGAAAAGTCTCCTTTGTATCACAAAATCGCAAGATGGAAATTGCTTGCAAATGACACTCGGGTAAGGAGACTTCGTCTAGTACGAGTCTAATTCGAACTGACTCACCGTTCGAAAACAGTAACGATAACTTAGTAGCCTAGGTTAAGGCTAGGACAAACGTTGGCCTAACGTTATTTGTTTTCAACAACGTAGCAGCACGTTTGTGTGTTGAACGTCACGGTGAGCAATATCGCAAAAACCACATATCCTCACGCTATTAAGTACTCCAAATGTAGTTTTAATGGAACTGTCAAGGCGGAGTACATTTCCAATTCAAACAGAGAAATCGTTTCAAATATGACTTCGCTCAAAATATTCCAAAAAATCCACATTCGAAAAGACACGTCACAAAGTATGGCCATGTGTTTACAACCGACAAAGCTATAGCGTGCAGCTAGTTATATAGCCTACATATCACATAGCTCGTAATTTAGCAGGCAGCCTATACGCAGTCTTATGTGCACTCTGCGAAAATTTAGTCAGTTTGGGAGAATAATTCATGATCAATGGAAAATCGTTAAAAAAGCAAGCTTTTCCACTTTTAAACGTCTCAAAATTAAAGTATTTATGAATGGGAATAAAGTCATGGTGCCCATGTCTCTACATCAGATTCGAACAGGCTATGACGTCACGCATATAGGCAGAGACCCTCGGCTTCGCCTCGGGTCTCTCAGCCCATATGCGTGACGTCATAGCCTGTTCGAATCTGATGTAGAGACATGGGCACCATTGACTTTATTCCCTAAATGTAGATACCAGTTTCGGGAACATTATGGTGCTTACGGTAAGGTAGCAGATATTTATCCGGTTGCCGGATCCCAAGCTAGACCTTTTTTATCCGGCCGCTGATATCAGCCAATCGGCGCTGCGAGCTCGGCATGGGCAAACAGTCCAGCAGTAGTTCTAGCATAATACACTTAGGGTATAGCCTATAATAACTTGTATGTCTATGAGTGTGCGTGATAGGATAGTACAGCAGCGTATACATGTGTACGCGTGCTAGCATAGTACAGTAATGTATATGCATTCATGAGTGTGGGTGTGTGTGTGTGGAGTACAATACTCAGAATATGCATGGATAATATGTGAACATGCGCTGTGCTAGACCTACTGGCTTTAGCCTTTTTTGAACAAGAAGACATGTAAAGATAGCTGTTGGAGTTGAATTTTAGCCGTTTGATACCCTTAAAGGGGATTTTCCAGTGGCAAAAATCAATGACGTCAAAAAATGCAGAAAATTGTTTTCTAGCTTCTAAAGTCTAGATGGTGAAAACCGCATCCCAATGGCTTGCAGTTTTTGGAAAATACTATTTTTTCAAAGAAAGTAATTTTCCCATACAAAGTGCATTATGGGAAATCTATGACGTCATCGTGGCACATTTATTTGACATTGCATTGAATTTCTTTATCATATTGACACTGCTGTAGGGAATAATATTTTATAGCAACTGTTTGTTCCGTACCCCTGTAGGGATATGACTGAACAAGGAAAATGCCATACAGTCTGCTACGTAGGCAAGCGATCAACTGGGAATCCGTATTCATGATTTGAAGAAGTGTCTTTTACTGCGGCGCGGTATTCTATAGTTGCTCCGAAAATTTGTGCTGCAGTATCTGAAGCCAACTCTCATTAACGTACATGCTATTCGTTATGCGGGTGGATTAATAAAACGTCTAGCTTGGGATCCGACAACGGCAACCGGATAAATATCTACTACCTTACCGTTAGCACCATAATGTTTGCGAAATTGGTATCTATAAAAGGCACAACACCAAAATGAAGCTACAAACTGTTGTTTACAATAAATTTCCTTAAGTAAAACACAACACTGAGCACCCCGAAATTACAAGATTTATGAAGTTACTTCAGAACCATAGTCAGCCTAGTGGCATAAAAACCTTTATATCGAAAAAGCTCCATAAATAAGTTCAACGAAGAATCGTCAAGAAACGTTGGATTTGCAACCATTAAGCGTGTGATGTTCGCAGAACTGCCGTTGTATTTACGAAGGGTGCACAACCGTATAAAATCTCCCAATGGGTCAGTATTCACAACGCGTACGTTCACCCTATTACATAGTTGACTCACTGTAGTCAGTCTTACATGGCACTCGTAACTCCCATTAGTATTACGGGTTTTTGCGACAGTGTCTATCCACGATCGATCATACCTCAAGTTTCCCAATAAGTCCTTATTAGTGGCCACACAATTAGAACACCAGCCATAACATAGGCCTATAGTCAGAAAGCTAGTCCGGTTTCATTAACACTTTTGAGGGCGGAAGGTTTGATGGTCCCGATCGGTAACGGGCACTGGGAGTCTGGGGAATGAATGTATGTGAAATTTCCCCTTTTTTCCAGACGGCCATCTTAGGTTATGACCGCCATCTTGAACGTAGGTTACCCTAGCAACGTGCCATGACCAACATCTTTTTTAATGACTTTGAAAACACCTGAATTGACCCTTTATTTTTTCATCTCTGATTTTTACAAGCAGATATATGACATTTCTTGTTTTCTGGCGTCCATCTTTGATTTTGGCCGCCATCTTGGAAAATCGGAGCCGATCAAGTAGGTTCCACGGATGAAATCAATAGATAGGTCAAAAAGAAACTCCATGCAAAATTTGATACTATTGTCCGGCCAGTAACGTTTAATTTGCTAAGCCACCTAACTAAAAAGAAAACATTGAAGAAAGACAATTTTCAAACAAGCATTACTTAAAGCTGCGTTTGAACTCACCGTGCAGCTGTTTTTACTTCTAAGCAATCAGGGTTTGTCAAGCATAAGAAATATTCTTCCTGGAAAGGGGGAAAGAACAGGACGAATGCATTGAGAAATGAAACTGCAGAATATTGATATGGCATATTCGGCCAGTTAGTCAAATATACTAAATCGACCATAAACAAGTAGGTTTGAAATTAATGATTTAAATATTTTTCAATCAGTCCCAAGTATTGACAATAGTTTCTACAAACGAGGGTAGGAACAGGAGAAATAAATTTACAGAGATAGTACAGCTGCCGGCAGAGGTTAAATCTGCGTATGTCACTCTTGGTCCCGCCAAAATTACCATGGGTTGACAGAACTTAAACGGTGTTGTCACGTTTAAAGATTTTCTCTACAAATTCTGTAAAACACATCATGTATCCAATGCATTTCCTTTTTATTTATTTGTGCGTTGCTAGTACTGGTTGTCGTACTATTGATACCAATGAATGATTGAAAATTTAGAGAGTAAACTAATCAAACATGAGTTCTTACAAATAGTAAATATTCTTCGGCACTTGAAAAACATTTTTTTTTTTTCGTTTCGTTTTTAAATTAAAAAGTAAAATATCAAACCGCATTCCGTCATTTGATTCCCTATAAAGAATTTTTGAAGCTTCCAGTAAGAAGTGGAATGCTAAAAAATCTTTCCACCTTTGATGCATCGTTTTTCGGTGTACTCCCTGCTGAAGCAAACAAGACAGACCCCCAACTTCGAATACTCTTGGAGGTTGCTTACGAAGCAATTGTTGATGGAGGTAAGGCACTTTAAGTACGTATAATACTTTTCGTCCAGCGTTTGGATTTTAGTATTGTTAAGAAATGATTCATATCGTTCATATCGTTTAAACAGCTAAAACGATACCAAGGTTTGATTTCTGTCATATTTCGATCAAACCAGCATGGATGTAAGCGGCATTATTCTATTGTATCATATAGTAGAAGAAGGATTTAAACTTCTGTTCAGTATCTCCACACATGGGTGTCAATCCTAGGGGGACAGGGGAACACGTCCCCTCACATTTTGGAAATTATTGACTTAAGATTTTTTCACAGTAATTTTTTGACAGAAGTGGCCATGCCCCCCCCCCCCTCACATTCGAGTAAAGATCGACGCTACTGTCTCCACATCCGAAAGACCTTTTGGTGTACTGCCCAAATTGAGCGATATCCTTTTCTTTCTGTTTGGTCGAAGTTTCACCATGCACGTATTATGTAAAACGTTAAAGTTGAGCCCCAAGTTTCAGTGTTACATCAAGGGGTTGTTAGGGATGGAGTTTAAGCATCTAATCCATCAGGCATTACCTGTTTGAGAATAATTTATCCTTTTTGTTGGGGGAGATTTTTATGAACCGGTCCATTAGTTCCTCTTCTAGATTTGTTTGACCTAACCTTTCTTATTGGAGTTTGATCCTTTGACAATAAAGTAATCCCCAGACAAAGGCTTGGTGAAGACAATGCTTTTAAGTGATCTTTTCTACCGACAGATGTTAAGCCTTTTGCCACCTTTCTAATATAAACGACTGTTACTGCACTTTTAAGTCATCCAATTTCTTTATTATTCTAATTGTTTACATGTAAAGTAGCATCCTTTTTCAGTAAGGCAGGCAAGGCTACCTTTTGTCTAAAAGGTTTGAAAAAGTTCCGCATTGTTCCTAAAATGAAAAATCATGGGTCCATGTTCAGTGAGTTATTTGAACTTTTACTGAACCCTTTTGCAATGTGTAAACTGGCGTAAAGAGATGAAATAACTTTTGTTTCTCTTGACGACTGGCAGTACCATGGCAATGGGTAAACTCATCCCAAAACTAAAGGAGGTGTAGCAGACGACAACAACCATTGTCATCATATCTTTTAATCCGTTTTAAATGGTAAAGAATTGGAAAGAGCAAGACTAAAGGGAGATGGTTGTTGACAAACAACATAGTGTCAAAGGAGCGAGAAGTGTTTGGACTCCATCCATATTAAACTCCTGGTTACATATAGACCATAACGAAGCTTGGTCGTAATTTTGATATCCGCTTAGTTGTAAATGCTCTGTCTTAACTGAAAATTTATCCTACTTTTCGCTTTGTTTGCGATTATCTACGATAAAAATTTCAAACAACGCATACCTGTATACATTTACCTCTCTGCTTTTTATATATGACATTTACCTTGACCCTTGAACATTGCTGTTTAGGTAGACCTGTCATCACTCCGTCCTGTGTACTCTATGCAAGCATTTTGAGAATCACGTCAGAATTGTACTCTGCAATCTTGGTGTAAACAGACGCTGGGTACAGTCAAGCATTACTGCGTATTCTAACAGTAAATGCTAATCTAAAAACTAGGCAAGTCCGTGTTTGCAGGCAAAATAGATCAAAGTCCTTTAAAATGATATGAAACGAAGAGGGAGATCCTAGGTATCGTTGCTACCTGATGACTTGATCAATAAACGTTTTAGTCGCAGAAACTGTAAAATCCAAAGCCTGCTAAATGTGAAATTTCAGGTGTGACTACTATGACTTCTGTCTCTGTTACCGAATAGCCCACCATGCTTATTTCCCCTAAGATCTTCAAATATTTGATCACCTGTCCGTTATTCTGGTTAGCCTTTGTAGCGTCTTCCAATGCTGGAAACATTTTAACCAGATCACAGAAGTAGTATACATAAAACTGCTTAATATTTATTATCCTTTGAGATAAAGACTTTCATTGCCCCCTTTTGGGCTGTTTTTTTTTTGTATTGGACCACCGTTAAGTTGTTGAAATCAGAGAAATGACCAAAATGTCTACTTCATGAAGTACTCAAAATTACTGCGTAGCAGATGGAGGTTGCAAGTATGTTAAGAGTGATCGTTCTCCATACGTTTCACACTAAAACATGTCACACACCATACCACAAATGATTCCGCATTTCTGCGTGACAAAATTAGAAATTGGGGCAATCGAAGCGGTAGACGTTATTAATGACCATCGAGTAGCGAAAGCAGTTAGAGGAGCTCACTTATCCTAGCCGTATATTACATGGTTTATGAAAAAACACTTTTACAATAAAAATGTGTGGTCTAACCAATGTAACGATAAATCCATTTACTAGCGTCAATTCTGAATGAGATTGCACGTAACTTTTGAACATGCACAACTCGATCCATCTAGAGTAGCTCGGCTAGGCCAACTAGAATAAAATTGTTTACTGTGTCAAAACTGAACAGGCCGTGTGGTTATGTTTTTTTGTAACCATGCTAAGTAAAACCACAAACAACTGTTTTTCTCTTCCTACACTTATGATGATTAAATATTTAATAACCGCTTTAATGTTTCTTTTTACAGCAGAAAAAGAAATAGAAAAGTTACGTTATTATTTTATTGCTTCTGGCGGGAAAATATAAGCCTATATCCAAAAAGCCAAACTAAAAAGTATTTTTTTAGGTTATCCTTTTTTTCCAAGTGCAACGTATCGTAAGTTCTCGTGTTTAGATCCTATTGCAACGATAACAAAACTGTTCTGCTTCTTTTTTTGTATAAACAAGGGTTTAATCCTCGAGAACTAAAAGGATCCAACACAGGTGTTTACATAGGTTCCTCCTATGCTGACGCTGACGTTATTTTCTGTGGAGGTTTGGACGATGGAGGAGGCTCCGTTCGCACAGTCAACGTTCCCGCATTTATGGCCAATAAACTGTCATACTCCTTTGACTTCAAAGGTTAGTGTACAGCTTCCCCTTTTCCTTGTAAGTCGATTTAAAAGCATGCTGCTAGAATTCAATAGGAGATTCTAGCCAAAATCACCTACAAAAAGGCTTTTTCTGGGGTGCACCTTATCTCTACACTTAAAACAGTTAATCCCTCTTGTAAACAAGCCTGCTCTGTTGATCAAACACTCTTTAAAGGGTTTCAGACATGCCTTTGTTAAGAATTGCGATTCATTGATGATTTTACCACTCATACCTGTGTTCCACTGCAATACAACAGCAAACCTCTTTAACTTTATTGATCTCAAAATAGCTGCACAGGAAGTTCACTGACAGATTGTGGAATAATAGTGGTTAACTAGGGATGGCTAAAATTTGGTATTCTTTTCTAGCGTCATGAATATTCAAATTTGAACTACTTCACGGATATTAAAAAAAAAAACTCGCACCATACACGTGTGTAGAACCATTGGGTGGCATTCGGTGGAGTAACAAACTACTTATTGACATTTTTATGTGCAGCTAAGATGTACTTTGGGAATGTTTGCCAAGAGAAATACAAAACTTTAGCAAAAAAAGAAAAACCTTAGGTACATTTATTTTCAGACAGCTTTTGAAAAAAAAACTAACAATTTAAGGTTTCTTCACAGGACCAAGCTACACATCAGATGCAGCTTGTGCAACAGGTCTTCTTGTTCTAGAAATGGCTTGCAAAGATGTTCTCAATGGGAAATGTGATTATGCCCTAGTTGGAGCAGTGAGCATAAACATCAGGCCACAAATGACTATGGCTTTCTGTCAACTTCAAGTTTTATCTCCCGATGGCAAATGCAAAACATTTGATAAATCGGGTAAGCGCTCTTTTGATAAAACATCTAATGCCGATTGAGAGGCTTGAAACAGTATTTTCTGGATTGCCATGTACCAACATTACATAACAAATGTTGTGCCAAACATACAGTAGTACATGGTATCTATTTGATAGTTTCCAGCTCCACAATATTCTTTCCTCGTTGTTTGTTGTTGAGACAAACGGATTTAAAAAGAAACGTAAGCAAATTTGAAAAAGTGGGTATAATAATGACGCGCTGTTTTGTTACGTAATATCTCTGCATAAGAAGTTACGTAATAAACTTTGTTCCTACAATTAGTTCACAAGTGGCAGGTATCTCTGCTTTTTTGCTCTTAAGAACTACGGATTCTTTAATAGTCACACGTCACAGGTGAGTCTCACAAAGCTAAATAATTCAACACATGCGCATAAAATTCTTTCATCATTAAAACCCGACCTATAGTGCAAGGAAAGTGAACAGGCCTGTAAAATGTGTGGTCAAATGTGATTCATATAAGGCACCTAATAAATCCTCGCCCAATGTCATTTCAGAATAGTTCAATACTGCTCACCAGTGGTACCCTTGAACTCGCCAAGTATCAGAACAAAACTCAATGGACACAACACAATGTGCGTCACCCTGATAATTGCCATTGGCTAAAAAGAAAGGTCTGTTTTGCTGGATGAGGTATAAGTTCTTTCATGCATTCTTGCAATTTCGCAAGAACCATTGTCTACCAAAGGTTGCATATTCAGCACCGAACACTTTAAGCTTACTTAAGTAGGCGTATTGTGGAAACAATACTGTGACACACACCACTGTCTGTAAATTTGCTTTGTCCCCATGTCCAATATTTAGTTCTTCTCCCCTCATTAGAACTCTCCCTTTTACAATGTTCCAGAGAAATCCCGTCGTTCCTGTCGGGACTTGGGTTTGCTGACTCTCGTCTATGAGCTTTTTCCTCCGTTGGAAAATCATGACGGTGCATACGTGTGCAATTGACTATGAAAGAATTGGAAAATAAACATTGTTAGTCGACCAGTTGATAATATTAAAATGAATTTATTCACATTAAAAGCTCAAAATATTGTCCGCATAGCCGATTTACCTTTGGGGGGCCCGTAGCCTATCATATGAGGGGGCCCTATGAGTATAATTTTTAGTGATATTATTTGTGGGTGGGACTAATACGTGACACTATCTAAGTGGAGCGCCACCACCATCGGCTGATTAGCGTCTAGCCTACTGGACAAAGTGCCGATGCCGGTAAATTACCAGAAATGTCACTTCCAGGCCTGTCAATTTGCATAAGACTATTCTACCTTTCATGATTAAGAAAATTTTAATCTCCATAAAGAGAGACAACTCAGACACATTTTATTCCGTTAAGCAATTTGTGTAGGGGAGACATAGAACTTGACATATAACATGTGCTGTTACTTTTGTTATGTGTTAAATAGGAAATCAAAGGTAATACCGTATATGCACAGGACATTGGCATAGAAATCCATGAAAGATGGTTTTGAAAGTCCAAATTCATTTAAATTGCATCAAGAAGGCCTATCTGAAGGTACGACAATAATCGTTTCATCAATAAACACTTACAGAAATGCGCTTGGACATTTTGATGTACGGAAGCATATGAGATGTATCGAGGAAATCGATGCCGAGAATTTGACCTTTCGGTGCAGGACCATTACCTATAGTCATGTCAATGCAAAAAAGTTTAAATTGAAATGTATAACTATTCAAAATAAACAAAATACATTATGATTCTGTCTCAGAAGTAAGAGGTTTGGCCAGAGGAGACAAGAATGGTATTTAGGGAACTTTTTAGCAATGGATACCTAATGCATCGAATTCATTGCGACAACTGGTGGTGCTTCTTAACCTTTTCTTTTTAATTTAATTTCCTTTACTTAGTTGAAAATTTTTCCCCATTCTTCCCATGAATATATTTACGAAATCTGAACATGTGGTGTTTTCAATCGTTCTCTTTCTCATACTAGTTGACTTGAATGTATGCGGAAATTCAATTCACTTAATGTTTATGAAATTGGTCGGTGCGCATCCACGATTTTGAACAAAATGTTGCTGCAGTTTGGTTAATGGCTCATTTCGTGAGAGTGAAGATAAACGGCAAGAAGTGTCCGAAAGAGCCTGGACGCAGATCTTCCCAGGAAAATGTTGAAATGAAACGCTGTCTGATGCAAATGTATCTTCACTGCTTATGATTAACAGCTGGCTGGGATTGATGATGCATGCGAGAGAGCTTGAGGAAGGAGGGGAGTTTGGATTATTGCGAGATTTTAGGGGGCTAAGTGAGAATGGGAGTAGTTCTCAGGATGGAACCGTACGAATCGAGCGGAAACTGAATTGCATTTTAAGAAATTTATAGCGACAAAGGTGAAAGAAAAATAAGACAAAACACCCTCAAGGACAGGACGGTTTCCCTGTCCCTACGCTACGTGTCTGCCCCACGGTCAGAAATGGAACTTCCGGTGACTTACAAATAACGTCTAAACATTATTTTGGAATCTCGGAAATTAACACAGCTCGATTCGATAAAAATTAGCTTCAAACAATTTCGAGGGAGGGGCACTGACACTGCCCCACTGCATGCGGCCATGAGTATAACTATGACTGTGGGCCCTCTCCTGAAATTAAAGAATGTCAGTCGTCAATGTCTTGCTTATGGAAATTAAGGTACGCAAAATGCGTTGCATCTATTTATGGTACTGCTAATTATTTTAAATTGTCAAATGACTAGCAATTAACCTGAAGATCATGTGCAGGTCAATTTGAACAAAATAAAAAAGTCAAGGCAATTCACCAATCGAAATTCAGGACTCCTTACACAATCATACCAGTCCACATTCCTCCTTTGTCAGTGACCCAACGTTTCTGTGGCCGGACTAAGAAGCACTGTCCTAACCGATGGGCTACCATAATTATCGCTATAATTATCGCAAAGCGCTTGAAATATTTTGGGCGAAACTATCTCCTTCATTGTCGGAAATAAATCTTCCCCTAGCTTAAGTGTAGATAATGATCACCTTTTGAGTATTTTGTAAATAACTTGGGGGATTCTGAGATCCTGTTAAATAAATTAAAAATGTCAATAATACAGTGTATATGAAAGAGAAGAAACGAACCTTTAGAACAGGCATCTGTAACCACGTGTCAGTGTTAACACGATATCATACTCAACGACAATGCGTCGTAACCCATATGACATGCTACACAGTAGCTTTATTGGTAAATACTATCAGTAACTTTAACGAAATTCCTGCCAGGTAACATTATAGATCAGAAAATGGAGACTAGAGCTTCAGAAGCTATATTTTGGTAAAAAGAAAGGTAGGGATTTTTGTTTCAACTCGGAAGCAGATTTAAAAACTATAAACTAAAAAGGTGGCCCGTTTATGAAAATTTCCGGGGCCCCCTGAAAGCCAAAATATCGGGGGCCCGTAACCTATAGGTTACCGCGATTACTGGGTAAATCCGGCTATGATTGTCCGCAACGTATTTTGATGTGGGGATTTAAAAATACTACAACCAATGACGAACTTTACCAAAAGTTCTTATCAAATTAATGAGGTAGTTAAATGTAGTTAAATGCTTTGAAACTTATGCAGTACATGTATGGATATCGAGCAATCCATTTCCACTGTATGAGTTGATGCGTGTAGTATATAGTTTTATTCTTTCATTCCTTTACCAGCCGATGGATTTGGAAGAGCCGAAGCGATTGTTGCATTGTTTATCACCAGGGAGTCTCTTTGTCGTAGAGTACACGGTCATTTGGTCCACTCTTTAACCAGCCATTGTGGATTCCTCCAGCAAGGTATTCATCTTGTACTAAAAACTAATAAGATAATTTGGTTTCAGTTTTGCAGTCTCAAGTAAAGAGTTAGAAACATCCAATTTGAAAATTGTGGCTTGAGTTTTTTATGTTACAATATGAAAGGTGATAAAACTATTAAACAATGATAAAACAACAAATGTTGAATATTGGCAAAAGCAAAGGACGATAACTAAGGAAGAAGATTAATGTGTGCATTCTGAAAAATGTCCATCATTTGTGAAATACTAAAAACCAGTTAATAATTTCATAGACTTTTAGAGCATTTGGCTCTTTACTGAAGTGAAGAGAGTGTCCCTTTTTAACACAAATAAAATTCATACACTTTCCTTGATAATCAAGTTTACATTCTCATGCACCTTTTCCTCTCAGGAATCAGCTTTCCATCACTGGAAGCTCAAACCAAACTTTTCACTCGGGTGCTTTCAGAGACTGGTATATCACCAGATGAAGTCGAATATATTGAAGCTCATGGCACCGGTACAAAAACAGGGGACCCAATTGAGGCAAATGCTATACACAAGGTCTATTGTCAAAATCGTACAAAAGATAACCCGCTTCTCATCGGTTCTGTCAAGACCAACATGGGACATGGTGAATGTACATCTGGTTTAATAGGCATCTTGAAGGTGCTAATGATAGTGAGTAAAGGTGTTATACCCCCACAGATACACTTCCATGACCCAGAGCCTAGCATGATAGGTTTGATAGATGGTTCTTTAAAAGTTGTGACTGAACCAACCAAGTATTTAGGTGGACCGATTGGAGTTAACTCGTTTGGTTTTGGCGGGGTTAATGTTACCGCAATAGTCAAGCCTTATAAAGCAAAAAGGCAAGATTATCCTTGCTCTATACCGAAGATTCTAATCAGTTCTGGCAGGACTAAAGAAGGCGTAACGAAAAACCTGCAATACGTGGCAGCGAATATGACAGATGGAGCATTTCATTTCTTAGCTAATCAAGTCGCCGATTGTTCGGTCGAAAGCATGCCTTACAGAGGATTCAAAATTCAGATGGATGAAAATGATATTGAATACGTGACTAAAGTCAAAGACGCATGCAACAGACCAGTATGGTAAGTAAGAAAAAAAAACTGTGTAATACCAGAAAGGCTATTCGAATATCACACACACGCACCCACACCCACATATATATATATATATATATATATATATATATATATATATATATATAATATATATATATATATATATATATAATATATATATATATATATATATATATATATTATATATATATATATATATATATATATATATATATATATATACGTTCCTGACGAAGGCAGCTTGCTGCCGAAATATAGACTGAGTTAGTACTGCACCTAACTTGTTTCTTTTAATACTTTGTGTTATGGTGTGATACCTTTTTACCGTTTATATATATATATATATATATATATATATATATATATATATATATATATATATATATATATATATATATATATTTACATAGATTACAAAGGAAAGCAAAGGAAAATATAAACAACATTACAGGAATCACATTTAAGATTAGGATAATTAATCGGAACATTTATGTTGGGGATATTGACACGTTCTTATGTCGTAATCTGCTTGCAGAGTTGGCAGCGTTTTTTATTGCAGTGAGTTTTGCCCTTAGAGACGCAGTCTGAGGTCAGTAATTTAATTCAAATATCAAATACCATTCTTCAGTTTCTATATTTAGAAGTCGCAACGTCACATCTACACTTCCGTATTTACAAAAGCTAGGCGGAGCTTTCAAGTGACGTAATGATGGGAAGGAAAACTGTCCCGTCTGGTATTTGAAGTAAATTGACCAGTTCTTCCAGAAGAGTTCCGATAGCTCAGTTGGTAGAGCGTACTGCACGTTGAGTAGTGGGTCGTTGGTTCAAACCCAGCTCGGACTTCAGTTTTTTATCTTTTGGTGGTATCGTCTTTCTAACTAAGGCAAAGGTTGCCAGTGTTAGACGCATATTCCACAGGTTTGAAAATTATGCGACTTTGTCCGCATCCCACCATTCTTCAGTTTCTATATTTAGAAGTCGTAACGTCACATCTACACTTCCGTATGTATATATATATATATATATATATATATATATATATATATATATACATACATACATACATACATATATATATAATTTGGGATTTATATATATATGTATATGTGTATATATATATATATATATATATATATATATATATATATATATAATATATATATATATATATATATATATATATATATATATATATATATATATATATATATATATATATATAATATATATATATATATGTTAACGGAAATACTGTATAACAACAGTGCTACAGAAATGAATGGCTGGATCTCAAAGGAGATACGTGACAGCAGTAGAAGCTAGAAATTTGGTAAATACAACAGCCATAAAAGGTTTTTGCAAAGCTTTCGAGCAATACTAGCTCTTCTTCAGTGCTTGATCACAAGAGTGACAAGGAGTGTACGGGACTTACAGCTTTTAAATTGTGAGGACAATGGTCCCCACTGATAGTCAATTAGGACTATCGTTTTTGAAAGAGGCGAGACTAAGTAATTTGAGGAAGCCTATTGAAATAGGCGTGACGGAGACGGTCTAATAGGATTACTTAGGCCTAGAGTGTAATCCCTTCAATCAGTATGCTGGTAAGTCGTTTCGGATATTCAGGCCGAATGGCGACGTAGTCTTGAGTTGACATTCCCAGAAATTTTCTTTTGTCTTACGGCTTCTATTGTCCCATGAATCATTTTGTTCGATAGCAATGACACGTAAATTGTCTAT
Organism: Holothuria leucospilota; assembly: GCA_029531755.1. Classification (NCBI taxonomy): domain Eukaryota; kingdom Metazoa; phylum Echinodermata; class Holothuroidea; order Aspidochirotida; family Holothuriidae; genus Holothuria; species Holothuria leucospilota. The sequence continues at coordinate 1,919,575 of CM055973.1, forward strand.
CGAATGATGCGGTAAATTGAAATGGTTGGCAACAGGTTGATCAATTTTTTTGGTTTTAATTGCTGACCTGTGCTGTGTCATTCTCATCCTGAGGGAGTTTTTTGATTCCCCCACGTACTGCGTTCCACATAAATTGCAGTAGATGAGATATATGACGTTTTTGGAAAGACAATTAATTGATTGCCTAATTTGGAAAGTGCGTGCAGTTTGATAGCTCTGAAAGTATTTAGTTGAATCAATCAGAGCGCACGTCTTGCAATTGGACGGGCAAGGTGAACAACCAAAATTCTCGTTGTTAGCCTATATATATATATATATATATATATATATATATATATATATATATATATATATATATATATATATATATATATATATAATATATATATTATATATATATATATATATATATATATATATATATATAATATATATATATATATTTATATATATATATATATATATATATATATATATATATATATATATATATATAGGTAGAAAGTTGTGTAAACTGTTTCGATCATGAAAGTTAATTCAGTCCTAAGTACTGGTGTAGCCTTTATGAACAAGGGAAAGAACAGTACTTGGGATTGATTTAACTTTCATGATCGAAACAGTTTACATTTGTTAACTTAACAGTTTTCACGTTTTTCTTCAGTTTATATTGCTAAGCCTTTTCATCGAAAGGACTTACAATTTTAACGCTTTCATGGTTCCTCTTTATAACGTTTACTACTCTTTTTCTTTTAAGATCTTTAAACTAGGTTTCTAGGTCATTTGGTCTCTAGTAGCCTTTAATATCCTTTTAAGTCTTCGTTCTATTTTTTATTCATATTTTTATTGTTTTTTCTTTGCACTTGTCAGTGGCAAGATCTACCTGTAACCTGCATCTGTCAAATTTTCACTTTAGTTTTACAACCACAATTCCTAAATTGTAATTCACACCTATAGGATTCAACGCAATGCGCGTCTTTGTTACCATTTATAGCAAGCATAACGTTGTGACGTATTTTCATGTTATTATGCTCTAGTTGCTTTTACAGGCAATCTACTAATGTGGTTGCTTAGATTCAAAGCTTCCAATTGTCACTGAAGAAGACCCCAGGAGGGGTTTTGCGTTAACAAAAACAGTGCTCTATCTTGTCCATCTTTTTGTATCTCTTGGATTTTCATCTACTTTTATATCACTTTCACCTGGGACTTATTTATATTCCTCCAATTTTTGGCTGGGTTTTAAGTCAAAAGGTGCTGTTTAAGAGAAAGGGATGACAACTCTACACTCTTTTGAGAATTTTTTGTCTTTGTGAGGTAACTTGGAAGCAAAACGGTGCCATCTTTGGTAAACTTTCGTAAAGCGTTGAACTGACTATGTGTTTAGGAATTCTCATTACTATTTAATGTCTTTTTCTCTTTTGGTAGGGTGTAATTTAAGAGGATGTTGCTTCAAGGGGGGGGGGGGATGACCCTCTACTCCTTGAAAATTTTTTTCTTGTACTCAGTTTTCCTCGATCCAAAATGGTGTAGTCATTCGGAAAGCTTTGGACTGATAACACGATCTGAAATTTATTATTTAACAAATTTTTCGGCTGTGGCAGGGCACCGTTATAAAGCTGGTACCAGGTGCGGGCTTCTCCCCAGCGCTCATGGTACATCACTAGAGGAGCCACCATGTGTTGGCTTGTAACCGAAGCGTAGTTTTTGCAAGAAAATGTTCGGTCGAAATGCCTCTCTGTTGAGGAGAAGCGACACATTTTAGATATTAAAATTGCATCTACACATTCTTCACTTTTAGATTTCATGCGTAAGAAACAAATGTAGATTTCAAGAAGAAAACTTACGATTTCATTAAAAGAGAAATGCAATCACCCTAAACTGAATTAGTGTACCCGGGGTATCCTGTTTCATGAATGATTTTTGGGAATCATGTTTCAGTATGTTGTTACAGTTGTTACAGCTGTTGCTTCAAAATAAGCTTGCAGCAACTGATTATACCATTTAAAAGTTTCTCAACCAGGTAATAGAGTTTCTTTAATAATTAAAGGTAATCATAAGCTATTTATCTTTAGTTTTTGTATATGCTGGTATGTTCAAGCGGGTTATCTTGTAGGAGGAAGATGGTTAATTCGTCAGGAAGATAAACCGGCATACGAACGCGTCTACGGCGGTTGTCCGGGCGGAACCTCCCGGGAAAATTTTGGGAGTAGGGGACCCTTACATGCGATTCCCTTTGGGCGCCTTGAAATCATAATCTGGACAGTGAAAGTTTCAGCATTTCAGTAGTTTTTTTGTTAAGTAGGCTAACTTCATTTACGACTTAAAATCTCAGGTGGGGCATCTGCCCCCCCCCCCGCCCTCTCCGTAGGCTACGTTCCTGGTACAATGAGCTTGTGTACTTAGTCACAAATTTTATTCAATTTAAACCATATGAACCCGTCAGTGCGTTCTCAACGTACCATTAGCTGTAAGTAGAGAACATACCTTGTAGCAAAGGTAGCTGAAAAAGGTGGGGTAATGAATTGGGCCCAACATTTAAATATCATGTAATAAAGAAATACGTGCCTGAACTTAAATGTAACGTTCTGCCAAGTAACAGAAACTTCACCAATCAAGGCGTACCATTATCAGAACATTCAAATATTTTATAACAAACTGCACAAAAATGCCACTGAATGCGTTTCAACCCGCCCGTTAAAATGTGGAAATGAGCCATTTTCACTACACCATAACCATACACTTTAATTGCAAGCTTTTTTCTTATTTTGATGAAGTCACGGCATTCTTCAAACAAGTTTATCATTAAGTAACTTAAATCTAAATTACTAATTATTAGTATACCCGATGCATCTTTCTGAAAAGCCTTATATTATTCTATATAATTTTATCTTGGAATGGTACAATCTTTCGCCCCTTCCTTTTGTTTGTCACCGAACGACATAGTTTAGCGGTACAAAGTTTTCGATTTTTGACCGTTAGTAATCTCAAATGACCTCCGACCCCCGCCAACAAAGATTAAGAACTTTTCTCGGAATATGCCAAATTTATGAAAAGTATCTATAATTGAGATAATTTGTTTACAAGAGGTTTCCAAATTTTAGCAGTTTCACCTCTGGTACCCAAAGGGTTCAATGTTCCTTGTTTCGTGAGGAAAATTTACATAGTTTGTAATAAGTATCGGGCGTAATGGTAAGTTGTTCAATTGTTAAAGACAGGTGTTTAAGAACATATGACGTTGTAACCTCAAAGTGTTAACAACAAAAAGTTGAGACAGTGTAGTAGGTGTTTTTGTATCGATTCTAACCCTTAGAACTTTGCAGCAAACGGGACACCCGAGTCATATATTAAATTTACAGTTTTAAACTTCAGAAAGTAGTAGAGCCACCTAGATTGCCCGGGTGTACGTAATCAATTGTAGTAAAACGGCTGCTGAAAAATAAACCCCCAAAGCAACTGTAACTCCTGAAGCCATTCACACTTTTCTTCCTGACGGTAAGCGATAACCAGAGTTTATGTCCTCTGTGAAATTGGACCTTTTGTTGGCTTGACCGTACGGAGGCTGGCATGTTTGGGCCATTTGATTTTGGGAAGGAAACGAAATTCAAAGTATGTAAAGTGAGCTTTATTCGTCTTGAGTGATAAATACGTTTGACAATTAAAAATTATAACTATGTACTATAAATTTCCTTCATGTTTCAATGTTTTGTATTTTGTCACAGGTTCGTATTTACTGGAATGGGATCGCAATGGCCTGGTATGGGAAGAGATCTGATGGTTTTGGAAACTTTTAGGAAATCTATTGAAAAATGTCACTATGCCTTGGAAGCAGTCGATCCAGACATTAAATTAATAGACCTTATAATGAACGGTACCAAAGAGCAAGTGAATGAGACAATAGCTGCATTCGTGACAACGACAAGTATTCAGGTACAGTAAATATAACTATGTATGTATGTATGTATGTATGTGTGTATGTATGCATGTATGTATGTATGTATGTATGTATGTGTGTGTGTATGTGTGTGTATGTATGGGTGTATGTATGTATGTATGTATGTATGTATGTGTGTGTATGTATGTAGGTAGGTAGGTTGGTAGGTAGGTAGGTAGGTATGTATGTATGTATGTATGTATGTATGTATGTATGTATGTATGTATGTATGTATGTATGTATGTGTGTGTATGTATGTATGTACGTTCGTATGTACGTACGTGGTATGGTTGTGTAGGTTGATGCAAAGTCTAGGGCCTTGTTTAGGAGGTCAGGAGTTATCGAGGGATAGAACTCGCAGATTTCAAAAGCAATGTATGATTTTTGGTGTTTGTTGTGCACCTCGTTGAACCAGTCTATGGCTTTACTAGTATTCTTCCGTTGATTAAAACCCCTGGATTCGATGATTTTTGTGTTGATTTTTTCCAGTATCTGATTGCTGTTCTTTCCTATTTCTGATTTCGATGGATGATCAGTCTACATGTAGGTTTGGCCCTAGACTTTGCATCAAACTACACAACCATATCACAGTTTGAAAAGCATGTTATCTTTCATACAAAGAAAAATATACTGTTCAATGCCGAATCACAACAGTGCAAAGGGAACTGACTCTCCCTTCAATGTCACTATGGGTAGTTTTGATGGTGCTGCGACTTCTGAACTGGTAGGGCTATACGTACTATCACAACCTCAACATAATAACATTAAAGTCGGCTTATACAGAGAATATGGGTCGGCAGTTTGCAAAACAACACCCAGACAATCAGAAATTATCAAAAAAGAAATATGCAAAAAAATCGCAAACAGCAACCTAAAAATAGAAACTGAAGCCGAAAAAGTAGGAAATTTCCTAGATCTAACACTAGATCTCCACACAGGGACATACAAACCATACCTGAAACCCAACAACACCCCTTTACGTCCACCAACAGAGTAACCAGCTACCACTTATCATAAAGAACATACCAGAAATTATCAATGGGAGAATATCTAGCATCCCATCCAACGAAACCACATTCAATACGACAGCACCCATATACCATGCAGGGGGCACTGCAAAAGAGCGGCTATGGGTACCATTTAAAAGTACAGACCCTAATCGCCTGACAACAGTCAACACATCAAGACCACAAAAGGAAGGCGCACTAGAAACATTACCTGGTTCAACCCTCCGTTCAGCGACATTGTCACACAAATGTCGGTAAGTTCTTCAACCTCTAAAGCAACTGCTTGTCACCTCAGCACAAACTTCATCCTTTACTAAACAAAACACGGTAAAACTGAGCTACAACTGCGTGGCAAACGTGGACCAAATAATATCAGCTCACAACAAATACATACTGACCAGACAAAATCTGCAACCAGCAATGCAAAACAAAAGCAAATGCAGAGCGCAAAGCCAGTGCCAACTGGAAGGCAACTGCCTCGCCGACAACATAGTGTACCAAACAATTGTAACACGCCATGACAACCACAAAGAAGAATCGTGCATTGGTGTGACAGAAAACACCTTCAAAACTAGGTACACTGCCCACAAGTCCAGCTTCAATCACAAAGACAAAGAAATGCAACTACATTCAGCCAATACATTTGGAAGCTAAAAGATACTAATGTCGAGCACACTGTGAAGTGGAAACCTATAAGCAAAGCCCGTGCCTACACTACATCATCTAAACCTTGCAACCTCTGCCTCGAAGAAAAGTTCTTCATCATACACAAACCTTCCTTAGCCACTCTTAACAAACGCAACAAACTCATAAGCTCCTGCAGACATAGAAATAAACATCTGCTGTGCAATTATTCAAATAGCTAACGTATCTTTGTTCACTCGGATTGGTCGTCAGGGCCGAAGCTAGGGTCATATGTTTGGGGGGGGGGGATGTGAAGGTCCCAAATTCCGACTGGATGGATATTTTTCAGACTGAATGGTGGCGCGTAAATTGCACCATTTTTTATGCGCCCTGCGTTTACATACAGCAGTGGGGGTCCTTCCTTTGTCACTACATAAAGGTGCCGTCGTGGGGGAGGGGTTTTCGGGGAGGAGTTGAGCCCTCCCCTTTGAGAAATTTTTGTTAATTTAAGGTTGCTTAGATGCAAAATGGAGCTATCCTTGGGATATTTTTGGAGCTGATGGTATATGGCTAGAAAATGTCCATATTTAAATGAATTATAATTTTTCCTACTGGTTTGATTCTTTTTCTAAATGAATGGCGGCCCGTAAATTGCATTTTCGTTTTTTTGGGCGTTACTTTTGTATGATACAGCAGTGGGGATCCTTCCTTTGTCACTTCATAAAGGTGCCGTCCTGGGGGAGGGGCCAAAGGGGAGGGGTGTTCCCCTTGAGAAATTTTTGTTAAGGTAAGGTTGCTTAGATGCAAAATGGCGCTACCTTGGGATACTTCTGGAACTGTTCATATATGGCTGGAAAATGCCCATAATTTAGTGAATACTAAGATTTAGTTAGGTGAAAGTAGAAAGTATGTTGTCTAAGAGAAGAATACGTTGTCAACAAACCTCCTGAAGCCCCCCCCCCCCGACTACTTTAATGCCTTCTGTTCTGGTGCTAGCATATACCTGTACAGGCCTCTTGGAAGCTCTGGATCAATTATATAAAATGGGACAATGACATAATGCTTATTACCTGGCATCTAAATAATAATATAGAGTATGACGCCAAGCACTCTACATCTATCTTATTTGTACTAATTTTGAACAAAAATCCAGACGAACAGCAATGGAGAATGGGCGGGAGGGAGAGTATAGGTGCAGAAAAATGATACTAGACCTCCCATACAGGTATAGCAAAAGGGACTAACAAGCGCGCATTCAGAATGTACACCTAGTTTATGCTATAAAAGTTTACTGGTACGTTGTGCTTACAATGTTCATAAGTGATACAACGTGGTTTGTGAGGATTGCGCGCGAAACGCGCCGAAATTTGGGGGTATACTTCAATGTCAAAATGAAAAACCTGCACGCAGGCTCAGCCAAGGGTGGTGCTTTGATTTTCCGACATGGAGGGAAGCGCCCTGACTGGGGGCCAGCTACTCTAAGTCCCGACAGATGCAATGAGTTGCCGAACTCAAAATATAAAGCGCGCGAAGCGCGCCTAAAAATTTGAAGTTTATTCATTAAGGAAAGTTGCAAAAGTTTGGGCTTTTATTGAAGAATCTGGACAAAAGCAAGAAATTTGTTCTGGTGACTGCATGGTCGTCTTCGGGGATTACATTCTTCATCTTACCCATTAAGGATCTCCTACGAAACTGAAAGATCTTTTCCTTACAAAATATGTTTGCCACGATGGCGAGGCTGAAGAAAGAATCTTCCAAAAGTTAGGAAAAAGAGGAAAGAACTTCACAACGATGCATTTTCGTGTTTCTCTAGAATCACGCCTACACGGAAGAACAACATTTGTGAAAACGTTGAAATCCAATGTGTTTGAAACAGGGGCGTTACCACTAGATAGAACTATATATAGATGAAAGCACGCGTAGAGCGCGAATTTTTTTTTTTTTGAAGTTATAGAAAGAATCTTTACAGAACTTACTGGCTACGGGCCTGACAAATAGACGTTTGGAATATTTTCTGAGTATATCTATGTCTTCACCAATATTAGTCTAAATAAAATTTTGCGCAATTTTGTGGGGCTCGAAAAAATTTGGGGAGGGGGGGGGGGCTAAAGCGCCCTAGCCTTTTACCGTCTGTGCATGACGGGGTCAGGCAAAAAGGGTTATCACTTTTAAAAAATCATAACTCTGTCATGCAACATCCACTAGCTTTTATTTTACCATCAAAATAAAGCCAACAAAAAGATCTATCGAATGCCACCATGTTTTTTTTTTGGGGGGGGTTCGTATTTGACATTGTTTCATAAAAAATCGTTAAAAAGTTGTTTACATTCAAAAAATATATCAACAATTCAAAAACATGCTAAAATGACGTCATAATTTAAAAAAAATCAGTTGAGGCACTTAGAAAAAAGTCACCCTACTCACTTTTTTTTCTGAATACCTAGGAACCTATACAAACACCATAAGAAGTGATTAGGTGTCAGGGGTAGGGAATTTAGAGATATTTGAGGTATAATTATCAGAAATTAGTCATTTTCAGTCAAATTTTACATTTCCATCCCAAATACCCCCTCCCAATAAAAAATTACCTAAGTCAACAAAGGAATGTCCGATGTTTTTCATTCAAACACCAAAATGTCCGTTATGAGCTACCTTACAGAGAAACACCAAGAAATATGAAGAAATGGCAAGGGTAGGGTGAGTAAGAGAGTTTCAAAGATCCAAGTAACTGCATTTTTCAAAAATGAGTCAAATTTGGCCCAAAACATGCATTTCTGACCCAAAAATCCCCTCCCAATATCAAAAATTATAACCCACAACACCCCTCCGACTTTTCCACTCACTAAAATGGCCATTCAGAGCTACCTTACAAAGCCATGCAGCTTTATTTATAGATCCAAAGTTGTTTACGTTTCACTGTGCACTGAGCCATAGCGTCCTGTGTAGAGGTCAATATAGTTCACTGTGTGTGAGTTCACTGTGGGCTGTAAAGCAAGAGTAAAATGGGCATATCTTCCTCATTTTTTGTCCAATTCCGTCGAATTTGGTATCAAATGAAAGAAAAAAGGAAGCTAAACAATCTCCTACACCATATATTACAAAATAATAGTGATCTGTATGGGTTTTCTACGATTTTCTATGAAAATTCGTATTACGTCATCTAATTTGCATATTTGCATACATAATGAGATTAGTTTACAAAAATAAAATATGCATTCAAATTCCCTCTCTTTGCTCTTTACAATGATATATAGGTTCTTACAGAGAATATTCTTCTAAATCAACCAAAAATTCCTGAAAATATTCCTCTGTTTAAAAAAGTGAAGACCTTATGGAAAAGGGCTAGCTCCCATAGAACTGTGTCTGGTATAATTACCTTAATAATGTTCATGAGATTGATTGTAAATCGTGACGCATGCGCGCAAAGCGCCCCCACATTTTCACTAATAAGATTTCCATAATAAAACCTTCATTCAGAATCTGCATCGAGATACTTTCAATTGCCCAACAAACCAACATGCCACTCAAAAAGCCAGTCTTTTACCTGGTAATTTGTAAACAGCTTTCAACTTCTGCTGTTGTGCTTCTCCGAAAGTTGCTATCGGAAGATATTGATAATAAGAACAACACTGAGGTAAGGTTTGAAGCGCGCGGAGCGCGCGAAAATTTTGAGAGTTTGAGAAGAATTTGCGAAAAAAACGACAGCTTTGGTTTGATTTTACGTGAGGAAAATAACGTTTGGTATTATTCTCACTTGGTCTAGTTGGAAAATATATACAAAGTTGACATAGGCTCAGTCGGAAAAATGTGCTAGACTGAGATATCAGAAATTCCAACTGGCATTTCAGATTTTCCGACTATCGTCGCTCTGACGAACTTGGGGGGGGGGGGGGGGGGGGGGGTGGGTGAGACACCCCCACCCCGACCCACCCCCACCCCCCGGTCGCGACGGCCCTGTTGGTCGTGTCCGTGCTTCAAAAGACGAGCACGACATTCAATGAACGGTTCGAATGGGGCACGTACAAACTAATGCCAAACCTTTCTTGACACCATTCTATATCCCCTTACTCCAAATCCAGATATGGATTTATATCTGGATATATCTGGCTAAAGACAGTCTTTATATGGCCATATCAAGCCAGATATACAGCCAGATTTAGATGCCTTGATACATTATATCAAGTTTTATATGGTCATATCAAGCCTTATATAACTTGATGCAATGCAATTCCAGATATGCAAATAAAGTTTCATATGGCCATATCAAGCCAGATATAACTTGATACAATGCAATTCCAGATATGCAAATAAAGTTTTATATGGCCATATCAAGCCAGATATAACTTGATGAAATGTCTGTCCAGATAAATAAATACAGTTTTATATGGCAATATCAAGCCAGATATAACTTGATGAAATGCCAGTCCAGATATGCCAGTAAAGTTTTATATGACCATATCAAGCCAGATATAACTTGATACAATGCAATTCCAGATATGCAAATAAAGTTTTATATGGCCATATCAAGCCAGATATAACTTGATATGCTAGATATGCAAATGAGCATTTTGTTAGTTTGTTTTATTATTTATTTGATTTGATTCTTGGATTATGCTTGTTACAAACTAAGACATGTTTTGGATACAGCATCACCTTCCCAGACAATACCTGCCTATGCAAAGGCCAAGTACAGTACATATGTGTATGCAGTTTGATTGGCTCTACGACAAAGTACACTATTGATTACCTTGATAATTTTAGGGAATACAAGAAAATCCTGCCTTACTAACGTTTATGTCTTAATTCGTGGAAAGCAATAACTGTTTCAACTCTCACTGTCACAATCAGGCTGCCGATAGTCGCACGGAACCCGAATACATGTAATGAGCCGGTATCTGAAAAGGTCCGCAATTGTTGTCGAGTAGGATAGTGAGCTCGTTTCAAAAGGTCGTTCAACTACCAAGCAGCCAATCAGAAGCAGTTTCCTTTGCGATATCTCGAGAGCTTGTGAGAAAAGTTGAACAATGTTCAACTCCAAGCGATGACCGTGAATCGAACTGGCGGCAAAGATATTTTCACCATACATGGTTACTGGTCGCTTTATCGCGCGAGAAATTTGGAAGTATGAACCGGCCTTTACGAAGCAGTTTCTCTAATTCGGCACTTCGGCGGTAAAGTTGTTGTTGAAAAGTCGACCTTAAGGGGAAAAAAATTTTCGGGTGAAATATAAGTTTCGCCTTAACGTTTCCACACACTTTTTCTATAGGAATACGTAAACTTACAAGGGCGCCCTCTTAGATTTACAAACTAGATGCCATTACTTCAAAGTTGTCAAATTTACGGACACCTAGCTGTTAACACGAACGGATGGCTGGCTATTAAAATAACGTTAATTATATGTTTAGAAGTTAGGGCGAATTTATTTCTTATGTATTTTATTATCTTTTTTTCGCCCTATGTACAAGCAGATATAACAATTTCCCCTTAAGGTGGGAATTAGCGTTATATATATATATATATATATATATATATATATATATATATATATTATATATATATATATTATATATATATATATATATATATATATATATATATATATATATATATATATATATTTTGCTAATTTGGGATTAAGGGGAAATATCGTATGAAAAAACCCGCCTATAAGGGGAAATCGTCTATAAGGGGAAAAAATCAGGTCGACTTAACGAAACTACACGCTTTTTCTATAGGAATACGTAAACGGATGGTAATGGCCTTTTCACTACATAATATATATGCCATTACTTCAATGTTGACCAAATTACGTACACGTATCTGTTAACACGTACAATTGGTGGGCCATTGAAATAACGTTGATGTATATCTGTTTTTCAAATTCAACCAAATGGCGAAATATAATCTTATGTATTTTATTGTTTTTTTTTCGCCTTTTCGAAAGGTCGTCTAGCACCCTCTAAATTTTTTCCCCCAACCGTGAGTTTTAGCGTTATATATATATATTATATATATATATATATATATATATATATATATATATAATATATATATATATATATATATATATATATATATTATATATATATATATATATATATACATATATATATATATATATATATATATATATATATATATATATATATATATATATATCATGGTAGGTTGCGTGTGTTGGAAAGTAAAGTACACAAAAGTCAAAAGAAGACAAAAAATGGATACATTCATTTCCAACTATAAATATATACAAATCAGTGAATACAAAATATTTCGGGCCGTCTCAGCCCTTCCTCAGTTGTATGTAGGAACTAGTGCAAATGAAAACTGGCCTCACATATATATAGATACAAGCCCCTCGTTTAGAGACCAACTGCTTGACCGCTCATGAAAGCCAAATCCCTATTTAAACCCGTCCTGTGAGTATTTAGAGAGATGATCGTATTTAGTTCTCGGTTGCATCTCTCCTGCGCGCTTTTAAAATTTCCGTACAACAAAACACATTTTAAATCGGACAAACTATGCTCAGGCAGATTAAAATGCTCGGCAACGGGGAATCCAGGGCTATTATTCCTTATGCTCAGTTTATGATTGTTAAATCGAAGTCTAAATTTGGTGCTTGTTTCTCCTATATATGTAGCGTGGGGGCACTTCTTGCAGAAAAGTAGATAGACAACATTACTAGTATCACAATTAAAATTTCCTGGTTTAAGAGTTTTGCCTGAAGCAGCGTGAAATATGGTGGGGGAAAACTGCATGTGTTTACAAACCTGACAACGAGGTTTGTTGCAACTCCTGTTGCCCGTGTTTAGGTCTTCCGCGGCAGTCAGGGTTGCGCGAACTAACATAGATCTTAAATTCCGTGGTTGTTTGTAGGCAACCATTGGCGGTTGTTCAAAAATTCCATGGATGGATGGGTCACTTTTGAGTATCTCCCAGGATTTCTTAATGCTGTTTGTTAGGGGTCGGCTGGATGGATGGTATGTGATAACTAAGGGTATACGATCGCAACTGGATTTTTGGCGGTACCGAAGGAGATTTTGCCTCGGTATGGCCAGCACTTTTTGGAAATAACTCTCCAAGAGTTTGTAGGGATACCCCCTATTAAGAAAAAGTGTACGAGATCTGTTGCTTTTTCCAGATAGGTATTGTCAGTGGAGCATAAACGGCGGTATCTTAAGAATTGACTGTACACGACAGAAGTTTTTGTGTGACGGGAGTGGAAGCTATGGAAATGAAGATAACTATGCCTGTCTGTAGGTTTAGTGTAGACAGACGTGATTGTTTTTCCGCCCTCAATGGTCACCAACACATCTAAAAACGGCACTTCCTTTAAGGAATAATCAAAAGTAAATTTGATAGACGGATGAAAACTATTGGCAAGGTTAAAGAAGGTTTGCAGATTGTCAAGCCCTTTGTCCCAAATCATAAAGATGTCATCTATGAATCGAACATAGAACATAGGTTTATGTAAACCTATAAACCTATGTTCTATGTTCGATTCATAGATGACATCTTTATGATTTGGGACAAAGGGCTTGACAATCTGCAAACCTTCTTTAACCTTGCCAATAGTTTTCATCCGTCTATCAAATTTACTTTTGATTATTCCTTAAAGGAAGTGCCGTTTTTAGATGTGTTGGTGACCATTGAGGGCGGAAAAACAATCACGTCTGTCTACACTAAACCTACAGACAGGCATAGTTATCTTCATTTCCATAGCTTCCACCCCCGTCACACAAAAACTTCTGTCGTGTACAGTCAATTCTTAAGATACCGCCGTTTATGCTCCACTGACAATACCTATCTGGAAAAAGCAACAGATCTCGTACACTTTTTCTTAATAGGGGGTATCCCTACAAACTCTTGGAGAGTTATTTCCAAAAAGTGCTGGCCATACCGAGGCAAAATCTCCTTCGGTACCGCCAAAAATCCAGTTGCGATCGTATACCCTTAGTTATCACATACCATCCATCCAGCCGACCCCTAACAAACAGCATTAAGAAATCCTGGGAGATACTCAAAAGTGACCCATCCATCCATGGAATTTTTGAACAACCGCCAATGGTTGCCTACAAACAACCACGGAATTTAAGATCTATGTTAGTTCGCGCAACCCTGACTGCCGCGGAAGACCTAAACACGGGCAACAGGAGTTGCAACAAACCTCGTTGTCAGGTTTGTAAACACATGCAGTTTTCCCCCACCATATTTCACGCTGCTTCAGGCAAAACTCTTAAACCAGGAAATTTTAATTGTGATACTAGTAATGTTGTCTATCTACTTTTCTGCAAGAAGTGCCCCCACGCTACATATATAGGAGAAACAAGCACCAAATTTAGACTTCGATTTAACAATCATAAACTGAGCATAAGGAATAATAGCCCTGGATTCCCCGTTGCCGAGCATTTTAATCTGCCTGAGCATAGTTTGTCCGATTTAAAATGTGTTTTGTTGTACGGAAATTTTAAAAGCGCGCAGGAGAGATGCAACCGAGAACTAAATACGATCATCTCTCTAAATACTCACAGGACGGGTTTAAATAGGGATTTGGCTTTCATGAGCGGTCAAGCAGTTGGTCTCTAAACGAGGGGCTTGTATCTATATATATGAGAGGCCAGTTTTCATTTGCACTAGTTCCTACATACAACTGAGGAAGGGCTGAGACGGCCCGAAATATTTTGTATTCACTGATTTGTATATATTTATAGTTGGAAATGAATGTATCCATTTTTTGTCTTCTTTTGACTTTTGTATATATATATATATATATATATATATATATATATATAAAAATAGTTAAACACGTATCCTCCAAGTAAATGCAAGAAAATGTGCGAAAATATAGAGTGCCTTTCAAATCCAACTGGTTTATATATATATATATATATATATATATATATATATATATATATATATATATATATATATATATATATATATATATATATATATATATATATATATATATATATATATATATATATATATATATATATATATATATATATATATATATATATATATAAACATTAGTAGCAACAAGTCTGTGAATAAAACGGAACTGGAGAAATTTTAGCCTCACGAACTGCTGGAAGAGGCATATTGAAAACACTGATCCAATCATAATCCTTATTTGAAGATTGCTCCTATTTGTATATAGCCTTAGGAGTCTGACACTTATTCATAATAAAGTAATTATAAGCTGTCCTGGTGGGGCTGGTGTAGGAAATGTAAGATGTTAATCGAGAATTACTTTCGCTAAGGCAGTGAACTGGTTCAATATTTTGCTTCCAATTTCTAGGAATGACCGAAAGAATACCATAGTAAACAGTAAATGGGAAGTTGTTTTCAATGCCAAAGTTGTTAATGAATGCGGTTTACTTTAAAGCGGTACCTTCATCATCAAAAAAGTTATATAAAAAATAGGCTTTTTTCAAATGTAAAATACGAGAATAAATTGTCGTGTTATTAATCTTAATAAAAGAATTATTCAGAACACTCTCAATACTGTAATTGTCTACGTCAAAACCTCTAAAATTATAATCAGACCATACGTTACAAACACCTTGAATGAAACTGTTGGAGACCATAATATCATTTTTATGAAAATTACTCTGAAACAACAGTTTCCCCCCATAATTCTTAAGATTAAAGTCAAATAACAGTTTCCATGGACTACGATTCTCATCAAAATATAACTTCACCCATTTACTTCATCATATCAATTCCTTCACAACGATTTTCGACCTGTTTCAGCAGCTAAAATACACGGTCAATGATG
Organism: Holothuria leucospilota; assembly: GCA_029531755.1. Lineage (NCBI taxonomy): Eukaryota > Metazoa > Echinodermata > Holothuroidea > Aspidochirotida > Holothuriidae > Holothuria > Holothuria leucospilota. Next base: position 1,934,918 of record CM055973.1, read on the forward strand.
ACTCATTCACACCTCACCGCACCTCACACAGGCTCACGGAGATTCCCCGAAAACCTGTGTGCGGGCGAGTCCATTCGCATTGTAGGTGAGATTTCTATGAACCGAGGGTTGCAAAAATTAAAGCAAGTAACATCCATTGAAATAGACTTTATGTACAGGTTGTATGCAATTTTATTCAAAGAGCATGAACGTTAGTATAAAAACCACTGAAAAATGTACGTGACATACACTGAAATTTGCTTTTCTCTCTGACAACAAGCGGATACATTAACGTAATACCAACTTTACAAATAATCTACAGAGCTCTAACAGTACAATATCGCTAGGAAAAACAGGTGTACCAATAGCGAAGGAATGAGCCGTTAATATATACTGCGATCTTAACCTACATGAATAGTTCAAACAGGCCTCCTCCTTCAAACAGGCCAAACTCTCACACAAACGTAAAAAAAAAAAAAATAATAAAATGAAAAACACACGCTGTGGTAGGCCTACATATAGCATGACAGTTCCTTCAAACAGAAGGTAAGCATAAAATATCTCTCAGAAGGCACTATGGAGGCAAACTCCGTGAAAAAAACGAAACACATGTATACTGCCTCATCACGTGCGAAAATAAAACTAACATATGGAAACGTTTCTTCTTACATAACTATAGAAAAGTAATTTGCTTCCATCAGTCTTTTAAGCTCAAAACTACAGTACTCTGAAAAATTCAAGCAAACAATACTTACGCTGTATATCACATTATCATATCAAATAATCTAAACACAACTATTTAGAAAACACGAAAGGAACAATTTGATTTTCGTTCAGGTTATAGTCCCACTCTTCAAACCTCATATGAATAACAAAGTAAAAGTAATATATGTACACTATGTCTAGGGAAGTCCCTCCAAATATGTTGCAAATATGAAAATTTTACTACACGTTTTTAGACGTCAAACATGTCCGTTTATTGTGCCCTTCCCCCCAAGGAAGCACTGCAAGATACAGAGAATTTTCGATCCCTTTGACAGTTTGTGCTCAAATAATCTGTTCTATTTTGCTTACATAGTACTTGCTTCAATGCAGAATTATTTTGGTGATTTGATGATCTGAAGAACCAGCATGTGACAGTGTCATTCAATTTTTCTACACTCTGTTGAGAGTAAACGTTAATATTTCCATGAATACGAAGAGACTCAGGAACATGATACACTAGAACATGCATGTAAGGAGTTCCATCTTTTGCGAGATACACAGTTGTAAATAATTTCACCCAATCTTTGCATTTCTTTTGAACAACCTCTATTTGACAGGTTGTAAAGTCACCTTTCCCTCTAAGCAAATTAATTATGCATGAAAATTGTGTCCACAGGTCTTTAATAATACTTAGTTTGGGATGACCAGGGATAATATTCTCTAATTGGATGGTACTTTGAATTTTGTGATGTTCAACCCCTGTGAAATCCCTGCTTTTAATTAAACCCGATGTCTTATCTACATAAAATTTCCATTCGATCTTGAGACTTTGAACAAAATTTTCGAAAGTACCAATGTGTTTAGCTTTTACTCTGCATATATCCCTCGCGTTTTTGGAAAACATTGTCCCAACGTAAAAGCTCTGTAATGAGATGATTGACCAATTGATCGGATATGCGCAAATGAAGGTGCAAAACATCTGGAACATTGTGTGAAATTGGTATCATTTGGAAGATTGGTTCAGCTTTGCTTCCAAACTTGTCATTCTTCCTGTTGGCACACTTTGTCATTTCTGATACAGTTCGTGCACCGTGTTCTACATTTGTCTGCGACCACGTTAAAGACATGTCCCATCTTTTATCAGAGGTACACTTACACCATGCACAGAAAAATTTTGAACTACAAGCTTGCAACCCAAGAACGATATTTAGGAATTTTAAGTCGGCGGCCAGGATATATTCAATGCTGTAACATTTGCCTGAAACGGTTAATTGTTTCAGAGTTTGACATTCTCGCGCTAAAGGTGCTAATGCTACTTTTAATTGATCATATTTTTCTTCCACTTTTAACATACCTACAACATGATTACCTGATATCTCACCTTCTAGTAGAATAACTGAAAAACAAACATTAACAATATGATATCGTTTTCCAATACAGGTGCCATCTCCTGAAATCTTAACTTTAAGCTTTGCTGGTAAAATTTTTCTGCCCATCTGCACTTCTTTTGATTGAATTTGTTCAATGACTCTTTTTATTTTACCTTCTAGTGGTTCATATACTCCTTGATTATCCGGCAGTTCACGTATATCAAACATTTCGTTTAGTTCCAATGTTCTTTGCCTAACTTTTTTCAAAGACGGAAAGGAAGATGATAAAAAACTTAATTCTTGATACGCAGAATCTGAAATCAAATGTTTGTCCTTAAAGTACAGTACTTTATCAATAGGTGGACTCGTTGAGTTAACATTTTCCTTATCATGGGAAGAGAAATTAAAGTCCTGAATATTACCATGCCCATCCCTGACACTTAGTGAGAATGGGGTCAACCCTGAATCTTTCATATATGAAACACAGTCATTTACCGTTTGTTTGAAATGTAGTTTCCTCTTTCTGGTCCATGATTTACTGTACGATTTGTCTACATGCTTTGACCTCTGGGTGAAGTATTTTCTCTTTATTAAGCGACTTACGTAACTCTGCAATCGTCTCTTCTCTCTTTTCAACAAAGTTACACTCTCTCTTTGTGTTTTAGCATCATCAGTGGCCAACTTTCTCTTTTTTCTCTCTTGCTGAAGCTCATCCTGTAATTTCCTCTTTAAGGAACCAATGTTCAGCTGAAACCGCTCTGATTTCCATTTCAAAAGTTCATCATTTTTTTGACGGCCACCGGTCTTGGCTTTCTTGTTAATACGTCGATACATATACTTAATTTTGGCACTGAGTTTTGGCAATGCGTTTTTTTCCACTAAATCATAGTTTATTTGTCTGTCTTTGCATATTTGTTTCAATATCTCCTCTGCGCATTCTAACTTATAGTGCGCATGATTTGTGCGCTCAACCATACTGTACAGCATATACACGTTAACGTTTATAATCCAATCAACATCCGGAGCTGAAAAAACATGAGGAAATATCAGCAGGTATACAGAAAATGAAAACAATAACAAATTTTTCGTAGTAGCCATCATGTCACGCAATGATTGTAGTAAAACGTGACATAAAAATCACTGCTGTAGCAGTGACTCTAAATCATAACGGTTGCCTTGCGTTTTGACAAAACGAACAATCGCCTGAAAGCCTCTGTGAAACAAAGTCTGTATCCCCTCAGTGCTGTATTCTTCTAATGGTCTCCTCTCGGACAACCAAATTTGGAAAGTTTCAAAATTTACGGACACAAAGTCCCCCGCCGAATTGCAGATCCTGTACCACCAATCAGGTGTAAATGCAGACTTGGCAACAGCAGCACTTTGGAATCTAAGCACTCGACGACCAAACTTGTCTTCGGAATGGAATGCTTTAGATCTGACAAAATCTTCAAATATATCTTGTTGCACTTGAACAGCTATTGTCACTTCACTGTTCGTCTTTCTGCCCGGCGTTAAATTTTCCTTGATTCCACAGATCAGTTGAAACTCAAAAAAATCCAAGGCATCTCCACTAATTGCTTCGGCTGGGGTATTAAGTATTTCATTCTCTAGTCTCCACTCATCAAATTTTTTGTCCCATCCTGTATAATGCACAAGGACCTCTCGCCTGTTTGTATTCACTTTTCGTGAACCTTTTACCTCCAACTTGTAAAATTTTGAAGTTGACCATGTTGTTTTCCTTTTTGGTGATGACAATTCACGAAGAGAAACACCACTATGCAGCTTCCGGTAGTCGACCCTTTTACACCTTGATTTTCTAAATTCCATGTCTGAAATAAAAACATTCATTTTAATCTTTCGTTATCCGTACAAAAAGGGGCAATACTTTTCAAAGGACCTTCAGTTTTGAAAAATGTATCATTGAACTGAGAAATGACTTTCCTCGAAGTTATCTTAAGTGTAAAATATTCGGTATTTCTTCCCAAATGCTTCCATGCATGCAGTATGTTACCCGGCTACTCCTTCTGAAATAACTTGTTCTCTTAATTTTTCATGTTCAGGTTACTGCATGCGGCCAGATTAAAGTCCAGCTCTTGATTTCCCAACTAAAACGTTTGTGCTGGGCTAGTACTAAAACAGTGCAGACTGAAATTTTGAAATCACGGATCATGGCCAAATTACTCATGTTCGCATAAGGGTGAGGTATATAGGTAAACGGTAGGAGATGTGAAGACTGGGGTAGGACCTCTCTCAATTTTCCCCAGCTAAAAGTCACCTTCTCAGCCCACATTCACGTGCCAACTACAACGTGTTAACTTACAGTTCAGCACCTTTCAAAAAGAAATTAAATCCAGTTTTTTTACGTTAAAGATGTTAAGAGACACTGAGATAAGTTTGTCAATAAGGTTTAATCAAAAACCATTATGTTAAAATCATTGGAAAGCAATTTTAAAAGGATCACCTATCTTACAGACTCCACCATGCATTTGCTCGCGCTTGCTTGCCTGCTGTAAAACTTACACCCCCTATTCGAGAATGCGCTGTGCCCGTTTGTTAAGACTGTTGCTATAGTACTTTCCTAAGACGAACGTGACACTACTTTTCTTGTCTTTTTTAGCTAGAAAGAACCATATTTGGCCAGAATGAAATGAGAAAAACATTTACTTACGTTATATCCTTTATATTCCACTCTTTATCAGTATTTTTCAGCTTTTGTTATCCCAATCGAGCCAAGAAACTATGTCGGTCAAGTTCTTTGCCGCTCTTTGATGCCGCGATGAACACACGTTATCTGTACGGGTGAATTTCAGATACCTCAAAGTGCTCCAGTCTTTCTACGACCATGAACTTCTTTCACCTTTTGACGGGGCTAAAATGCACTAAATTGTATCGATTTTGGTATTACCATGGAGATAAATGTGTCTTCTTGGATTATCCGTTTTATGCAAGTTGGACAAAAGCTATTAAAGGGAAGAAATCAAGGATTCTGCAAAGGGGTTTTGCTGAGACTTTCAATTTGCATCTTACCATATAAAACGTACGGGGCCTATGCAAAGTAAAAAGTCTAGAGACATTATCTTTAAGTTAAAAATGACGGTTGAAAGAAATCTCGAAGGGGAAAAAGATAAACATCACAGTAAAGATAACAGTTTAAGCTTTTGGAATCAGGTTTATACAAGACAATCGGTTGTGTGGTTTAGGAGTTAGGTCGAAAGGAAGTGAGGGATTTACAATAAATGTCCTATGCAAGGTTGTGTGAGTAAGAGGATGTTTTCACGTGCGCACGGTTAGGAGCGCTAAGGAATTGATATGAAACTTTTTGCCATACATTCAATATCAGTCATATTAAGTCCCCCATTACATCTCTTATTGATTAGAACTGGCCTTCGTATTTTATCAGGTTTCTTAGACCAAATAAAACTATAAAACATCGTTTCTAAGTCTCGAAAAAATTTACTGGATGGGAGAGGAAGGACCGTGAAAAGATAAACGAGCTGAGATAAGGCAAACATTTTGATAATCACAATTTTACCAATCGGCGTTAAATCTCTGGAGGACCAAATATTCAATAAATTTTTAATTCTAGAAAGTTTAGGCAAATAATTTAGGGCAAAAAAATTATCATGATGATGATGATGTGTAAAAGAGATTCCTAGGTAAGTTATAGGTTTGTCACTAGTGTCAAAAAGAAATGTGCTGAGATAACCAGGTGTATTCTTATGAAGTGGTCCTAAAGGAAATAAATGACTTTTACTTAGATTGATATTCAAACCCGAAATCGACGAAAATGTTTTCAACACTGTAATTACCTCTTTAATTGAGTTTTCAGCACCATTAGTTATTATAAGTATCATCAGCATAATTGGAAATCTTAATACTTTCACCAGAAATGGAAATACCCCTAATGTTACTGTTTGAGTTAATAAGCAAATTTAATAGCTCTGTACAAATAATAAAAAGGTAAGGGCTGAGTGGGCATCCTTGTCACACTCCTCTTGTAACTCTAAAATAATTCGTGGCATACCCATTGTTTAAAACACATGTAAACATATTACTATAAAGAGAACGAATCCAGGTGAGAAAATCATTCCCAAAGTTGAAAAAAGTAAGGGTATTATTCAAAAACTCCCAATCCAAGCAATCAAAAGCCTTCTCAAAATGTAAGAAGAGTAAGCCTCCAGGAACTGCATTTTTTCACAAAAGTTGATAAGATCTAGTATTAGTCGAATGTTTTCCCCAATGTAACGCCCCTTTAAATAACCTGTTTGTTCACGACTTATTAAATCTGGTAAAACACCCTTCAGACGACGAGCTAAACACTTGGTCAAGATTTTGTAATCTGTATTAAGTAAAGAAATAGGACGCCAGTTTTTAAGATAACGGGGATCTTTAGAGTGCTTTGGAATAAGAGTGACGCATGCTCTGCCTTGCTCATCCGAGATAAAACCTCGCTGGAATGCGTAATTAAGGGAATTTACCATCAGGATCCCAATTTCCTCCCAGAAAACATTATAAAATTCAACTGGCAAACCATCTGAACCAGGTGACTTTTGAGTAGGCATAGAATGTAAAGAAATATAGCATTCCCCAAAACTGATTTCACCCTCACAACTACGTTGTTGCTCAGAAGAAAGCTTAAAATGATTCAGAGTAGTATTCATGAAAAAATTTTCTGACATGACGTCGCTACGCTTAGTATACAACTTTTTATAAAACTGTTCTAATTCTTGCAAAATATCTGTTGGATTCTTAATAACCTCATTATTTTCTAAAACCAATTCATTAATGGTATTTAAAGTCTTATTTCTTTTTTCCAAATTAAGAAAATACTGAATACTTTTTCTCCATCTTCAGTCCAACGTGCACGAGAGCGAATAATTATACCCTTAAGTTTAAAATCGTAAATGATATTAAGTGCAGACCTCGCATCTGAAAGCTGATCCTTACACTGCTCAGAAGGAGAGTTTGCCTGTATTTGCTCCAAATGGGAAATACAGTCAATTAAAAAGCGCTCATAACATTCCCGCTGGATAGCAAGATACTTTGAATAGGCGATCGAGGCAGACCGAATGCTAAGTTTGCAAGCCTCCCACACGAAACTCGGATCTTTATCCCTGCAAGAATTTAGAGTACTATGGATTGCACTTTTAATAGTTTCAATATAAATGGGGTCATCCAGGAGAGCAGTATTTAACTTCCACGTGCCCTTACCCCGGGCAACACCTATTTGTAATTCCAGGGATACACCTGAATGATCAGAGCCGATGAGAGACTGAGATAATACTACTATTCAGTACAGAAGTTCTAAGGTGTCTGGATACAACAAAGAAATCCAGTCTACAATGAATAGCACGATCAATATTAGAATGCCAGGTATACATCTTACATTTTGGATTGCGCTCTCGCCAAATGTCAATTAACCCATGTTCCCCCATCACCATGAGTAACTTCTCCCTTGCTCTAAAGTTTGTATGCTGTACTCCACCAGTTTTATCAAGTTCAAGATTAGAAACCAAATTGAAACCCCCTCCCCAAATGACCGAGTCCCACTTATGAGTACCAATATACCTGCCAATTATAGAAATCAGATCATTTCTGTCGACGTTATGAGAATAAATGTTGATAAGTTCTAAAGTAAAATTTACAATGGTAATGTTTAAAATAATGTAACGACCGTCTGTATCAATAACAGTATCATTAACCAAATAAGAAATAGTAGGTTTGCAGAGAATGACAACACCCCTACTTAACCTAGTCCCGTGGGAAAAGATACTTTCCCACCCCATTCACTTAGCCAATAATTCTGATCAGTTTCAACGGAATGAGTTTCCTGTAAAAGTATGAAACTATACTTGCTTTTGTGCAAAAGAGAAAATAATTTTCTGTATTTAGTACTATCCCTAATGCCTCTTGTGTTAAACGACAAAAATGTATAGATCGTCATACATGTGAAAAATTAAAAATGTTAATACTTGAGTAATGTAAACATTCATATTTACATGAAAAGAGATGGAACATTGAATAAAAAAAAAAACAAAAAGAAACTCCAATCAGCTTCTACAAAGCAGAAGCCAACGAGATCAAAGAGCTCCACTTTGGTCATCAAGAAAACTGGAACAACATCTGCCGAAAATGCAAGAAAGTACATACTATAAAACAACAGCCGTCAAACGCCACACTCCAAGGGCAACAAGTACAAGTGGCTTCACTGGGGGAAGGAATATGGCTTTCCAGTACCATCTCTCCACCTTCCAGCGGAAAATCTCAGTTTGACTCCTTGCGTGTATAACTGAGACACCTGCGCCGACCTCTTCCTTTTTTCCTGTAAATCAGTTTTTGTAAGATCATCAGTGATGAAATATTCCTGATTTGCCAATGCTCGACGCTGATTCTTCATGGCTACAACCTTATCTGCATAAAAAGATAGTTTGGCCAGGATGTGCCGGGGTCTGTCATTGGTAGGCCTTCCATCCCTGTGGGCTCTCTCTATTGTAACGTTAGTTACCCCTACCTGCTCCATGACGGCTTTCACAATCTCCTCACAATTTACCCCTTCAGAGGCTGGATATCCCACAATTCTAATATTACTTCTTCTCGAAAATCTTTCTTGAATGTTTAATTTTTGGTCCTGTTCTGAATTTAACTTCTTAAGTTTCTCTAGTTTCTTCTCTAGTTCAGTAATTTTGTCGGAATGTCGTTTCTGCTTGTGTTCAACATCTTCAACTCTCTTTGATAAAACCTCTATAACCTCATTAAAGTTTTCCTCCAAAGTTTGAAGTTGCATATGTACCCGATTCAGTGATTTTTCCACCTTTCTGAGACTAGCCTTAATCGAAGCTTGAAGCGTAACAAGAGGACTCGCGGCTCCCGTCTCACTCTCTGTGTCCGAACTATCACTCAATACATTCACTGAGCGTCGTTTAGACTGTGTAGGTACTTGGGGAGTTAATTCTGGTAAGGTGAGTTGATCCTTAGGTCGATTTTTTCCGACTTTTTTGCGGCCCATCGTTGAACAATTGAAACAAATCTAGCAGAATCAGGTGAATGAGAGACTTACTGAGATTGTAGACGTCATAAAGCAGTCAGGACCAGCAGAAAGCTAAAATGTTGGCAGTGCGACGTGTCCGTTACTTCTTACTTGTCCGCCATGTTGTTGCCAGATGATATATATATATATATATATATATATATATATGTATATATATATGTATATATATACATATATAAATATATACATATATATATATCTATCTATATATATATATATATATATATATATATATATATATATATATATATATATATATATAGTCCAAAACGACGCATCATATCAGGCACTTAATATAAAAAATTCACAAAAAACCAACATACGAGGATTCAGTTTAATTTTCGGGTAACAATGTACCCTTGAACACAACTCGCACAACACTAATAGAGTAGGCAAAGTATACAGGCCCTAGAAACACGAGAAAAAGCAAAATACGTACATAAAGAATAGAATACAAGCACGAGAAAAAGCAAAATATGTAAATAAAGAGCAGATTACAAGCATCAGTGAACAGAGCCGGAAAAAAGAGAGAGGGGAGAGCTCAGTTGCATTTTTGTCTTTTCCCCCGATTCTGGCTGTAGAAAGTATCGTCAATATTTAAGCCATGAGGAACCAAAGTATTTAATTTCCAAATCCACTGTCTTTCCTTCTCAGCCAATAAACGTTCAAAAAACGGACATTCTTGGTAACAGACGAATCAGATTTTAGAACTTCCAGAATTTGAAATTTAAAATTAGCTAACCCATGAGATTTGAGATGAGAATACAAAGCAGATGTTCCAGATTTCGAAATATCCCCGTTGATAAATTTACGGTAGTCAGACTTATGGCCATTCATGCGAAGCCTGATGTTATTTGTCTGACCTATATACCGTTTCCCACACACCCCGCAATTAATTACATACACAGACCACTTAGTGTCACAATCGGTACCCTGATTATGACAAGTGAATTTCTTACCATTACTGGCACTAATAACCTTGTCAGAGGCGATCAAAGAAGAACACAGCTGGCAGCGCCTCCCATTACATTGTTGGCTGGGGATCAATACCGTTTCCCCCTCTCTGCTTCTAAGCCTGGCGCGACACAAAAGACCGCCCAGGCTCCTACCTTGAGAGAAAGAAATTAAAGGAGGGCGTGTAACCACTTTACGCATGCGCTCGGACATTTGGAGAAGGGGCATAAACTTTTCGAGAATCCCCTGATATCTGGTAGGCCGGGGTGAAACTTTACGGTAAAAAATGTCCTAGTGACGTCAATAACAGGGCTCTGCCGTGGGTTATGGTGCTCTTCCAGCGCCCTCTGAACCTGAAGTCGGGTTCGCTTCCTCTCATGACCTCGTCTGACAAAATACTCAACCAATTCCTCACACCTGTTTTGGGCCGTAGCCGGGTCGCTACAAATCCGAAGTATACGAATAGTCTGTGAGTAAGCAATTGCTTTTTTGTATGATTGGCAGCTGTTCATATGAAGAAACTGGTGGGTGTCAGTTGGCTTAGTATATAAGTCCGTGGTTACACTCCCATTGCTGTTCAGAGTAACCGAAACATCAAGGAAACTAACACACTGGGACGAATAATTGTACGTGAATTAAATAGATGGATGAACTGAATTGATGAACGAAAGGAAATCCTTAAGTTTATCTTCACCCCCAGTCCAAATCATAAACACATCATCGATGAATCGGAGCCAAATAGAAGGCTTAACTAGACACTGATTTAACAAATCACGTTCAAAATGGATAAAAAAATAGGTTGGCGTAACTGGGGGCCAGTTTGGTTCCAATAGCAGTACCGCTAGTCTGGATAAAAAAAAAACTAAGAATTAAACTCAAAAACATTGCGTTTCAAAACAAGTTCCGTCATGTCGCAAATACCGGATACAGTTTCCTCCGGAAAAGAAGTTTCTCTAAGAACAGTCTGTAGGTTAGCAAGCCCGTCAGCATGGGGTATACTGGGGCAGAGAGCCGTAACGTCAATGGTACAAAGGATGGAATCAGGGGGATTGGGACCAAGAGCACGTAGCTTATCAACAAAATCAGTAGTGTCACGTATGTAGGATGGAATCTTAGGCACTAGAGGTTTAATAAAGTGGTCCACAGGCTCAGACAAACCCTCAGTAGGAGAACCACTACCAGACACTACAGGTCTCCCCGGGCACCCTCTCTTGTGCACCTTTGACCGTTCCATCTCCTCCCTTACCGGATACTTTCTTTCGTGCGGCTACCCTATCCGTATCATTAAACGGGGTATACGTAAAGCCGCTCTAATCAATCGCCATGACCTTCTGACTTATAAAATCAAGACTCCCAACAAACGTATACCCCTTGTGTTTGAATTCCACCCCCTTATCCCCAGTCTTGCACGTACCTTGAAACAATCCTTTGCATCCCTCAAAGACGACCCTACCCTCTTTGACCTATTTGCTGATCCCCCTCTCCTTGCGCTACGCCAGCCCCCTAATCTTAGGAGACTTATCGCTCCATCCCAATTACCGACCTCTGATGAGACCACTAGGGGTAATACTTGTTGCAACAAACAACGCTGCCAAATCTGCAGCCATATCAACACTGGAGATCGGGTCACCATCTCTAACATAAAATTTCCGTTAAACCCCCCCAACCTTAATTGCGATTCTTGTAATGTTGTTTACATATTTCATTGTAATCTGTGCAAACACGGACTCTATGTTGGAGAAACCGGGACTTCCTTCCGCCTTAGGTTTAATAACCACAAAAAGTCTATTAGAGACAACGCTATTGGATTCCCAGTAGCTGAACACTTCAATCTCCCCGGTCATGCCCTTGATAATCTAAAAGTAACTCTAAAAGCTAGCGACTTTGTTTGCACAGAAAACCGTAAACGTACGGAACTAATTTGGATAATGAGGCTTCAATCACACCTCACTGGACTTAACAAAGACCTCGGTCTTTTTAATCAGTATACCTTTCACCAAACGCTTTAATCCTATTATGTTGGTTTATCTAACTTCCAGCACATTGTCTGTTGCTTATATTTTTCTTGATTAAGTTACTCACTTTGTTGTAAGATTTCGCTGAGGAAGGTTCTAGGGGAACCGAAAATTTCGAAGTAAATTTAAGTTTTGTACTCCAATAATCAACCAGTTATGCTCTTTATTGCATTCGTTCTCATTTTGTATTTTAAAATTGGAGTATACGTGGAACTTAATTTTTCTGTTATATAAATATATATATATATATATATCTATATATATATATATATATATATATATATATATATATATATATATATATATATATATATATATATATATATATATATCATGCATAACCTGGTCTAGGTTTGAATACCAGATAAACGTTTTCCTCATAGAATTTCACTAGCCCAGATACCCTTACAAAAAATGTGTGGCATGTCACATGTGAACACACGTAATAACGTGTGGCAGAGCATATGAAAATACATAAGGAAAAAAGTGTGGTTATGCGTGATGACACATGTGGTATTGGAACCAATCTGACACACAGGACCACGCTTTTCCCTGCATGATTGCCGCACCTTGAAATCTGGGTCAAAGTGGGGAAAGCTGTCTCAAGTTGACACATGTGGCAAACCAGGGCAATGTGTGACAAACAAGGCCAGTTAACGAAATCGAACTATTGAATTTACTTTACTCAGCACCACACTTCTCCACACATCTCCACAATTTGCCTACTTTACCCCAGTTTGCCTCCTGTTACATGTGTCAAAGCGTGATTTTCGGTTTTCCACACATTGCCTCATGTCCAAATTGTGAACATGCTGGTCAATGCATGGCACTTTGGAAAAGTGTGTCAACTGTTTATTAATGACACACATTGTCACGCAAAAATTCACAGAAATTTCACGCCTCTCCACACCCTACCGTAGTTTTGCACAGTTCGACACAGTATTTCACGTGTGGCATTGGAACATTTGCCACACAATTTTTTTGTAAGGGTATGAACTAAAACATATTGGCGAAATTCGTCAATGGAGTGTACATGCATGGCATTTCCAGCGTATTGGAGGTTTGAATATTGTATATGACATAGAAGGTGAAGCAGCAAATTGTTGTGCATAGAAGATTTATCCGACTTCGACCATACTTTTGGTATGAAACGTTTAAGTCTGGTAGGTAACACCTCTGTTACCGACAAGTAAGCAGGTTTAAATATTCTGATTTTTATCCACAGGTAGCTCTAGTAAATTGCTTGAAAGAATTGGGAATATATCCTGATGGAATGATTGGCCATTCAATGGGAGAAACGGCATGTGCCTTTGCAGACGAGCTTATGACAGAAGAACAAACCATGCTGGCAATTTATTGGCGAGGGCGCTGCGTTTTAAATAACAATCCTCCTCCTGGATGTATGGCCTCAGTAGGTATGTAAAACTAATCAATTGAACACTTCTGGACGCCTTAAGGTTTCACGGGTATGACTTTTTCTGAGAAACAGGTATGCTTTAACAACTGTCTTGCTAGGCAATACAGATTAAATTTTACCACGTCGTACGTTATAGTTTGCTTGGGAAAGCAAATACCATTTTTATGAAATTGTTTAACCAGTGAGTCAATGTAGAACACACACATACACCGTTATAGCCACACTAACCACCTTACATTCTAGCCATCCAATATTTCGTTTCCTCACCCATGTAATAATGGTACGCTGGGCTGGAATATTCATTACAGTATTTTTACATATAAAACGTGCAATACCACCCACAAGGGCAAATGTTTACTTGAAGAACGAGAATAAAATGCAGCAGTCTCCATGGGATGCAAAGCCCCTCTGCATTGAACAGTTAATCCCTTAGTGAGGTACAGAAGTACAACCCAAGTAGAGAACCACCGGGTGAAGCTCCTCGAGACTTGCCTAGAAGTGTCTTCAAAAATCGGGACTTTAAAATAAGGCTTTTAGGTATCTACAAAGATCATTGAAGGCCATAAGAAGTTCAGTTTTCTTAGTATCGTTCTCTTTTTGGTCGTAGATTTAACAACTTCACGGCATGTTGATATCTCCATGATGTTGAGGACTTGATGTTAGGGAGAATGGATAATGGTATAGGCTTCATGTGCTCCTGGAAATATTCTATCCACGCTGATATACGGAAAATGATAGTTTGAAAATTAGGTTACAAGATGAATGCAACTTTCAGAGACAGTATAGTAATGTTTTACATAACATCAGTTTGTATAAAATTCTGTCTCTCTGTAATTGTATTGAATACACACTAGACCATCATTTTTTTTTAAATATAAGTTTACAGACTAAAGCCGATCACTATTAGATGCAGGTAATTTGACTGAAGGTTCCGCAGAGTTTGAAATAACGATGGCAGAGAGCTTGTAATAACAGTTTACTCAAGAAGTAACCAAACAAATAAAACAGCTAGGCCTGTGCAACAGAGAGGGTAAATCTGCATGACAAAAGACCATTTTAAAGAGATTCTACTAAATTTTCTTAACTTTCCATAGTACTTTATTATACAAACAAAGCGTTGAATAATAACCAAACAGACTATGACAAACGGAGGCAGTTTGCCTCCTTTTTCTTAAAATAAACTACTTCGAACTAATGACTGGACGATCTTCCGATCGCCGTTTTGATGGTGGGAAGATTGTGTGATCGTAAAGGTTGCACATGGTGTCGCAATAGTTCCAATCACTCTCTTGCACGACAAGTTAACATAGAATAGTTTGGCGTACATAATAGGTTTGCATGGAGCCACTGAAAATAGCTAGTATTTTTCTTAGACATTTCTGTGATATTTTGCACATTTGATATTGGTTCAGGTTTATTTTATGTTGCTTCAGTGGTGCATCTAACGTTATAATTTGTCCTAATTTCAATAGCTACTGTTATACGTTTGGTCGGCAACGTGATTTTTTGTTCCATCTTTTGGTTGAGAGCACCACCCCTTTAGCCTCTTAACAGGATTTGAGTCCCTTGTACATGTAACAGTATCGATATAAAGCCCTACTTTGATCAAGCTTGACGCATAGCTTACCAATATGTTTGAAAAAATGATTCCCACATGTTCTGAATGGCCCTTTTCCTAGACTGTCACAGAGCGCCTCCGGGTACGTTTTCGCCCTGCTAAAGAGAACCAGAAATGAATACAAGATTGTCGATGGGATTTTATTACGATGATATTGCCCTTTTCTCTTTACTTACAGTATGTACACTATGTGGATCGTTAAAAAGTTCCTTTTTGCCAGCTATCGTTGAAACCATTACACTAATCAACTATTAGCCTAGTAGCTAACGCTGACTTGATAACATGCTGAGATGCATAGCGCATCTTACTCCTCAGGAAAAACCGTGCAATTCAAAGACATAGGCACCTTTTAATTGATACATTCTCCGCATCATAAGCTATATACAGTTTAAACATTATTTTATCTTATCTTATCTTATCATCACTCATAAACTAAATATATTCACAACTACTTGGAACAGGTCTGTCCCCCATTCACAAAACCTTGCAATAAATTGAACATATAAGGATCACGTGAATTCACATAAATTGTAATAACAATATTTCAATCCCATTTGAGATAAACTATACATACTGTGTATACTTGATGATCTGATTATATATCTACTCTAAAGTCGCTGTCCTCTCCTGTAAATTCTGTGTGTGTGTGTGTGTGTGTCTCTGCTGCATACCAATTACATGCTTCTGCAACTACTGACAAAAGCTTTTTACAATCTAAAATTTACCTAACAATGTAAATTCAAATTCTGCAGTAAAAATTGTATTTACATAGAGTCGCGAGGGAAAGGAATGCTGCCGACTATAACTACATATACCAGAAAGCCCCAAGGCTTAGTGATTCCTTGCCGAATGGGAATACTTTGTTGCACTGAGGTTTATCCCTCAAATTTCAATTTGACCTCTGCTGACCCTACATGACCTTTAAACCCCACCGAATATAACAAGAAGAAAAACATAAGTGTCATGAAACGGATTCGAACTCCATGGATCTTGGATCTTAAAAATTCTTGGGAAATTTTGCTTTAAGACCTCTGGTGACCCCGGATGACGCTCGTGAGAATACTTGGGATATTTTGCTTTTTGGCCTCTGATGACCCCTGATGACGATCTTGGGAATTCTTGGGAAATTTTTCTTTTTGACCTCTCGTGACCCCATACGACAATCTTGTGAATTCTTGGGATATTTTGCTTTTTGACCTTTAGTGACCCCAGATGACCTTTGACCTCCACCAAAAACAAAAGGGTTCTTTCTTGGACCATAAGGCATCCACATACCACGAATGAAATTATCCAAGCTTCCAGTCTGGAGATACCCTGTTAACAAGGTTTTTAATGTTTGACCCCGGGTGACCCTGGATGATCTTTGACTTCCACCAAGAACAATAGGCTTCTTCTTACCATAATGCATCCATTACGTGTGAAATCTGTCCAAACTTTCTATCTTGAGATATGATGTTAACAAAGTATTCAGTGTTTGACCCCCGGTGAGCCCAGATAACCTTTGGCCTCCACAAAAAACAATAGGGTTATTCCTCTCAACATGAAAAATCCACATACCAAATACCAAGTAAGTCTCTGTCAATGCCACCTTGAGATATAGTGTTTACAAGCCATTTACGAGGTTTTTGCCATTTAACCTCCAGTGACTTAGACCTCCACCAAAAAAAAAACAATAGGGTTCTCCCTTACATCATGACAAATCTATACATCAAATATGAGAGTGTCCGTCATTCCTGTCTTGAGATTCGTGTTTACAAGTTCTAACTCCGGTGAATTAAAATGACCTTTGACCTTCACTAAAAGCAATAGCGTCCTTCCTTTTAACATGACAAATCTACATACTAAATATGAAAAGTGTCGGTCATTGCTATCTTGAGATGTCGTGTTTGCAAGCCATTTAAATTTTCCGCAGTTTAACCTCCAGTGACTTCAGTTGACCTTTGACATGTGCCAAAAGCAAATAGAGTTCTTTCTTTTAATAAGACAAATCTGTATACCAAATACAAAAAGTGTCAGTCATTCCAATCTTGAGATATCGTGTATAAAATGTTTTGGTCTTTGACCTCTGGTGACCTCCACAAAACACAGGCTTTTCCTCTTAACATGACAAATTGATATACCAAATATAAAAAGTGTCAGTCATTCCTATGTTGAGATATCGTGATTACGAAGTTTTCGGTTTTTTACCTCCGGTGACCTCAGATGACCTTTGATTTTCAAAAAAAAAACAACAGGGTTCTTTCTGTTAACATGACAATATATATACCAAATATGAAAAGTGTCGGTTATTGTTATCTTGAGAATTTGTGTTTACATACTATTTACAAGGTTTTCGCAGTTTAACCTCCGGTGACCTCAGATGACCTTTGATCTCTACCAAAAAATAGGGTTCTTTTTCTTACCATGACAAATTTATATACCAAATATGACAAGTGTCGGTCATTCCTACTTTAAAATATCATTTTTACAATGTTTTTACCTTCCGACCTCTAGTGACTTCATATTACCTTTGACCTCCACTAAAAACAATAGGGGTCTTTCCCTTACAATGAACAATCTGTATACCAAATATGAAAAGGTCGGTCATTGCTATCTTGAGATATCGTGTTTACAAGCCATTACAGGGTTTCGCAGTTTAATTTCGGGAGACCTAAAATGACCTTTGACCTCTACCAAATACAATAGGGTTTTTTCTTTTGACATGACAAATGTCATGTTTACAAGGTTTTAGTTTTTTACCTCTGGTGACCTCATATGACCTTTGACCTCCACCAAAATCAATAAAGTTCTTTTTCTTAACATGAAGTATCTATATGCTAAATATGAAAAGTGTCGGTCATTTCTATCTTGAGATATATTGTTTACAAGCTCGGCGTCACATACACCCACACCCACACCCACACACACACATACACCCATACGCACATTCATTGCCTTACGGGGTACTAGGACAGGACCCGGTAAGGAATTCAAGGGATTTCCCCATCAGCCTGGCTGACCTCCAACTAACCCAGCAGACGTACGTGTCTGGCGGGCGGACTGCTTGCCAAGGCAGGCACGTGCAGCCGCGCGAGACTTCTCATTGCAGTGGCCGAATTTTCGGGCAGCTACGCCAGTTACGAGCCGCGCGTGAGCTAGGAAAGACGCGCGAGAGCGGAGGCCTCACCGGCTGCCCATTTACCAGCTAAGAAGGTGTCTGTGAGTGCACCCATGCTCACATCATGGCTTACACAGCTTAGATACACCCATACGCACATTCATTGCCTTACGGGGTACTAGGACATGACCCGTTATGGAATTCACGGGATTTCCCTATCATCCTGGCTGACCTTCAACTAACCCAGCAGACGTACGTGTCTGGCGGGAAGACTGCTTGCCAAGGCAGGCACGTGCAGCCGCGCGAGACTGCTCATTGCAGTGGCCGAATTTCCTTTGAATTAAAAGCACTCATGTTTTCAAAAGTGATTAATGTTAGTTGACGTGGTTTGCATTCATGATAAGTAGTCCTCCCTATTCGTGTTGGTTGCAATTAACAATTGTTATAGCATCGGACCGGGCATTTATACAGAATGGGAGACTCAAGCTGTGTTTCCGGAGCCACACTCTGCGAGAGCAGAAAATATGTCATTGGGGATCTTTCCCAGTCACAGTATAAACTGGAAATCTTAGCACCGTTGGATGATGTATACTGGCATTTGGCATTCCAGATAAATAAAAAGTTTGCATGGAATCGTGTCTTGTTTGCAGAGAGACCAATTAAAATTACCGAAACGGAATAAGGCTAACGTATGAAGTGATGACGTACCCTTTTCAATGACAAAAACACGTCTGAAACCATCCAAGAACATTTGGGGCATAACAGCTTTTGGAAGAAATTATCTCTTATTGACCCTTAACAATAAATATGTAAACAATTTTTTCAGGACATAGTACATTATTATGCAGTAAGAACATTTCCCCAAGGTTTATAATTTCGGATAGGCTAGAAAGTAATAACAGCGGACCTCAAAATTACAAAACACAGCCAGTCTGGTAGTGTTTCCAGTCTCCAGAGGTGATAAGATTGAAATAGCACTGGGTTTGTTGTTAGCTTTTTGTTGCATCTAACAATCAAGATAGATGAGTAAAAAGTTTATAAAGCAGATGTCGTATCGTCTTAGAAACATGATGGGTCATTGCACAACCCCTCACAAACACACACACAGACACAAAGTCATACAGCCATACGTAAACGAAGCAATTGTAAGAGTCGACCGTTTAATACTGCCAAAATAGTTAAGGCGGTACTTGAGGAAAGAAAAGAAACTGAGGAGACCGCATGTAGAGTGAGTGGGGTCTAGTTTGTCAAAGATCTGCTGCAATAAACAAATTAAACACATCTATCATTCATTCCACAGGAAATATTATTCCTTAGTTAAAGAAATCTATAGCTTAAATGTATACTTCTGAAGATGATTCTGATAGAATTTGTTATGGATGTAACTGAATATGTGTGATAAACCGCATTGTCGACACAAATGTCTGTAATGAATGCTCACCAAGAGAGGTGATAAGATGAACACTGTCAAACGTTTCAATTATGTTTTACATTGTCTTCCTGTGGAACCTTTTGTATTAAAATTCTATCTTGCTAAAGTAATCCACGTTTATTATCTGAGTGCGCTGTGTGTAAGACAGGTAGATTCTTTCTCTGATTTCTGTGATATACTAGACTAAATCTAGAAGAGTGTGCCAAATTCAGAAGGTGTGGATTGTTCTCTTCCCCCATGATTGGAAACATAGTGTCTATTATGTAAAGCTAATTATCTTTCACATCCAGACAGGAAAACCTCAAAGCTCCTGTTTTGCCCATAACATCTGTAATATTGTTAGATAAAAAAAATGAGCCCAGGGAAATATGCGCATTGTTTAAAGGGGAATCAACCATGTGGTCACAAATGTTCCCGTCTTCAGCCTTCACATTAATTGATGTAAAATTAAAACCGTACGACTCGATTTTTTGAGGTCGATAAATATGGGAGATGGGGAATAGATTTTCCTTCTTCACGTAACCGTGTAGTCAAGTTTTAGAAAGTAAACAAATAACCCGATTTTTTTCAAAGATAAGTAAAAACATACGTCAGAGATTTCATCATTATGGTTTAAAATTGATTTGGAATCTAAGTCCTGTTTTAGGCCAAACATTCCAATTGGTTTTTTGTGATTTTTTTTTTGTTAGGGGGAGTTAAGTATATACTTTTTTTCAGTTGAGAAGCTTTCAGTTGACGTAGGTTATTTAAAACTTTTCAGTAGACTATCCTGGGAGGATGGTATACAATTCCAGTACGATTAGGTAGGAATCTGAATATACAAGGGGGGCCGCTCAAGTACATTAGGTGTGCTGGAGAGGGTCTCATCATAGCCCACAGTAATATCCATGGTTATATACCTGTTACTTCGCATTAGCTAGTATTGTGTCATATGACCATTATGCCTCACTAAAGACTTTATGTGGTCACTATATTGACTGAATGCCCTTTCATAGTGTAGGTTCAATTGTACTGAAGGTCAACATTACTTATAGTTTGAAATCAAGCTTGGGTTTCTAACGCAGCTTAGGCAAATGCATAGGCCCAATGTTCTAACATTGATGGGAATTTGGCTAGAGCGTGTATTGAGGTCTTCACAGACCACCGCTTCCATAGCCCTACGTAGAAAGTTTTCGGTAGGAGGGCAACAGACTAAGCAGAGCCTTGCCATCCTTCAGTGCTTAATGTGCGACAAGCTTCCCGTGTTTCCGGAGATGGTAACTTCTGTGCCTCACAAGTCACATCTAAACAATCTTTTGGCATTTTTAATAACCGAAATTCTCCAAAAAAGCTATGGTAAAAATTGTTTTTGAAAATTTCCGGGGAGGGGGGAGAAATTGCTTAGCCTGACCCCTGATGTGAACGATCATGGCTGTTTTTCCATATTCATTGACTGAATAAAAGAAAGTAACTTCTCATTAGGTATTGGTAAAGATGTTAGTGACTGTTATCGTATTTTCTGAAATATCTTAGTTTAAAACAATGTAAAGGTCTTCATTTTGGTAAAAGGCAGATTCCCCATATCCATTTTTACAGACTTAAGTGTAACATAAGGTTATCTATCAGCTATAGTCTGTCAAACAAAGTGTAATCCTCAGATAGACCTGCAATCAAAAGCATTTAGAGTGTGACACAGGAACTGTTAGCACACTTTAACAACACTGTATGTTAGCTCTCCGCGATATAAACAAATATTTAGGTCGATTCGAGTACGAAAGTACATGATTGTTAATTGTCATACTGTATCTACAATGGATTTGTTTTCTATCGTGCAGGCTTGGGATGGAGTGAAGTGAAGTCCAGACTTCCTGAAGGAATTGTCGCCGCATGTCACAATGCTAAAGACAACACAACAATATCAGGAAATTCAAAGGCTGTTGGAACCTTTATTTCTGAAATGAAATCACAAGGCGTATTTGCCCGCATAGTCAATACAAATGACATAGCGTATCATTCGCCCGACATGTTGCCCATTGCCCCAGCTTTACAAGCTAAATTGCAGAAGGTAAGGTTAGATCAAAATAACCCATCCTCATTAAGTTTTAGAAGAAAATGTTTACCTGCCCTATTTAAGGTTAACATTCAACGTAAGTTGTACCGCTTATACGTTTGCTTCGTGTTCCATGTTATCAATTTATCGTTCTATACTTTATATACATACTTTCTTGTTTTATAACAACAGGAAATCGCATACTCGTGGTGAAAAAAATTCAAAAATAATGTTATAAAATATCACATATATTAACTTTGAATGAGGTTTGGGGATATTTATTCACAAAAAAAAAAAAAAAAAAATTAATTACACATTCCTCGACCCTAAACGAAACTTTAAGGATAATGTGAAAATCCTCTCTTAGTGTAACTCATACATAACCTTCTCTTTACATTAATTAAATAACTATTGTGCAATAAATCTTGAAAGGAAAAAAATTGAGGTTAAATTTCTTTTTGGAAGAATCAAAATAAAGAGACTTGCGATAATAGTCAAAGAGGTCAGCTATATATCAGCCTCCCTTACGGCATAAAAAGT
This sequence comes from Holothuria leucospilota, assembly GCA_029531755.1. NCBI lineage: Eukaryota > Metazoa > Echinodermata > Holothuroidea > Aspidochirotida > Holothuriidae > Holothuria > Holothuria leucospilota. The sequence continues at coordinate 1,957,122 of CM055973.1, forward strand.
CATCAAACAAAATTTTGTAATCGATAGAAATGTAATGGTTACCCCAAGTAACGCGATTAACAAAGGTCTCCGTACTAAAATGATGAAGGCTTCAACCAATGTACTGAAAATTTCCTTAAGAATATATTAGGAATTCCAGAGATATCTCCCTTCTTACATACAAAAATAAGGAAATGACACCCTAACACTGAAAACTCCTGGTCAAATAAAACTTTCCAGACCCCTTTAAAATCATTACAATGACATAAAACATAAATAGATTTTAAACTTATTACAGGACTTATTATCTCTAGCTTTTATACCCTTTAACTGCTATTATTTAATAGCCAAGATTGTTTTATTTTATCATATAACCATAGACATTAACAATGGCACTTTGAAGTTGCTTCGTAAAACTTCGAGAGGCAGTTGGGTGTACTAAAAAAGACGAAGTAATCATCAAGGGCAAGTCTTTACCATAATGTTACGATCAACCGGAGTGAGATCGTTGAAAGCCGGAACATCAGCAACTTTTTCAGCTCTCTCTCTTTTTCTGTTAATTTTCAAAAAATGATAACTCACTGTCCTAACCTCCTTTTGATAGTTTTACTTGGATTTAAGAGGACAAAGCTACAGTATTAATAAAACAAGGCTATTTTGCGACTTGAGCAATCAATATAGTAAAATCTGAGGTCAAACGCCAAAGTGATGACTACAAGAGTCAAAGTAGCAAAGCTTTGAGTAGAACCCCTTTTTTTGTGCATTTCCCTTTACCCTTGCCGTTCCTAATGTATTCAATTTATACACCGTCAAAACAATAATTTGATGCAAAGTGTCTCAGTACTCTACCTAGGGTAATAAAAAGCATTAAGGGATACCTTTACGTGGAAGCTAGCTACCGCTTTCCATACATATTGGGATGGGTGGGGACAGTCCCTTTTTCTACGTAAACATATGATACCAGTAATATACTTTGATAATAGCCACTATTTTAAAAGTTGTCGGGTAGATATAGGGCTTGACTCTAGAAAAATCCTACAAGTGAGTTTTATACAGTTTTGTATTAGTTGAGGTGTATAATGTACCCAGGAAAAAACACCAAAATCCACCTTTGGATGTGAAAGCGGCATTACTTAACTCATATTTGAAAACCTGGGCACTTGAAAATGTAAAGCCAACATTATGAGGTCATAAGTCCTTATAATGGAATAAAGAGGCATATACATGTAACTCTAATAGTCAAAATGATGAAATTAAAGGTCAAGACAATAGGATGTTGGTCAAAAGTTTGACTTTTTGTCAAATTGATAAAAACAGTAAAGTAAATATATATATATATATATATATATATATATGTAATTAAAGAGGAGAGTTCCACGTGTACTCCGTGCATTTATTTGTTTCCTGTTTTACGATATATATATATATATATATATATATATATATATATATATATATATATATATATATATATATATATATATATATATATATATATATATATAATTTTCAGTAAAACGTTTGCACTAGCTGATACCCTTCTTCGCGTTTTTGATTTAACCTTAGCAAGTTTCACCCTTCGAAATGAGCCAATGTTTGGTCACTTGCTTGTAGTGGCCCACTAAGGATGGGGGAAGGGTATGGTACTTACTCCCCCGTCCGTTCCTGCACAAAGAAATAGTTTACAGCAGCAATGTGCCAAAATACTTCCGCCATTCTGCTTGCTGACCATGTGGGTTAGGTGTACAACCCCATTAAATGTGTTGATGACTATCCCCGACTAAAAGCAGCTTTACTCTGGTGTCACGTGACCAGATCACTTTAGGTGTCCGTTTACAATAAGTTGTAAGGAGGACGTACACATAATGTGCCCTGTCCCTTCTCACACTTTTGAAACCCTGGCAGTGGCTCTGTTAGTTGTGGCATACCATGTAAATGTTACTGTAGTAAGTTCGTCCTCAAATGCTGCTATTCTTGTGTTTTAAAACGAACCTGAACAAATAAGTCGTAAGCAAAACCCGGTACTTTTTAGGTCCAGTTACCAAAACCAGTTCCTATCATGCATTACCTGCTAATAGTTATATCCTACTTACCTTGGTACCTTAATGCCAAAACATAAGACCAAGTTTACTTCACACATTTTCTGTAGGGAAGACAATGGGGGTCTGATCCTAAGTTTCACGAGTGTGTGTAGTCATAAGTGATTTGGACAGCCACATGTCAACTGTTCTACTGCTTTTAAATTCAAATGTAACAATAAAAACTTATCAATCAAACATGAGTGAAACAAATTTCCTGTGATCAGCAGGCACACCAAAAACTCTCTCCTATAATCCTTTGTAACTGTTATTTGGAAAAGGGTCTATGGTTTTTTTCTATTATGCGTTCCTATGCACATCACCGAATAGAAAGGCGCGTATGTTAAGTCCACACTTCCGCACTGATATTTGCATCTCCGTAAGGAGTAAATTTCCGTAACATTGGACATACGGGAGTTTGGTATCTATGCTTATAATATATTTGATGTGGGTATGACAACGCGCGTGCCCTACACCTGTAGAGTGCCTTAAAGCCTGTTCGGTCTCTGATGAGTTAATTGGCGATATTATTACATCATTACATATTTGCACTGAGTCTAGTACATGCAATTGTCTTAGAAAATTAATGAAGTGGCTACATCACAGTATATGGCGCAAATGACACGAACGTATGACAAAAACGAAAAGTACGTATCGTTACCTTTGTGCCTACAGTAGAAGTCAATCCAACCGAAGAATACGAATCTAAAACTTCATTGGCATACAAACTTATGGAAAGCACTTATTGTAAATTAGGATGTCCGCTAAATGAAAAGATAACACACAAGGCACCGATCACCGAACTTAAAATGGCGTGATGACTCCTCATGGAGGCCAAAATATCTTGGTGAAAATGCTGATGACAGTGTAGTCATTTGGAAAACGAACAGGCAAACGAATGTCTTACAAAAGTAGCCTATTAATTACTGGCGTTTATATGAATAGGCCTACTGAAGTTTGTCTCTTTCTAGTGGCATTACAAATAAGTGCACTTGAATATGACCACACAATGACTGGTTTGAAGTATATGGACTTATCGATAGTCCAGTAATTACTATGGAATCTTCAAGTTAATCACTCTTTTATGCGCGTTTAATGTCTCAGGCGCTCTCAATGGGAAAGCAACTAGCAGGTTCGCTCTCCATGTTCACAGAAGTGTGCGTCAAGTATTTCGGCGGATAAAAAGAACAAATACTGCGCGTATACGGAACGAGTTGAAAAAGTGCGCGCACGCTAAACTCTTTAAACGATGGAGTTTTCTGTGACTCGGTCTAAATATCGTACGCCGATTGCCCATTAGAACGGCGCGCATATCAAATTTACAGTTCCGCCCCAATATTTGTGTCTTTTGAAGGGCAAGATCGCGCGTCTCTTTGCTTTTGAAGGGCACGCGTTTCATTGTGTCGAGTATTATCGATATTTTTGCGTTGTGCGTGTTCTGTAAGTTCTTTTCTGCGCGTACGTTTTGTCCTTCAGTGCCTGAGAATCCCACGCGTGTGACGTCACATAAAATCCCTTTATACAGAAAACCTGTGCACATATTTTGATGTGCATGCTAGCGCGCGTTAGCATGCGCATCATTGGAATGGACAGGCAGTACCGTAATATTGTGTACTGTTCATTTATGTTGCTATCATCAGTGTTGAGCAGCCATCGCGTAAGGAGGCTTTCTTTACAGTGCAGTCACACGCCTTAAGCCGCGGTCACACTACAACGAATTCGGATCTGATTCCGATCCGATTTTTGTGAGTTTTCATTAAAATCTTCTCCATTTCGGGTCAGAAAGAGCCCAAAATTTGCCAACCAGTGTAATTATATGATTTGCATCAGAAGTATGAAAATGAAATGTTAACTGATTTTTTTGACGTGACGTCACACCGACAGACAGCTTTTATCGGACACGCGTAGTCCGATAAAAGCTGTCTGTCGGTGTGACGTCACGAAATAATTCGTGTAAATTTAATTTTCTTAGTCCTGCGATAAAAATCATGTAATCAAACAGGTAGGCAAATTTTGGGTTCTTACCGACCCGAAATAAAAACTCACAAAAATCGGATCGGAATCCGATCCGAATTCGTTGTAGTGTGACCGCGGCTTTACACTAAAAATACTGGACCACTCGTAAAGGTCGCGTTGGTATGTTATACTCTTACTGCGGGGAAGCAATCCCTGCATTTCTTTTGAAATAATACTAAAAACACTAGAAATTGTGATTTTTTACAAAATTTGATCTTTGACCTTTGAACTTTGACCTTCACTTCCGAGGGTCCTGGGAGACAAAAGTTTTGACACAAGGGTACCTTCCCATCAAGTTTGAAGACAGTCGGTCCAGCCCTTGAGTAGCAGTAACAAAATAAGAAAATGTACATTTAACCTATTGTCACGTGACCTTTGACCTTGGTTGCCATCACCATCACCATCACCATCACCATCACCATCACCATCACCATCACCATCACCATCACCATCACCATCACCATCATCATCATCATCATCATCATCATCATCATCATCATCATCATCATCATCATCATCATCATCATCATCATCATCATCATCATCATCATCATCATCATCATCATCATCATCATCATCATCATCATCATCATCATCATCATCATTATAAAAAACTTATTAGCGCCATATCCAATAGAATTATTGCTCTATGGCGCTGTACAAAATAGAACATCAAAAAGGCACAAGGAGAAAATGTAAACAGATAAAAAAGGTGAAAATGACAAATGCCAAAAATACTATACAGATACCTAAAAATTGATTAAAAAAGTTTAAAGAGAAGATACTATCGCAGTAAAATGTATGTACTAAAATATGTATGTATATCAAAATCATTTAATTGGTAAAAGGCAGCTCTAAAAAGATAGGTTTTGAAATACGTTTTAAATTGGGTTACATATGTAGGGTTTCTTATATCGGTGGGTAAATCATCCCACAATGCAGCTGACGCATAGTCACAACGACGAATACCATACAAATTTGTTCTTGAGATAGGCTTTGTGAGAAGTAACTTTTGTTCTGAGGGAAGACTTCTGTTTGGTTGATACGATTTCAAAAGGTCAGATAGGTAAACAGGAGCCAAACAATTCACAGCCTTAAAGGTGAAGAACAAAATTTAAAATATAGATCTTTGTTTAACAGGGAGCCAATGCAGATCAATTAAAACAGGCGATATGTGCTCATTTCTACGAGTGCGACTGATAACTCGTGTTGAACAGTTCTGCACTCCCTGCAATCTATCAGTGCTCTTATCTGGAAGCCTATACAGCAGTGTGTTACAGAAATCAAGCTTAGAAATTACAAGAAAATGAATTAAGGTCTTTCACGCAGCATCCGATATGTAACGTCTTGTTTTACCTATGTTGCGGATTTGAAAAAAGCATGACTTGCGTATTGACTTAATTTAACTTTCCCTAGATAAGTTTTTTGTCAAAAAAGCACTCCTAAATTTTTCACAACAGAAACAGGAAAAACTTCTTGAGAGCCTATCTCTAAATAAACGCTGGGAGAAAAATCAAGCCTACCCCTTGGGCTGATAAGTATAAGTTCAGTTTTTATCTCTTTTTAGTTTAAGACGATTTAGTGGCATCCTATCGACTATTTCAGAGATGCAAGATTCCAGCTTATTTGAAATGTCACTGCAATCAATTTAATTAAAGTCAATACACAATTGGGTGTCATCTGCATAACAATGATAACTCAAACCCCAAAATATTGAATTTATCTGCTGTACTATCATAAGACAACATGCAACTGAGTTTGAACTCATTCTTCCACATGGAAACAATATAGAAAATCATCACACGTAGCTAGTCTTACCTTACATAAATTTAAAAGTATATTTATAAAACCAAACTACACAGTAGGTATTGGAAGAAGTGTGTGACATCCTTTAACCCTCTATTGAATTCAGTCAACACAGTAACATTTTGATAGGAAACGGTTCTTAATTTGATCTTTTGTTTGCCTTATTTTCAGTTACTGCTACCTTATGTAAATCTATTCTTCAAAATGCAGGTTATCACCAAGAGTATCCCCAGATCGACTTCTTGGATAAGTACTTCCGTTCCTGAACATCAAATACAATCTGAACAAGCCAAAAGTTTTGATTCATCTTATCTTGTTAACAACCTTGTTAGTCCAGTTAGATTTTATGATGCAGTACAAAAGATACCATCTAAAGCAATTGTAATCGAGATTGCCCCTCACGGCTTGATGCAGACCCTGTTGAAGAAAAGTCTTCCTGCAGAATCAGATTGTATATCTCTTTTGAGCAAAAAAGATGCAGACAACCTACATTACTTCATGTCAAATATTGGACAGTTGTTTACACTTGGTCTAACATTGGATTTAAAGAAGTTGTACCCACCAATTGAATACCCTGTTGGGACAGGTACTCCAATGCTATCACCAGGAATCAAATGGGACCATTCCAAGGAATGGGTTGTACCATCATGGGAAGAATTTCTGCCACATAGATCTGTATTTATAAAAGTAATCAGTAAGTCTTTTTTATTTTACTCTTATAATAAATTAGTTGGAGGCAATTTAGCTTCAAGTATTCTTTGGCTTCTTAACTCAGCTACGTGTTTTATCTGCTCTTTACAGCTAGTTTTGAAGAAAGTTGAGTAAAATAGGCAATGATAAAAAGCCTGAGGGTTAAGAGATCCATCAGTGAAGTTTTGTAACTCCTTATGGGCTCGTTCTTCTTTGAAGTTTTCTACTTTAAAAGCCTTCAAAGTCTTTTTATGTGCAAAGGTTTTTTCTCATTGATAATTTCTTTTAAAAACTATTCAGGACTGTAACAACGATCATTGATTTTAATGTTTTGTTATCAACAGGCCGTTAAAGTATTACAGAAAGTTGCTATTAGGCTAGGGATAGCACAGAATTTAATTAATACCGAATATTCCGAAACAAACAAAAAACAACATTGATCAAGTTTTACCAGATGAACAGTTTTTAAAATTGTTTACGGGGTTGATGCTTTTAAAATCATTTCGATCACCTTGATGTTATATGCAGTTACACATAAATAAGTTAAAGTTTAATAATGCTTTGATGATTCTGGTGATGCTGTCAACGTTAAACGTGCATACAGTATCATGTTAAGAAATTGGCAAGTATACCAGCTGATAAATTAACCAAATTCTACTGAAATTGTAACATTTTTATTTAGCTTCTTGTTATCGCCTCTCAATGAAATGTAGATTTTATTCAACTGACTCCAAAGAAAGCTGTTAGGTGGGGTCAAAATACGAATGTTTGTTCTATTCATAGACCAAAAATTTTTGGTGTCAGATTTTCATTTTCGTCAACATAGCCACTTCTTTTATATTGTTAATTATATCTTTACCGTAAACGTGTAACTTCAAGTATTTTTACTTTCATTTGAGGCATTAATAGTCACAGGGTAATCACTGTCACTTCATAATATATTTGTCACTTCTAGATGCTGGTGAAGGTGGCAAGGATGCATTTGTTAAAGATCATAACGTAGATGACCAAATCTTGTTTCCAGCAACTGGTTATATTGTCCTTGCGTGGGAGGCCATAGCTTATATGATGAGAACTGTACCGGAAAAACTACCAATAGAGTTTAAAGATATCACCATCCATCGAGCAACCGTCGTAACGAAATCTGGTAGGTTGTGCTCAAGGATAATGACGTAGTGTTGATTTAGTAATTTTGATTCAATATTAGTTCTAACTAACCTGTTATTGCACAAACCCTAAGTCAGGACTGGACAATATTGATGCAAGTTTTAATTTGAAACCCATGGTATTAACCATTATATTTTTCCTATTTGCATTACTTATGTTTATGTACTTATGAGTTATGTTTTAAATAAAATCTAGAACAGCTGATCAACGGGTAATGCTCCTGATGTGTGGAGAAGCGAGTCAACCGAATACTCTGTCACGCATTTAGTTTTTCTTTCGAACAGAGCTCGGACACTACTGAAACTACAAAAGGAAGGTTTGACTAATTTCTCTCATAACGCTTAAATAAGGGCAACCGCCAGTCTGTTTCATGACAAGGGGAAACTGGAGGGTAGTACAGATGATAGTGTGATTTCCATGGCCATTGGAAAGTATTTTCAGTTCATCTGATTTCTCTACAGGATGAAATAATGAGAAGTATTTTGTGACATGAAAGGCGAGGAAAATGCATTTTGTAAAAATGAAGGGAACACACGTTCCGTTTTCCTTCATGCATTGAAAAAGTTATCTGCTACTCTAAAATATGCAGCTTGCCAAATCATGTCTTCTCCCTGGCTTCTTTATTCCTTTATGTAAGTTTTGTGAGAGAGACATGGATCACGGACTTCCTTTGATCCACGCCTGGGACTCCCAATACAGAGATCGTAGGTCCCGGAGTTTGCCTCACACAACATGCACTTGCGAAGCTATGGTGCCGAGTGTCTTACTCCAGAATATCTGCATTTTATTTTCAGAGTATTTCTTTTACCAGGGGGAGGTATTTAAGGCCAGGCGACAGTCCAGTAGAAGATTATTCTGTAGAAATAGAACACAGAATTCATTAGGAAAGCATATAATTTCAGTGAGATTGTAGTTTGATAGGGTAATTTAGTTGTAATTGGATGCCAATGGAAAGAAGGGTCGGCAAATTCTGTCTTAGCATATGCTAAAGTCATTTGATTGCTTTCACCTCTACCAAAATAACATAATCTTTTCATTTATACGAGAAATCCATACAGCAGCCATAAAGGCTGTCTAGTATTCCTATCTTGAGATATTGCATTTCAAAGCTGAGTGTCACAAAACTAGCATGCACACATACACTTACAGAAGCCAATATAATTGCACAGACTTGAAGTATTTTGCAAAAGAAAGATAGTAATTAGTCTAAAAGAAAAATATTTTTTTATTTACTAGTTATATTTCATGATGACGGTATATCTGATTTCCCTGGCATGCAGACAACATCATAAACATTATAGTTACTATAGGACAGTAATGGGGAACCCTTTTCCTCTGACGGTTTGTTTGATAGTTACTCCAAACAGGCCCTGTGGGTCTAGAGGAAAAGTTCAGACAATGAGGTATAGCAAAGCATTGGAACTCTGGAGGTTATACACATTTATAGGCAATAGAATCTTTATCCACTCTCTTTAAATGACATTAAATATGCAAGACTGCACAGACCATGAGTATAACATTATGATCCTTTGTCTTTTTATTTACATATGAAGGAATAATGATTGGGCACACATAGAAAGTGCACGCTAAGAGCGCTGAAAAAAATCGCCCATTTTGAAACCAACTTTTATTTTTTCTCCACTAAACAAAAAATTATCCACCTTTTTTAGTTTAATTCACTATTCGGAGGGACAGCTCTACCTACGGGAATTAGTAAGTGTTCACAGTTTCGCACTGTGAGAGATCGACATGTAAGTGTGATAGTGCACTTGTTTTTACTGCTATGTACACTCTCAGGCAATGCTTCCGTTATCAGGTTATCACTAGACGTACACGGACTCTGCACCTTAATTATGTCTTACGAAATGGTGGGAATGTTACATTATGCACACTAGGCTTTACGTAATACAGTTGCCATCAGAATGATAGTTCCCTGGTTAGATACTGGTGGTGTTCTGCAGCAGTTCTACGCCAAATATCCTCGAAATGATATTCGCAGGACAAACGGTGGACACCGTGGGTTTAAAGAGTATTATCATTTTCGATTCAAGTAATGTTTTAATTGCTGTATGAATTTCCTTGCGGGCCGGATAAAATGATCTGGGGAGCAGAATACGGAACACAGGCCGGAAGGCCAAGATGATAAATGTAGAGTCTTCTGGAATGCCACTGTCTCCAAACATTTCCCAGATATAAAGCAAGCTACAAGTTGATGTAAGTGCAACAACTGGATGGGACCCTATTAAAGATCAGTTAATAGACACAGAAATTATCTTATTTTTCAGAAGTTTCAAAAGGTTGTGATCATGAAGAGCAATTTAGGTTTTCATGCCAAGGTCGACATTTAAAGGAAGAATAAGAATTCCTTCTGCTTTTCCCTGTTGGATTTCTTGTACGACACATTCAAGGTGCAGTAGGAAAACTACTGAAACAGAACCGCCAAATTTATCATGCTTACTCTTTAGCAGCCCCACAATTTCATTGTGGCCACAAATACGGTACTGGTATATCTTTGACCATTGCACAATCCAGTGGGGTTACTAGGGAAGTGGCCTTTAGGGAATCTTTTTCCTTACCTCTTTTAGCTACGCCTATGCCACATTCTTTCCAGTGCTATATATTGAATAAAAACCCGGGAATGCCTTCCTTTAAGTAAATTATCTCTTCCACATGAACTACTTTAAGTGAACCCCTTTCCACAAATTGATTTCTATCAAAATGAAACTTACCATACTTTAATAGTTACCATGCCAAAAATGGTAGGCATCTGCTGATTTAAGTGATTATCTCACTGTAAGTGGTTTTCTTCTCATGATTCTGTTATTTCAGGTCATGGGCTACTGCCTTGCCAACATTGCGCTGCAATGAACCGTTCCCCTGACTGGGTGACACGGCACCTTGTAAAATTGTATTAGTTTTCAGTGCAGCGGAGCGAGTATGGTGTGTAAACCAGCAATCAGCTACACTATTTCTCCAAAACAATTATATTTCTGTAATTAATTTATGATCCAAATTAAAAATTAAATTGCAAACCGGGTCTCTGAAATATTGGCAAGGTTAAGAAATTTGTCAAAGAGAAAATATAGTGATTTCTAAAACTGAATTATTTTGTTATGTTTCAGGTAAGAAAAATTGCATCTGAATAGCATGCATCATTTGAAAGATACTTATTTGCCTGTGGACATGGTGCGATATCTTACTTCATCGCGGCACATTTGTACGCCATAGTATTTTATCACCTTATAATATCGACACCCCCTGAAAGGAAATATTAAATGGCTGTCTCCCATTGACTATACATGGCATAGTTTTATGCTACATCTACAAACATTTTAACACTATCAAATTTCAAGGAAAACAAGATGTTAAATTATTTAGAAAAAAAAATGTGAGTTCACTTTAAATTAACTTCGGTGACCTTGATGAGAGCTGGAGACGTTTTTGGCTAAATTCAATGATCTATAATTGAACTATTTTGATTTAAGAATAAAAAATTGCTTCAGTTTCAGAGGACATGTACTGGATCTTTTTTATCCCTTTCACATAGGACCCTTGTAAAATGTGAATATTCTTTTTGCCAAATGGGTGTCACGGGGGAGTTCCAAATAAAAAAGTAACTTTATTCAAAAGGCTTTGTTGAACTTCTCATCCATGAAGGTAAATACACTTAACAAAACAATTGGGGACCGCAGTCCTTGGAGGTTACATGGAGAAATTGAAAAGGTAGATATAGTAAGGGAGTTCTGTTTCCATAATTATTTTAAGTTTGTCAGGGAATAAACCGTTTTGTCAATTGAAAGAGTGGGTGTTACGAACAAAGCATGTGATGTGTGTCACCTGAAATGACTGGACTTGTTTGTTTTTAGGCGGTTGTTAGTTTTTCTCAAAAGAGTAATATTACGAAATCGTATGAATTTTATTATTGTTTTTTTTTTTTTTAAATTGACTTGCCCTGCTTACCTATAGTACCACAACCAGTTGTTTTAAGCGTTTTCCCAAATTGCACTACCCACTGTGTTTTACTGTTGAGGATATACCTCCCAGGTACGCCTTTGCTCTATAGAAGGGCAATATGCATTCAGTGCAATCAATATTGCCTCTTGACATTTTTTGACAATTTTAGGCGCTCAGATCCTCGAACTAGTAAAGAAGCACACGCGTCAATAACCACAAGTTGTTGCGGTTAGACAAGATGACTGTATGAGAAGGAGGACTCTTCCCTCCAGTCTCAATTGATAAGAAATATAAGAATTTAGTCAAGACCAGTTCTATATCCTTGTTGAGCAAAGTTTATAATGAACACCATGAAATAGTAATATAAGTAATTGTATGACTAAAAAACTATCTTCATTTTCTAATGTGGCAAATTTACTTTCCTTGCATGTAGTAAAATTTCCTAATTTTCCAGAAAATTAATGTTTACAAAGGCAATATTGATAGGTTGGCCTTATAAAAATATCTGGTATTGCCAGATTAACAGCTTTGCACACTCAACTTTTGATGCACTTTGAAGTTAAAGGTCTCCAATACGACTCTGCTATGAAAACCAGAATTTTAGTAATTTAGAGGGGGACCGTTTCAATGAAATTTTAAATATATCTATTTGGTAAATATATACAACGAGGTACTGCATCATTTTGCATTTTGCAAAACTCTTAAGTGGTTTTGAATAGAATTGCTGATCTACACAGAAAACTGAACATCTTAAGTATAGACGATACCATAAAACAAATTTCTTTCATGATTCGTAAGCAGGCGCGGATCGAGACATTTCGAAAAAGGAGGGGGAGGGGCTATATTCTTCCTGATTTAAACTATGCTAATTTTCTCGTATTTGTTAATGTTGATGTGGCGAAAAAGGGGGGCTGAGGCCAGGAAAGCTCCCCCCTCCCCCGGTTGTTCCGCTCCTGGTTAGACTTCAAATAATTATGTTAAAGACTCTGATTAGACTGATTTACGTTAAGACACACGAGGAAGAAGACATTTTATAGGGGGATGCTGGCAAAACAAAAGTCGCATGAGCAAGTGGAACCTTATTAAGCAAACACATTTAAAGGTTTTCTCACTTTCTTCTTTCTGCTGGAGTAAATTGTTGCAATTGCCCTGATCTTGACAAACTGCAACCAATCGGTATTTCCGAAAATAGAAAAAGAAAAGTATAGCCTTCTTGCTCAAAACGTTAACCTTTTGCCATCGTTATCTATTGGGTTAGGAAAAGAAGGGTTTAACTGGATTGGTCTATCTTCCGAAGCTTTCGGGTCTTGACTAGAGTAGGTGTTTGGTTGGGTGTTTGGTTGGCTATGGCCTCTTAAAAACCTGCATCATATCTAGGCATATGGAAGACCTCGACTTGGAGTTTTACGTCTGAAGCGAAACGTTTGTTCTTCCTGTGTCGCCAAAACCTCTCCCTCCCTGAAACGGGATTTAGACAATCCGACCCATAATGTTTGTGTCCGAGATGTTGCAGACTTGCTGCAGGATATCTTAGTCAAAGAACATCAAAGTTCGTGGTGTAGATTCGACTAATTGTTAGTCGTATTTTCATATTATGACAGTTTTTTATCACTTGCCAACGGAATTTACTAAGCTACTTGATTGCTGTACCGAGTTTGGTTAATTCCCATGTCAACCATGTTGTACTTGTATCATTTCTAGACCAGCTTTGCATGAAAAAATCCATTAAGAATAGTTGTAAAACCAGTCATAGCTTGAGCATTTAACAGCTGTGTATTCAGTCCTCTTTTTATAGTGTAACCCTTTACCAATTTACTGTTCATCGGATTTCTGGCAGCGATTGTTATGATTTACACTTGTGTTCTTAGTGTTGGCCGAAAAGAGTGGCTGGTTTTAACATAACAGGTATAGCTGTCTTGTAACCCAACTTTAGCTCAGATACCAGCCCCATTAATATATTATGGTCTTTGAAATGCTCTTCTTTAAAGAGTTCAGCAATGACATCATTCTCAGAACTAGAGTATTCTCTAGATGTGTTCGTCTGTGGAATCCAAAATACGTTTTAGGTCTTGTTCAAGATCACATGATTTAGTTTTCAGTTTTTGAAAAATATTACAAAGTTTACTTTCCCAATTTTCGTTATTCTATCTGTTTTTTATTGCATAGCCTAAATTTGTTCCTGAAAAATCTTTTGACTATGCTCTTCCACTAAGCAATAACACAAGCGTTTGTTAAAAATAATGTCAATAGTGAATTGGGCTCCTAATGTTTCCCATGCTATTGGAAATGGCGCGCATAAATGTAAGGGTATTTCGTCGTCTTTGCTTTATAGTTTAAATACAAATTTTATTTCTGCTGAAGACAGTGTGACAAAATTATAGTGTAATCGTACAGTCTTTGTCCGAAAGCCAAATGTTACTAGATATTACAAATGGTAACTATAGAAGTGAGTATAATATGTGACTAGAAATGCTGAACTTGCAGGCAAGTACATCGAAATCCAGGGAAACTGTTGAAATTGTTGGTAGTGTCATTTTGCAATTAGTCAGATAGACCCTGTCTGTCCATGAATAATTTTGTTAGTGGTAATTTAGACCTAGGTCAATCCCAGTGTCCGAGACGATTCCACATGGTATTTCTGTGACTGGGTTTATCTGATGTCTGAAATACGAAATGTGTATCTGCCAAACTCAGCATATATAATAACTTTAATAGGCTACAGTACATGATGTGCACCAGAAAGGTTCCTGAGAGTGTTGTAATGTGAGGGAAAGGAAGGGGCGAAATGTGATTCAGAATAAACTTAGTGTTTTAATTTGGGGAGCTAAATAGTTTAAGTCACATAGGCTACTGTTGGTAGGAGGGGTTATTACAGAGTGTACAAGTTGCATACTGTAGTGTTACTGCAGTTCATTTGAATGTCTAGTTCATCAGTATACAGGGAATATCAGGTATAGGTGATTAGTTGGTATCTATCTATTACAAATGTAGACATTAACTATCAAAATTCTCATATAGATACCTTGATATGGTTAAAATTATAAGTTGAAGGTCAACTGATTTGAAGGTGGAAATTTAATCTAAATGGTAGATGGTTGGTTTCTAGCTTTTTAAATGGGTAACCTAAGGAAGACAGGAAGTTGTAGCAAGATGGCATATCAGTATGGTAGTTAAAAAGTAACATTAAAATGAACACGAAAAATAATAGTTAAGTCTCATATAATGTGTTACACACAGTTTCATTTAGGTTCTGAGAAGTAGTCAAATAATTGTGAAACGCATATCAGAATTGAAGTGAACACTTTTAATAATGCTTGTACTGTAAAGAGGATTGAACATGCAATATTAACACTATAAAGAAAGAAAACTGGAAGAACATAGAAGTGTAACATGCATACTCTAAAAGTTTTTCAAAATGTCGTACATTAACAGAAAAAGATACAAAAAGAAAAGTACATGAATAAAACAGAAAAAGTGCTTATACTTTTTTGAAAGTAATTGACAGCAGTTTTTCTGTTTTCTTTCGCAGTTCTTTATACTTTCTTCTGTAAAGGTACAAACATTTTTTACAGTGTAGAGTGTAAAGTTATGTGCTTTTACAACAAAAGAGGCAAAGAACGATAAAGCGAATTTCGATGGGTTTCTTTGGAGGCTATTTATAGTACAGAAAAACCCTAAAATATGAAACAGAAATTCCAGATTGTACAGAGCAATAATGGTTGGACGGATAATCATTTGTGATGGTAAAACATAGACTCCAGTGATGGGCAAAATTTATTTGACAGTGTCTATGTCTGGTTGGAAGGCTACAGAAATGTGCTTTTCCACAGTAACTAGGTACATTTCATATAGAGTACACTTTGTATTGTTTATCTACTAAACTGAATGTGCTTCTACCATGTTACAAACATTAACAGTTACACTAAAGAGTGGCTATTTGAACCAGTGTTTCAATATTTTTGATAAAGATTCTAAGAACAATTTTTGGTAATATTCTTAAAAACTGAAGGTGTATAAAACACAGAATTTGACAAAAGTAGTGTGTTTGTTTGTCCATGTTATGTACATTACTCTGTTTGAAATTTCTCTGCCTTTTAGACAAAGAAAATGATGTTATCTTCCCAAGTTAATTTTTATTGAACATGTAGTAATATGAACACACCTGATTCATAACTGTTAGCAAAGACTGTGTTTAGCTTCTGATGTTGATGTCACAATTTCGTACATCTTTGCTGTGGAAATGCCCAAATACATGAATTGGATTGAAAAATAGGAAATTAGATTACTAAAAGATTAAAGTTGAAATGGTGATTTTGTTGATCTTTAAAAGGAGTACTGAACATTAAAGATTAAAAGATGCACAGGATGGCTAAGAATAACCCTCAGTGGAACTGTGTTAACATATTGTCTGTTTCTGTAAGTAATGTGCAAACAAACATTTCTTGATTTATTCATATCAGGTAGAAAATGTGGCTTTACAAATGTGTGATGTGAAAGAGGTTTCTATATTGTAAATTGTGCCTTCAGTTTCTCTTTAACAGCATCTAGGGAGAAAGAACTCCTGTACATACAAGTCACTTATGTGAAAGTGGCTGTTCAGAGGAAATCATGCTTAAAATCATGGGATCTGATGCTGATTTGACAAATGATTCTTTTAGGTTAGGGAACTATTAAAAGCATTATCAAAAAGGAGGAAAACTGTTCGTGAACATCTGGAAAACATTGGAAAGAAAAGAAAAATTTTGGATAAGAGGTATCAATGCTACATTAGATGTGACAGAATCATGACTGTCCTTGAAGGGAAATCTTGACTGCTTCCCCATGATAGGTTGTTATTGCTGCTCTTATGCGAAGCAGAGCATCAAGCACTTTTTGCCAATCATTTGCAGTGTCTACTTGGAGTACCTGTCTGAGTAGTCCCCCCTTTACTTTGATAGTCATATCATTTGCCATCAGGAGTTGTATAAGGTTTTCTTCATCACTGTATGCAATGGCGTCCTGTAATATTTCCTTTCGTGGCATTTCCGTTTTCTGTAATGAGTAAAGATCAATGAAGAAGAGGGGTGATGAAAGTTAACAGTTTACATTCTTACAGCTAGTTTCATGGAGAGTATATGACAAGGATTTGCCAAGAAGTAACAGGGAGTAAGGTGATTTATCAGGTTTTGTCCTAGGAAAAGGCATGTTATTACTGTTTTTTTTTGGGGGGGGGGGCTTTACGCTACTGCCGAAAAATGTTAAAAGTATAAATGTAACGCATTTGTCGGTACCCAAGTTTGTTGCTTTGTAAAAATTACAAATATTTTCTGTTTGAAGAAGTGAAAATAGCATCTCAACAGCATTCTCTGTTTGGAAGATACTTATTTTCAAAGAAATGTTAATTTTGAGAAATGCACTGCATAATGTAAAGTCTGTGCCATCACTTAGGCACATTTGTTTGACATTTTTTATGTTTGTTTTATAATGTTGACACCACTGTATGGGATATTTTTTAAGTTTTGCTTGCTACACCTATGGCACAGTTTTACACTAAACCTACAGTGAACAATACTGAAACATTCCAACAGTGTGAAATTAGAAGGACAAACAAGGTATTCAACTATAAAAAACAAAAGGATTCTGAGAAAATTTGTTCACTTCACATATCATTCTGTGACCTTGAGGAACCCTGGAAATACCTGTAGTTATTACAAAAGTAACTAATCTTCAAAAAGGGATATCTTGAGTTAGGATTATTGTTACAGGGGCTCAATTAATTTGTACACATTATGCTGAAGCAGTCACATTGTAACAGACTTGTATAGGCTATGTCATTTGCATGTTAGCTGTCTACTGTGGTCTTGTAGCCTACTGGAGTGGCCAGTTGGGCTGTTGTGTGTACATACGTCATTGCACATGCCTAGCCTACACTCACAGTATTCTGAAAGACTGTCACCGCAGGAATTTGTATCAGAAGTGAATGGATGTTTTGTAGACTGTTAAAATTTCATGCACTTCTTTTACTTTTACACGATTGTATTTTCAGTTCCTTTGGTGCATTAGAGGTCTTCACTGTCAAGAAATAGTCTTTCAAAAGCATATTTCATGGTGGCCCAATGTCCTGCAAAGGTGTGTCCATTTCAGGCTGCAGGGGTGAGTCAGTGGACATTAATGTGTGATGCACATAGTGGACGTTGATGCACCTCTTGTGGAGGTCGTTGGGTGTATCATGCAATTGATAGGTCCATACGGTTATAGTTTGTACCAGATGTGAGGCATTTGACTGACATTTATACTGAATGGTTTATGTCGACTGGAACCCAGATGTTGTACAGTGATGGCACTTTTTCTAAAGATCCATATTTGGAATATAATGACAATATTATTATATGGATTGCTTTGCCATGTTTCGTGAAAAAAAACTATTAAAACTTACAACTGAAATGATGTTTACCCAACATATGTAAATGTAACAACTGAACCTGTACTTTGGTCCTTGCTGTTGATGATAATTGCGTTTCTCCTTGGTATTTTTAACAACATTTGTGACTGTAACACAATCATCTGATTGAACAGGTGCATTGGCATCTTTTCTCTATAGTGACACCTTGATCTTCTCTTGTTGCTGTCCTAGAACTAATGTCCGAACTAGTACTTCTTCTCCACGGACCAACACGTTTCGTGATACTTCATCCTGATTGTAAAACAGAAAAGAGGAATCCTTTAACACAAAACAAACTTAGTGAAAGACATCACTTGGTTCATAGTGTTTCTTCCTGCAATGAATACATATGATGAAGATAATGGAGTGGATCCAGAAGTAGTCAGCATTTGCTCTACACTTGTTGACAGACAAATAATGGAATTTATAGCTTCATATTGTAGTATACAGTGTGTGGGCCAAGAAATGAATTCGATTTTTGTTCCCTATGTAAGGGACAGAATTGAATCACACTCAATGTAAAAAACAATTTTTGTGAAATGGTATAAATTTGTGAAGAGATAGCTGTTGAGCATATAAAAAACATACAATCATTACTGGATAATGAAAAAAACTTAGACTTATCCTTATGGGAGGTTTACAACTTAACTGTTTGGGTTGCTACTTTCAGGGGAACTGAGAGCAATTGAGGACAACCACAAACTATGTTGCTACAAAATCACCAATTTTGGGGTTTGAAAGTACAATACTGTAGAATGTTTTGCTGATAAAAGTGTCATTTCAGGCTACCCATGAAAAGCTGTTCCTACAGTAACATGTTAATAAACTGTTTGCAACATTGTGCTACAAACTTCAATTGAAGTATCAACAGTGGATTTACAGCAGCTAAGTAATTGATATCATAATTCATGTTGTACACTTTTCAATACAAAAGGCAAGGGAGATCTTAAGTCTTTAATTGGAAAGGTATTACAAAATGAATTAAAATTCGGATTTCAATGAAATTACCAAGACATTTACCATTACAAACCTGTTGGACAACACCGATGACAGAGTCCATAGTTCTCTCAGGGGAGGATTGAATCTGTGAAATGAACATAGGTGGTGGGGTGTGCATCACTCACTTTTTGATGAAACAACCTTCTCCATCATTGGATGGCATAGTGGGATCAAATGGTGTGGCTGCTGTGTAAGCACGATCATGCGGAGTATGACAGGAATTGTCTTTGTGTATAGTACCATCATGGTCTATTTGAACATGCTTATAGTTAGGATTTACTGTTTTTAAGATATGTTGTTGCTTCTTTAATTTTTTGGCTGGTCAACATCTTGATACAAATGGTGTCCTTTGTACTTCAGTTTGCGTTTCAGCTTTACCTTAATGAAGCTTCCATCACTGATTGTACTAGGAAGTTTTTGGACAACATCATTTGTGTTAGACTGTACACAGACAACTGCACCATGTATACCTTTTTGAAAAACTTTTGGTAATGCTACGATTTTCATGAAGGGTATGACATGTGCAAGTAGATGCCTTTCAAGGGTATTCAATTGTGCCAAATGTAGGAGCTGTTCACCAAGAGCCATTGAATTAATGGGTGCTTGACATGGTAACTTTTTCTTCAATATTGATTGATGAAAGCAATGGCAAATACTTATATTTGTATCACCTTCTCTATTAGTTGGAAAGCCATTGGTAACGAATTGGGTTACAAATGGAATGTCCTATCTTGATGGAAAGAAATTGTTGGTACCTTAAACAAAAGCCTATCACAAATGCAACACGTGTATACAGGTTTCTCTTGGCGTAATAACTTGAAATGTTCAATAGCATTTAGTGTTGCATGTGTTTCCAATGGGCACATGGACCCATGTTTTGAATCCCTGTCATTTTTATCACTACTGGGTGATGGATATTCTTGTTCATTTGCTGTAACAATTGAGGAAGGATCAATTGAGTTGACCGTGTTTGTTGTATATTAGTCATAGGTTGTTCATTATGGGAATCTTCAACATCTTGCACAGTAGACTTACCTGACTCATCTATAGATTTTTGAGCATGACAATCAAATGAGACACTGCCTGTGTACCAAACTTACACCACTGCTGCTCCTTAGGCAACTTTCTGAATGTAGTCATTTTGATAGTTTTGACTTTTGCAGCATACAAATCAAACTAAACTGGTTGATCACTGTCCTTTGTGAAACAATTTGTCAAGTTCCTAATATGCACAACAAGATCATCTAGAGACTGAAATTCCAAAAGGGCACTATTGCAATCTACTACAGGGAGGTCTTCTGTATTCCTGCTATCAGAATCAAACACGTTAAAAAAGGAAGATGGATGATCTTTAAATACTGTTACTGCGTTACCACTAGAGGCAAGAATACCAGATGTTGCAAATTTCTGGAATGCATGTGTTAATGCGTGTGTAAGACTGCAAGTATTAATGTTGTCAATAGTGTGCATTCTATGTGATGCAACAAGTCATGTGCAGGTACAATGAAAGATATTATGAAAACTGTGTCCACAAAATGAATAATATTTTGTTAAATCTCTGAAATGCAACCAGCAAACATCTAGTGACAGCTTTGATTGGATTGTGAAGTACACCGTATCTCCTAAATTTAAGATATTGTCTAAAATGTACAGAGCAATATATCCTTGGAGGATATAATGTACAATGTGCCCAGAAGATAAGAGCATTTGACATACACTGTTTTCGTATGGTTTTGTCGGAGACCACCATGGAACCCTGATGGAACAATCCTCCTGCTATGAGCATTATGCATAAATATTGATATTTTCCCCTAGGATGTAAAGTAAAAGTCAAGAAGTTAGACTGAGATAAGGACTTAATTTCAGTAATGGTGACAGCAAAGATCATGTAAACTTTTTTTCAGTGTAAAAGCCTAAAATTAGAAAAATGAATAGGTACTGGAAACCGGCACAATATTGTTCCATTTGGGGCACTAAATTTAACAGCAATGCTCGTTTAAATTGTGGCTAAATATAGCACAAACGCATTAGAGTACTTATGAGTCATGGAAACAATTTAAATGATAGAAACACTAACTGTATACATTGGGAAGAGGAAAGATAATGAAAAGTATACTGAGTGTAAAGTGGTTAAACCAAGAAACATTAGGTAACTTTTTGGAAACAGCAGGCTAAACAATAATGGAAACAATAGAATATGGAAACAACATAAGGAAACAGAAAAGTTAATGAAAAGTATAGGGAGTGTGAAGCGGGAAAACTAAAAACAAGAAACAATAGGTAACGTTTGTGGAAACTGTAGGCTAAACAGTAATAGAAACAACAGAATATGGAAACAACAAGGGCCGAGGAAACAACATAAGCTGTCGAAGCAACAGGTTAAGCAATGAAGGAAACAGCATCTTAAAAGAATATGAAAGCAGTGATATAAACAGCAATGTGGAACAACAGAATATGGAAACAGTATCAGTAATGGAAACAGAATACAGATCATTTAAATAACATATAATTTGAATCTGTACACTATGACTTGTAAAATACCAACAATGCCACACAGCAAACATAATTTTCCATACGCAGCTCTACTGACAAAAGTGGCAAACAGTATGACTAGCGTACATGCATTCCTAGGACTGTAAGTTGGAAATGTACATGAACTTCAGAGATTTTAGTAGGCCTATACACAAAATATTTTCTGAAGTAGGCAACTGATACTATATGTCTACGCTGTAGTACTATACTAGGTTGGCTAGGAGCAGGAAGCTTAGTAGCTTATAGTGTACAATAAACTTGGAGTAACTTAAGGCCTATTCTACTTTCGAGGCTTTGTCAAAGCCCTTATGCAAACCCAAAATTGTACAACAAACTTGGAGTAACTTCAAGTTTTTTCTACTTTCTAAGCTAGGCTAGGCTATGTCAAAACCCTTATGCAAACCCAAACGTTAAGCCTATGCCTGGGATTCGAAACATGAGGGACTGGAAAGCCTGTCTCCAAACTGTTTGTTTACTATAAACCTTACGTTCTAACGTCGGGGCTCCTATTATTCCAAAGATGCAAAAAACGGACGTTACTATTACCGTAACGAAGCAAAATAACACGAAGTTAAAAGAACGAGAAACTTAATTACGTTTGGCTAGTGTCACTGAATGTAGGCTAGGTTGGACATTGTGGGAGCTAGATAGAGAGTAGGCCTCTGCAGTATACACACCGAGTTGCACTTGCACTATCGCCTTACCCGGACATGTCACGTACATGTGTAGACAAGTTCTCGTACATGTACAAGTTTTCGTATACGTAGCCTTAGTACACTTGGTAAACGTTAACGAGTTTCCAACGGGTGCAGGGACTAGAAAAGTACACTTTTTGGCTAATCGTTGATGTTAAGAAGAATTAAAAACTTGTTTTAATATTATTTTACGATCGATCATAATAATTTTTAACCCACTCGATCAATATAAAATTACATAATCTATTAAGTATTTTTAGTGATATGGTTGAAATTTAGTAAGCAGCATGCGTTTGTATGCGTACCTGTTCCTATGCCGACACGTCCATGTTGAACGTGTATACTTGATAACGGATGCATTTTGAAAAATTTGCCTTTTCGCATGCGTAGCTGTTTGCTGTGCCAATACGTTAATGTTGATCTTGTGTGCATGAGAACGTATACCGAGCCACATAAGCAGGCAGAAAGCAACAAGTCTCCACTTTCGCCTGCGTAGGTGTTTGCTGTGCCAAAAGGTTTATGATGAACGCATTAGGCAAACTTCCCCGATACTCCAAAAACCCTGATTTCTGGGCCTTTTTCAGGGTATTTCTACTTCATTAACTGCGCATTAAGATAACACCTCCTGGCCCAGTGGACCACGAAATTGCAGATAAGGTACCAGAAGGCTCTTCTTCAGGAAGCTATACAGTGACTACATAAGGAAGATTTGTGTTGTTATCTCAGTATGGTCAATCAATGAGCAGTGTGGTCAGTTGGACATGTGAGCATTATTAACACTTGACTTAGTTAACCATGAAGGCGCTATATGGAGAGCATCGGGTTAGTTTTCTTCATGGTATATGCACGAGGAAGTATAACGAGCCGGATAAGTACGCGAAAAAGTATTTCAACGAAAGCAGCCCCTACAATCGAAACTGTGGGCTTCGATTAACTAACAATTTGACGAATAAATGCCAGTTTACGTTTAATTGTTATTTTTTATTACAGCATCTTACAGTTTTAACGTCTGAATGTGAAAGGAAATTTCCGATAGTACATGTCAGGTGCTGTAGATGAAACTGAAAAATCAAAGGCCAAAAGTCAACTGAGTTTCAGTCATTAAGTTTCAACAACACAACAGCAAAACGTGGGAATTTGATTGAAGTCTTTTCCTGCCCTCTCGTATTCTGTGCGGGTGAAATCACACAGACATTATTTAATGGTTTTAGGGCCGTCGTCAGTGGAAAACGGCAAGGCTTAGTGTAACCCTTGCACTCCATAAAACTTAATACTTAGTCAAACTCTACTAAGTAAATTTTCAACCCTATTTTGTGTAATACATACTTCCACCAGAACAGTTACTGCCACTGCAACATTTACTTCCATCATTAATAATACTGCTACTACTATAAAACCGCTACTACTACTACTACTTATACTAGTACTGCTTTTACTACCACTAGAACTACTTCTTTTACTGCTACCGCTACTGCCACTGCCACTGCCATTGCCACCGCCACCATCACCACCACCGCCACTGCCGCCGCAACCACCAGTACGACTACTGCTGCTGCTGCTGCCACTGCAACTGCTACTGTTATTGTTACTGTGACTGCTTCTACTACCCTACCACTATTTCGTCTATTGCTACTGTTTCTGCTACTGTTACTGCTACTGTCACTGCTACTGCTACTGCTACTGCCACTGCCACCTTCACTACCACTACTACTTCTACTACTACTAGGACTGCTGTTACTACTACTGCTGCTGCAGTCGCTACTACTACAAGGACTTGTACTACTACAACTGCTGTTATTGCTACTATCCTACTGCTACTGGTACTATTCCTACTCGTATTAGTAATAATAATTGCTCTTCCTACTGCTACTGTTACTGCAGCTGTTACTACTTCTACTGCTACTACTACTACTACTACTACTACTACTACTACTACTACTACTACTACTACTACTACTACTACTACTACTACTACTACTGTTTCTGCTACTACTCCTACTACGATTTCTGCTACTTCTACTGTTACTGTCACTTCTACTGCTATTACTCCCACTGTTACTGTTACCACTACTGCTACTTTTAATTTTGCTTCTACTACTATTGCCGATACTACTACTGTTACTATTACTTCCACTGCCGCTTCTGCTATTGCCACTGCCGCTGTAATTGTTACTGTTAATGCTACTATTCCTGCTGCTGGTACTACTACTTCTACTACTCTTACTACTGCGTCTACTACCAACCCTACTAACCTAAAGTACTTTTACTTCTACTATGGCTTCTACCACTGCCAATACTGCTACTGCTACTTACACTCTTCGGTAAGATAGACTCTTCTTGGAATAAGCTGGTTTCACAACTATACATAAAAATAGCTGATTACAATTAAGTATAAACCGAAGCACCGATAAGAACCAGAGAGAGGGGGTTGATATGTTCTTTCTTCTCACGGTTAAGTTGTACACTCAAGCTGATCAATTGTGTTTCTTTATATGATTGCGAAGTGATTTGTGATGAAGTAGCATATTAGGTGTTCACAACAAGATAAAATGTTCTCTTCGTAGTGAGCAATGTCCATATAACAATTTGTTTGCTTTCTCGTTTAGGGCATCTAACATTTACGGTGAACATTGTACAATCTGCCAATTCATTTAATATAAGTGAAACTGACGAATTAGTTGTTTCGGGGAATTTCGCGATACCGGAAACCCCTTTTGTGTCAACCAAGCATGGAGTACCAGCACATGATGATTCTCTTACTGTGTTTCAAGAAGATTTTTACAAGGAATTACGTCTAATGGGGTATAACTATGGCCCGAGCTTTCAAGGAGTAAAAAGATCAACAGTTGAAGGTATTCCTCTTAAAGTTTTATTTGTAGATGCTGGGAAGAGTGTATGGAGTTTAATCGTCCCAATTTTTGGATTACAACAATAAGGACAGTTGGCAAAAATCTTTTCTTCTAGCATTAACATTAGAGCACTTCAAAAAATGTTATAAACGTTTTGTGATGATTGATACAATTAAAACAGACATTTGAACAAACTCGACTAAGGCAAAAGTCAAACTGATGCTCTTTTTACATTACATCGATGAATTTTAAAAATAAAACATTCAGTGATACGTTGATATTTAGAACGCACTTAAGACTCCCCCGTGCACAAAAAGATTTCGACACACTTTGCATCATTATTAAAAAACTTCCTGTCATTCCTCGAATAGGGTCATTTATTTCATTTTCAGTCCAAGCTCCGTTTCCTAAGATTTGTTCAGCTTCAGATGACCGTAAAGTGTTTCGAGACACAAAGTCATTTCTGGCTTTTCGAAACCTCCCTCATTGAAAGCTGACACAGAAGGACTTTGTTTCCGAGTCGCACAGGACAGGTCATGAATGTAATGCACTACAACACAAATTATTGAGTAAGGCCATGCAAGATAAGTCTGACAAGCAACCCACGTAAACTATCCTCCGAGGTGGTCAGGCAAAACCAAAACTTGCTTGTTCTCGACACTTTTGGCGAAGTCAAAACATAAGCCATTACCATGTCCTCAACAGAAACGCTTGATTCTCTTAAAGTCTTAAGGAAGAAGATGTGCTTTTGAAGCTGTATTGCACGTCATGTACCTTTTTCAAGTAGTTATTGTTCCAAATGAGCTGGCCGAAAATTCACAAGTAGACCATAGTTAGTCAGGTACACGTAGCATAAAGTGATATTTTACATCTAGAAAAACAACTGAATCCCATATCTTGGTGAAACAAGGAATAAGGAATAATGGTTATTAATAGAACTTCTCGATAGCGCACACGCTATACACACGAATGCATCTTTCAGGGTGGCACTTCATGCACGTTTTATGACAAAACGATGTCTCAGACATGGATGGAGTCATTTTGGGCAATGTCTGCCCACATTTTATAGCTGGAAAACCAGAAACGATATTTTGGTTCTTTTCTGCAGGAAAAAATGCTGTCCTTGAATGGAATGGCAATTGGGTCACATTCTTGGACACTATGCTACAGATGGCAGTTTTTGGAAAGGAGAACCCAAGGAGAATTCTTTTCTTACCGACTCGAATAAGGACGATTCGTATTAACCCAGCACATCACATCAGCAAGACAACGGAAAGTCTTAACGCTAGTGGTAAGATTCTGAGTACTGACGTCTTTACATAATCATTTACAGCGAATTATGCCTATTTTGAAAACAGCAGTCTTAACCTACTTCATATGTATGCTTAATACATTTAAAACAGAAGTTCCCGTCTTTGTGGATACAGCCTTGGACACATGCTCTTCTGGTGGTGTAGAAATCGAAGGCTTGTATACAGAGATGGTTCAAAAGAGGCAAATCAAGGAAACTGTTACACTGGAGTCCCTTGAATTTGTTCCCTACGGAAAAGGGAACATTCCACTACGGAATGATGTTCTGGAATATGGAAAAATCTGTAAAGAATATTTTTCAGTTGTATTAAGAAATGGCCAATTTAAAAATTCAGTGGAAGGTCCAGATGTCCGTATATCTAACAACTTTGACGAAAATGACTTTAAAGATAGGCTGATATCATACCTGTCTCATGATGATTGCGGTTATGGCAAGGTGCTGCACGAGATTGGTGAAGTTGAAAGAGGTAACGATTTTCTAAAAACCGCTTTGGACATCATTGACTCCCATGCATTGGAACTTGCACATGATAAACTTCTGTCTCATCTTCTCAAGAGTCATTCATTTAGGAACATATTAGATGTAGTTTGGGAGAACTCAAATACGACAAAAGTAAAAGTGGTTGAAATCGGTGCGAGGTTTGGTGGACTCTTCAATTTTATTGCACCGTGTATGATGTCACAGCCTTTGCTAGAGTTAGACTTCACAGCGACAGACACCCATGTTGAAAAATTATCCAATGTTTTCGCAAATCAGCTTGAGATGTTCAAGGTTAAAACTGAATTTCTGGATGTTAATAGAGAAAATATAGATAGCTCAGAAGCAAAAAACCTTGTTGCTGTTCGAGGACTAGCACAACAATCTAAAAATATCAGAAAAACTTTGCAAAACATTCACTCAATACTTATTGACGGGGGTTTTCTCTTACTTTATGAGATAACCTCGAATTTTGATACACTTATTGATTTTCATGAGATCATGCGTGGCGTATCGAGTAATGCGCCATGTGATATGACCTCTACATCCTGCTTAGAATGTGCAGAGTGGGAATATATGATTCAGGAGACTGGATTTGAATTGATTCAACAAATGTCAGATGGCTCTTTGTCCACTTTGTTCCTATGTCGTAAAAGAAAGCAAGACGCTACTGACAGCAACGCCATCTTTATCTCAGTATCAGAAAAAAGCTTTAATTGGGTAGAAGATGTCAAAAACGAGTTACGTTATATACAAGGTGAGGACAGTTCCAGCAGGATATGGTTGATATCTGAAAACAACAATCAAAGTGGCATCGTTGGATTGGTAAACTGTTTAAGGCAGGAAGATGGAGGAGACAAAATCAGGTGAGCACCCAAAAGATGTCTAAATATTTTGGTTTTAGTGTCTTAAATGTATACCTCTATGGAGTGATTGACTTGAATGTTCCCAGATTTCATCTTATATGTATTTTGTTTATCATAGATGCCTCTTTAATACCAGTCAAGATTCAGGTTCGTCTACACCTTTGACCGAGTTACCACAAATGCAACACCTATTGACGACTGATCTTGTCATGAATATTTTTAAAAATGGCTGCTGGGGTTCTTACAGACATCGATTTTTAAATAAAGGTAACCGACAAAGTTATTTCTGTCATTTTGTAAATGATCGTACTTCTTAGCACACATGACAAAAGAGTTAATGAGGCAAATATCTGAAAGCTCATCTTTTCCATGTAAAGCTCCTACGGCTTCCAAACTTTCCAAGAAGAATGTTTTGTGCTAAAGATGGTAAAATCGCCATATCTACCCTGGCTTGTACAGATATGGGTTAGTGTATTTTTTTTTAATAATGAAAGTAAGGACATTCTTTCAGAATGCAAGTAAGAGCTTGCTATAGGTTTGGCGCCTTTCAAGTCGTCCTGTACGTTTTGATCAACTAGAATATATGTGTGAAGGTACTGTGAACTACGCTATGGTATCAGTAATAGTTGAAAAAAGTCACAAAAACAATTATATTTCCATCCCTACTTTCACAGAGGAATTCTTCACAACACCTAAAAATGCCTACGTCGACGTCCTTACTCCCGGAGACTTTTCCAGTCTTCAATGGATCCAATCACCAGATGACCTTAAATCTGGTGAAAAATGCACTGTTCATTATTCTTCTCTAAATTTCCGTGACGTAATGCTAGCCTCAGGAAAAGTGTCACGCCGATCACTGCCAGGTAAAATCATTGTCTTCGCGTCTTGATTTCTCTTTTTGTTATGAATCATTTATCATGCAAGTGAAATGTGTTAACCTAAGAAAGTCCTTTGTCGAATATTACCGCACTAATCGTTCTTCGACCCATGAGAGGATGGGTTGTTAAATTAGAAGTCGATTTATTACGTCTTTTTTCTCATCGCGCCGTTAGGAGGATGAAATTTGTAACCACTTAGCAAGTTGAGCTACATGCTCCAATACCAGTTGAAAAATTAACCGTAACGGTTAATATTACCAGTGAACAGGATGGGCGGAAATCCATAAGTGAGGGAAGGATGAAACGTGTCGGTGTGCGTGTCCAAGTTTTTTTTTTTGTGAATATCTCCTAAACGGCCTTAACATAACCGCTAAGTCATGTTTAGTACCGGAAGCAAAAGTAAAAGGTCAAATTTTATTTTACTTATCTTTTAACTGTATATCAAATAGGTAACATTCCATTAACGTGAAACTTCGTTCATAAAATAATGACGTCTAGTTTTACCAATATATGTGGGTGGGAGGAAAACAAAGCTCAAAGGAGAAGTAATGAAAGGTAAAATGTAAATGCATTTTTAAGCACAATTATATTTAGTGGGCTGAACCGAGTCTCGCAGAACTCTAGAAGAAATGGTCAAAGCTCAGAGGTCATAAGCCAGAGGTTAAGGTAGAACTGTGTTGAAATTTTTTTTTGCAAGAATTTCAAGGTAAAACACTGAATTGACATGAGACTTCACGCTTACAATGGTGATGCCACGTACTGGCAATATATGTGGTTGGAAGAGCAACCGAGGTCAAACATAGAATTTTGAAACAAGGTGAAGGGTCCATTTTTGTATCAAAAACTGCTACTAGTCGGCTAGACAGTTTTTCTTCATACTTGTTGGGAATATACTCCAGGGTAAGAAATTGTGTTTAGTAGGCTCCTCGAAAGTAAAAGAAAAAGGTTAAAGATCAAATGTCAAATTTTTAAAAATCGTCTTTTGATTCGAAGAAAAAGTATTGTGTCTACCTGACCCTTCACACATAAGATGGGGACGTGTAACTTTACAAAATTGTGTAGTTGCCAGGCAACTAAGGTTAAAAGTCATTTGACGGAAGGTCAAATGTACATTTTTTCTGTCTAAAACTCCTGCAAGTCGGTTGAAGCGATTTTCCTCAAGACTTGGTGGGTAAAGTATCCTAAGGTGTAAAACTGTCTTGTAGACCCTAGAAGTAAAGGTAAAAGGTCAGAGGTAAAAGGTGTAGAAATCTTTTGCCATCTGTATTAGGTTCATTGGTGCAATGCTAACAGTTTATTTTCCAAAGTTACTGGTCTAATTCACTTACCCATGGTAAGTGAAAGTCCATAATTAAGGAAGGGTTTAAACGTGTTCGTGTGGGTGTGTTTCCAGTTTTGTTTTGTAAATATGTCCTAAACAGCCAGGCAATTTTGTTCAAACTTAAAGGAAAGGTACCTAGGTAAAATCCTAGTACACCATAATATGTGGCTTTCATTTCACTCGAGATAAAGGTCATTTGATGAAAGAAAATGCATATTGTTGAGCAAAAATTTGTGAAACGAACTGTCCCTACTGGGCTGGTCCGACTTTCCTGTAACTAGGTTGGAAGGTACCTCACAGTTGGAAACTGTATCTTGCGGGCCTCGTAAGTAAGGATCAAAGGTCAGAGGTTATAGACCAGAGGTGAAAGGTCAAACTGTGTAAAAATCGTGTTTTAGCTATTATTCTAAGTCATAGTTATCATGGAAACTGAGGTCAAAGGTCACGTAATCAAAGGGACATATTTTTTCAAAAACTGCTCTTAGTTATGATATGGATGACCGATTTTTTCAAACACGGTGAAGCATTATCCCATGGTGTGAAATTGTCTCGTAGACTACTAGTAGTAAAGTAGTAAAGGTTAGAGGTCAAAGTGCTGAGATAATTTCCCATATGTATTGCATTTATTAGTGATGTAGATGACATGAGGTGTTTCTGCCGAAAGGGACTGAGTTTGCCACTTATGTTTGTCTCCACACTTCTGCTTAATCAAGTATAAACTAACTGTCAGTTAATCCTGTCTGGTCAGCAACCTGTTCACTCAGCCATAAAATGGCTTGCAGCAGATGTTTGCCTCGCCATTGTATTTCCACAGAGAAGTCTATTTACCCTTGAGTGTGTTTGCTTACACAAGAGCAACAGTAAGGAATCTTATCTAGTATTGTGGTTTTCAAACACCGCCGATTTCAGTGGATTTGAGCTTCGGAAGAAACACGGCATGAACCGACAGTTGTCATCATCGCTGCTCCTAACTAAAGTTATCACCTTGAAACTTTTAAAATAAGTTAAAATGACATCAATGACCTCAATGAGTAGAATGAGTTGCATGACGTGTGTTGGCGATGGGATATGCAAGCCCATGCATTGCTCTCTTACGTTTTTTTTTCGTTTGTGTTTTGTTTTCAGGAGGAGGTTAATTTTCCCTAAAAAAGTTCCACATACCTTTAACTAGAATTATGCTTATATAAATTGCAACTTGAGAGTGCTGCTAGAATATTGTTCTATAACTGTGTTCTGCACTTTGGGTCAAATTTCACTCAATATTCATATTGCTGTAATCCCTAATCCTACCCTCATGACTTTGGCACTAAAACTAAAAGCTGGACAGATCTGTCAAACGACACTAAGTTTGTTGATAGATTATAAGTTGTTTACATTCCAACTTTGGCAAAGTTTAGAGAAATGTCCCAATTATTTCAAGAACGTCTTAACATAACGTGCATGCATTCTACCCACTTTAGAAACCACTTTTACATAGCTATTTGCTTCATTTTAATATGATGGAAAGGATAAGTCTATAGATTGTTCAGTGTTAACAGAAATTCTAATCTATTATACCTCTTGAACCCCCCCCCCCCCATTAAGCAGACACTGTC
The DNA here is from genome assembly GCA_029531755.1 of Holothuria leucospilota. Taxonomy (NCBI): domain Eukaryota; kingdom Metazoa; phylum Echinodermata; class Holothuroidea; order Aspidochirotida; family Holothuriidae; genus Holothuria; species Holothuria leucospilota. The sequence goes on from CM055973.1 coordinate 1,988,757, forward strand.
TGGGAACGATATCAAGACACCATCTGTAATGTTCGCTGTGCTAGTTTGAGCATGTTGTCATCATTTGTCAAAGACGGCATGGCTGGCTAACATTTCCACTGCACACTATATTGCATGTATGTATACACTGTACTCGACGCATAGGTGGCTTCTTTTGATATTTGTGTGTCCATGGGTGTGGAATTTTTGGAAGTTGTGAGTTGTAGTGAATGTGCTGCAGAGTGTCAGGACTAGACGGTTTGCAGTGAATCTAGGCCAATAGATCATTTAGACAACAACTATGTGGAAGTCTCACTGTAGTGAAAGTCACCCCTGAAAGGAGCTCAAATATTGGATAAGCAATGTTCTAGCAAATTCATTCAATATGATCATATTTCATTTAAATGAAGAGGACAAATGTGAAAAAATATGTTTTTGAAGGAAAGAACCGATTACCTCCCCCCATATTTCCAAAAAAAAATGAAAAAAAAATAAAAACATAACAATCAATAACAAAGAAATACACAGCAAATGACGTTATCGGCATAAATTTACATTTAATGAGCCAAAATTACGCCATACCAAATCATCAACTTCTATCGTTGATAATTAGGTCTCAGTTAAAAATATTCCTAAAATGATTTAAAATATGTCAAAATTATTAATTAATACTAATTAACACTTGTATTACTACTGTAGGTGCAGAAAAGTGTAATCATTATTAAAAAAATTATAAAGCGTCAAATATACAGGAAAGTGATCAAAAGCGTTGTACAAAGTAAAAGCAGAACATGAAAGTGACAAAGAAAATGACAAAGAAAAAAAGCTTACAGACAAACAAAGCAGAATTAGAAGTACTAACCAAAATAAAGACGATAAAAATAGGTTTTTTACCTTTTCTTAAAAGTTTAAGGTGTCAGAAGTGCGGATATCAACAGGCAAACTATTGCAAAGCTTGGGAGCTGTAAAAGACAAAATACGTTCACCTAGTTTAGAGTAGACCCTGGACACAAAGAGACCAGAGCGACTTACGGACAAATACAATAGCTACTAGCTTTAATAGACAGCAAATCCTTAAGATAAGCAGGTCCCTTGCCACTGAGCGCATTAAATTTGGGTAAGAAGCCTAAACTATAATCTGTAGATAATTGGTTACCATTGAACTTTTTAGGAGAGGAGTGATATGTGTAGAAGATGGAACATTAAATAAAACTCTAACAGCAGCATTTTACATACTCTGTAACTTGTTGATAAGATAGATACGTAAACCACAGTACAAACAGTTAGCATGTTCAAGGTGACTAAAAACAAGGGTAAGGATTGGAATATGACAACCCCGAAAATTGAGAAACTTATTAATCCTACAAAGTTGACAAAAAGTAATTTGACATCTCTTATTGATTTCAAAGTCAAATTGCAATGTTTCGTACAAAAAATGTTGATACTGTCTTAGAAAGGTGTTAGTAAATCCAAACATTTTGTTAAAATATTTATTAAATTTCTACTAGCGAAATATTGACAGCTCAGCCCATTACATAATCAGTCTACACTGAATACAATGGAAACACGCAGGACACCATGATCCCTTTAATCAACAACTGGTTTGCTTTGCATTAAATTTTACAACTCATTTTCTCCTCCATAATACGTTTTCGTAATGCGAATGCATGATGGGTTATGGTTATACCAATAAGGAACTTTATTCCTGTTTAATCCACCGTCAAACGACAATTGAAAACGTAAAGATTTGCAATCTTTGTGTTTTCAATTGCAAATCTTTGCTGGCTAATGCAAGGAGATGACCCTCTACCTTAGTTGCTTCAAGTTCACATTAGGTTGCACATAATATAGCGTTGTCTACAAATATCTCCAAACCACAAGTTGGAATATCATAAATACTGAACAAAAAAAAAGTAAAGTAAGTTGCTCCATCCCATTTGGATATAGATTTTTGTGAAAAACGAGGTCGTCCTTAAATTTCTGACTTCGTTACGTTTAAAAGTTTTCGTTTCGTTTTCAAAGGATAGCAGTTTTTCATAAAACCATTCAACACGTATTTCACAGCTGAGTTTCCCAAGAAGGAGGATATAAAATATATTTTCTAATTGGATCTTCTTTAAATTACTTACTCTGCAAGAAACAATAAACACAATTACCCCCAAAAGGTGAGAACATCATCCATGTTTTCTTTGTTCACACCGGTAGAGCACGTTGTTCATAAGGAGTGTCTCATTGGAATAGAATTTGCAGGACACAATTCAGAAGGGAAAAGAGTAATGGGCATAGTAGAAAACAAGGGAATAACTTGCCAAGTCTTTGCAGAGCCTTGCTGGCTTTTTGACGTCCCCGAATCCTGGACCCTTGAAGATGCAGCTACTGTTCCAGCAGTTTATTGTTCTGTTTTCTACGCCCTTGTTGTCCGTGGACAAGTGAAAGCCGGGGAGTCTATTCTTATTCATTCTGGATCTGGTGGTGTTGGACAAGCGGCAATAGCTGTAGCCTTAAGTTATGGTTGCAAAATTTATACGACAGTGGGTGAGTACATTTTCACTGTATTAAACATCATTGAGAAAACTGCGATAACTTACGGAAGTACAATAACACCTCACAAACCTTATTTAAACATTTCGTATCTTTTGGAATTTCATTTTCTCTACAGGAACGCACGAGAAACGAAAATTTCTCATGCAAAAGTTTCCAACGTTAACTCAAGACTGTTTTGCGAGTTCACGTGATAATTCTTTCCAAAGGCACATCATGAGGCAAACAAACGGTTTAGGAGTTAACCTTGTGTTAAACTCGTTATCTGAAGAACTTTTTGAAGCTAGTCTGAGCTGCCTGTCTAAATCTGGGAGGTTCTTAGAAATTGGGAAGTACGACTCATCGCAAAATAGGCAGATAGGTATAAACATAGTACACGAATTTAATTCTTTCTTTCACCTCTGCTAATCTGTTCACTTCGGTTAATCTGCTTGTTGGTGTAGTACAGTTGTAGTCACCTAAACAAGCAAACATCAGTATAATTAGATAAAAAAATACCCTTTTCATAGGTACGGCCATGTTTTTGAGGAACTGTTCCTTCCACGGGATACATCTTGATCACCTCTTTGAAAAAGGTCACCCTGAAAGGTCAACTGTTGCAGACTTGATGAAGGAAGGTCTAAGAAATGGCATAGTGCGACCCCTCCCACGTACTGTGTTCAACCAAGATGAAGTGGAAAGTGCATTCAGATATATGGCAACAGGCAAACACATCGGCAAGGTGCTAATTAATGTGAGTATCTAGCTTGTGGTGTAACTACGTATATGGAAGGGCAGTTTCTCTAAAATATCCCATTGCAGCACGTTCCGTACTGTTGCGGAACCATTTAGTTGTCTGCTGCCATCTATGTATTACTTTGAGGTACTGGAAAATTCCAGGGAGAATTATGCTAATTAGCTCGTGTGTTGACACTAACTATTTGTACTAGGTTTTTTGATTGGAAGGAAAAAGAACCGAGATCGGAAGAAAAGATTCCCAGTTGGGGAATAAAATGTGACAGTAACGTTGTACTTTATTTAAGGAAACCTCTCGGCGAAATAAATCGTTTAGTTGAACCAGGAGAACTTTGTTTGTTTGTATTGTTTCCGGCGTTTGTCAGTTGGATCCGGAAAATTATGGTGCCGAAACCCGGGACGATCTTGAGATTTCCTTGACTGGAGAAAATAGTTTGACGTTACTGTGTGTAAGTGGCCGAGATAGACTATGGCAAATAGGCCTATATTCGTTAGGCTTGGGGCCTAACGTTAGTGCGTAAACCAGCGCAAACAGTGTTAATACACGACTAGTGACAGTACTGTAATATAAAGTACTGAGTTAGCAGGGTAATCATATCGATAGCAGTCAACACGTGAAGGTCTTAAGTGACTCGTGTTTTGTAGCATCATAACTCAGCCTGGAACACTACTAATAGCTTGATAGCCTAGCCAAAGTTTGGCTTCAGTCTGAAGTAACAATGGAAAAGGCTAAGAAAACAAGAATGGCTGAGAAGGGTTGGTTGTCACGGGCAGCCAAGGAATTGGACAGTACCATATCTAAAGAAGGGGTCACGTCAGTAGAAATTGAAATCTCGTTATCAAATTTTAATCAACGCTTAGCAAAGGTGGATGAAGTTCAATCAACAATAGAATCATTAACTGATCTAGCTGAAATTGACAAGGAGGTAGCTTCAGCTGCTGATTACCGGGAACAGGTCACAGAAATCAGGAAAACAGCCTACCTGGTATTGGAAAAAATGAAGCAGGCAAAAGCCAGTAGGCCTACTGTACCATTATCACAAGTAGATCCAGGCATGAGGGGTCATGAGGTGGAACATGATCATGTGTCACTTGGAGCAGAAGCTAACAGTGTCCCTAGTCATCCTAAAAGTGCCACAAGGTTGCCAAAGTTGCAGCCGCAAAAGTTTGCCGGAAATATTGTTGAATGGCAAGCCTTTTGGGATCAATTTTAAGCTGTTGTACACAACTCAGACATTTCACCAGTCAACAAATTCGCATATTTGCAGGCATTATTAGACGGAGATGCAAAAAGGTGCATCCAAGGCCTATCCCCAACGGCTAAGCATTACAGTGTTGCGTGTGATCTGTTGAAAGAACGTTACGGTAAACCGGAAAAGATAATATTTGCCCATATCCAAGCCTTACTTAATCTCTCCCCACCGCAGTCAAAAGGACGCCTCACCCTTCCTGTGTTATGGAACATGCAGGATGAGTTGCTAGCCCATGTACGTAGTCTGGAATCCCTGGGGATAAGTGGGGAAAAGTATGGTTTCTTCCTGACGCCGGTCATTCTTAGTCGTCTACCTCAGGACATACGCATGGAGTGGGCTCGTGAAGGTGAAGGGAAGGAAAGTGACCTTGATTTTCTCCTACAATTCTTAAAACGGGAACTACAGCGTAGAGAGAGATCGGATGTTTTCAGAGGTGTATCATCAGCTAGTAGAGATAGCCCATCTTCGGAGACCAGATATAAATCCCCACCTACTGTGTCAGCATTACAAGCTGCTTCAAAAGAATCTCATTGCGGCTTTTGTGGGAAAGGCCATTCAAGTGGCAAATGTTGGGATGTATTGCGATTGTCTGTTAACGAACGGCACCAAGCGATATCTCGTGCTAAGTTGTGTTTTCGATGTTTGAGTAGTGATCATTTTGCTAAGAAATGCAGAGCTTTGTGTTCATATTGTAGGGGCAAACATCATGAAATGTGTTGCAAAAGTAAGTGGGGTGCCAAAGATACAGGTATCTACCAACCACCAACACATAGTGAAGCTGCTGTTGCCAAGCCACAGCAGTCATCGGTACGTAGTGATCTGACACCAGAATCTGTCCCATTTGTGCCGCAGGTGCCTATGCCTAGTGAGAGGGCCAGAGGTCCCCCAGACAATGCAGCAGTTATTTCACCAGTTAATGTCTCATTGCATTCTAAGTCTCATATGTATAAAGTGTTACAGACAGCTAAGGTAATGGTGTTTGGGGAAAAGGGGGCAGTTGAGGCAACTTTACTGTTTGATAGTGGGTCAGACCGGTCCTATATTTCATCTAAGCTAGTTCAAAGGGTGGGACCAAAGTGGAAGTCAACCGAGTCCCTTTCCTACTCATCATTTGGAGTTAGTGTTGGCAGTGGGGAGACTGAGAGGAATGTATATGAGGTGGGGTTACAGGGGTCCAAGTGTAGCACAGGTAGTAGTTGCATACTTCAAGCTGTGGAGGTTCCAGTTATCTGTGCTCAATTAAGTCGCCCTAAGGTTCCTCATGAGTTCATGCAAAATTTGGGTCCTTTGCAGTTTGCAGATGACTATGAGGATAACAGACAGGTAACCATAGATATTTTGGTGGGTTTGGATTTTTATTGGTCCTTTGTAAAACAGGGCATGGTCAGAATGTCAAATGGTCCTGTCGCCCAAGAAACACATTTTGGTTGGGTCCTTTCGGGGTCATGGTTGAACAAAGGAGGTCATCAGGGTTACAGTGCCTCACAGTTGTTGTGTTTAAATGACATACCTGAACAGGCATTGCATAAATTTTGGGATTTGGAAACGGTTGGTATTAGAAGTATTGAGAAGCCACCTGTTGATAACATTCTTGAAAGATTCTCAGCATCCGTTCAGTTCAGTGACAATAGATATACAGTAGCATTACCATGGAAATCAGATGTTGATCGTTCAAGGTTATTGAATAATGAAGCCTTAGCTATGAAGCGCACAGATCGACAGGCTAACAGACTGTCCCAAGATCCTAAGTTAGAAAAGCAGTACAATAAGGCTTTGGTAGAAATGGAGGAAAGTGGGGTCATAGAGGAGGTACCAAATTCAGAGTTAGTTAGCCCATATCCTACTTACTATATGCCTCATCGCCCTGTAGTGCGGGATAGTAGTGTATCTACCAAAGTGAGGCCAGTTTTCGATGCCTCTGCCAAAGGAGTTAATGGCGTATCTCTTAATGATTGCCTAGATGAGGGTCCATGTCTGCTACCTGATTTAGTGAGCATTCTGTTACGGTTTAGGAGGTGGCAAATAGCCCTTGTATCAGATATTACTAAGGCCTTTCTACAGATTAATGTGCAGATTGAAGACAGAGATGCCCACAGATTTTTCTGGAAAATAGGGAACAATGTCAGAGTTATGAGGTTTACAAGGGTTCCCTTTGGAAATTGTGCAAGTCCCTTCCTGCTGAATGCAACAGTTAAGCATCACTTGTCGAGAGTCCCTCCTTCACATACAGTTGATGAATTGAGAGAAAATTTGTATGTGGATGATTGGTTGTCGGGGGCAGATAAGGAAGGGGACGCATTTGCTATGTTCACTGAAGCTCAAGGAATTATGGCTTCAGCTGGTATGCATTTGTCAAAATGGAAGACAAATAGTGACTTAGTTGCAAACAAGATCTTCAAAGAGTCTAGTGGAAAGTATTTAGAGAGTGAATCTATCAAGGTCTTAGGATTGGGTTGGCAAGCGTCAAGTGACAGTTTTGACTTCACAGGATTTGAGGTTCCCAGTGACTTGTATGTCACTAAAAGGGTAGTTTTGAGTATTATTGCCCGAATGTTTGACCCACTGGGGTTTTTGACGCCCTTCATAATGAAGGCTAAAATTATCTTCCAACAGTTGTGGCAAAGCGGTGTTGGATGGGATGAATTAGCTCCACAAGAGTTGAGGGAGGATTTTCTACATTGGGTGGAAGGATTGAAATCTATTTGTCATTTGTGTATTGAAAGACGCTATTTTGGATCATATGCTTGGTCAAGTTTGCAGGGGCTTGAGGTACATGCATTTGGGGATGCCTCAGAGAAGGGCTATGGAACAGTTGTGTACCTCAGAATCCCAGTGGGAAACAAATACAGAATGTCCTTTGTCATGGCAAGGAGTCGGGTGGCTCCAATTAAGAAAGTAACCTTGCCAAGACTTGAGTTGCTTGGGGCATTGTTGACTGCCCGAACAGTTGGTTTTGTAATGAAAGCCTTGAGTTTATCTGTAACTTACAAGTGTTGGACAGATTCCATGGTGGCATTGTCATGGATTAAGGGTGATCCTAGTAAGTACAAAACATTTGTGGGGAATAGGGTGCGAGAAATTCATCAAATTGTTGATCCCTCTTGTTGGAATCATTGTCCAGGGAAGGGTAACCCTGCAGATTTGATCACAAGAGGTGCCTTTGCACATCAGCTAGTTAAGTCCAAACATTGGTTTGAGGGTCCTGATTGGTTACAGGAATCTGAGGGTACCGAAAGGGAAGAAGCAGTGCTTGCATCTGCTAGTCACCCTCAGTCAGTAAAGGAAATGAAAACGGTGAAACCTCATCAGGATGAGGAAGTGAGTAACCCCTTTGATGTGAAACGGTGGGGAACATTGACAAAGGCAGTTAGAGTTGTGTCCTTTGTGTTAAGGTTTGTAGACAGATTAACACATAGGGAAATACGGGCAGGTTGTCTGATTAATGATGAGTTACAACGTGCTAACACAGTCTTGATCAAGTCAGTACAAAGAGAAGTGTACCACTCTGAAATTGTTGCGTTAAGAAGTGGTAAGAATGTAGCTTCAGGTTCCAGCATTGCTAAATTAACACCCTTCCTGGGAAAGGATGATGTGTTAAGGGTAAAAGGACGGCTGCAACTGTCTGATTTGTCTTATGATGAAAAGCACCCAGTTATTTTACCCAAAGGCTACTTCAGCTGGCTATTGATTCGCTCGTATCATCTTAAGTTAAAACATGCTGGAGTGGAATCCCTTGTCTCTAATTTGAGAAATAGATACTACGTTGTGGGTGTAAGAAGACTGGCTAAGTCAGTGAAAAGGAACTGTGCACCATGCCAGCGGTTAGATGCATTGCCGTGCAATCAGACAGCAGCACCTCTCCCCCCCCAGAACGGGTACAGCAGTCTCCTCCCTTCTCTGTCATTGGGATGGACTATGGGGGTCCTCTGTACTGTTGTGACTTCCCAGGAAGGAAATTTTATATCTTATTGTTTACTTGTTCTATTATCAGAGCAGTTCATATTGAACTGGTTGATTCATTGTCTGTACAAGATTTTCTTTTGAGTTTTAGAAGGTTTGTAGCAAGGAGAGGCTTACCAGTTGTTATTTATTCGGATAATGCCAAAACCTTTGCCAAAGGGCAAACTAAGTTACTCGAATTGTATGGAAGTGAATGTCCTACGTGGAAGTTTATAGCCCCACGGGCACCCTGGTGGGGAGGCTGGTGGGAGAAGTTGGTGGGTTCCGTTAAGTCTGCCCTGAAGAAGTCTGTAGCACGTGCTTCGTTGACCAGGCAGGAGTTAGAAACAGTCTTGCATGAAATCGAGGCTTGTATTAATTCTCGTCCTTTGACTTATGTGGGAACTGACGTAAATGATCCCGCCCCCCTTGAGCCCCTCACATTTTCTGTTGGGTAGAACAATCTCTTGCCAACCAGAGACTGGGCAAGAAACGGTCACAACTAGGCAAGATTTAGTGGATAGAAGTTTGTTATGTAAGCATCGTGCTGACTTGTTCTGGGAAAGATGGAAAAATGATTATCTCAGAAATCTTCCTCCAGCCATCCAGAAGTTTAAAGCCAAAAACCATTTGGAAATTGGTTCTGTGGTCCTGATCAAGGAAAATAGGAGACCACGAATGAAATGGGATTTGGGGGTTGTACTGGAAATGTTTAGAGGTTGTGACAATTTGGTGAGAAGTGTAAGGTTGAGAATTCCTACAGGAGTTATAATCCGACCCATTCAGAGGCTGTGTTATATGGAATTGAACGTCCCTCAAAAGGAGTCTTCTATTGAAGCCAAATTGGCTGAAAGTGAGCCTTTAGAACCAGATTGTTTGAAACAGCGTTTAGTGGTTAAAACAAAGGGTAGTGCACCCAGCACAGGGCATTGCACTCGTTCGGGTAGACAAATCGTACCAAGGAAATTGTTAGACCTATAGTATAATACGCTTGGTGGTGTTTGTACTCAATATTCTATTGTACTGGTGTGTGAAGCCAATGGGTACTTTGAAGTTTATTGTGTTTAAAGAAGAAACAAAAGTGTAAATCCTGGTTGTCTTTTGAAGGTTTGACGTTTAGTTTGTATTGTACTCTATATGATCTTTATTTAATGTTATTGATGCACCATGTGTATTGTAGAGTGGACTCTCCAATGTGGGGGAGGATGTTGCGGAACCATTTAGTTGTCTGCTGCCATCTATGTATTACTTTGAGGTACTGGAAAATTCCAGGGAGAATTATGCTAATTAGCTCGTGTGTTGACACTAACTATTTGTACTAGGTTTTTTGATTGGAAGGAAAAAGAACCGAGATCGGAAGAAAAGATTCCCAGTTGGGGAATAAAATGTGACAGTAACGTTGTACTTTATTTAAGGAAACCTCTCGGCGAAATAAATCGTTTAGTTGAACCAGGAGAACTTTGTTTGTTTGTATTGTTTCCGGCGTTTGTCAGTTGGATCCGGAAAACGTACAGTGCGTATACACTAACGGTATAGGCATACCGGTCACACACTAAAGGTATGGCCATAGGCCTAGCATAGCAAAGTAACGTTATTATGAACACTGTAAAAATCATGAAAATACTCCCACTTGCCTTTCTGTCATGATATTCTTACACTTGTAGACGGCTATATCACTCCATCTTGCTATAAAATGACCATTATTAGACAAATGAACACCAAATAGTCGAAATAGAATAGGATTAGTGTGTGCAGTAGTCACGCTACAGTGCACATAACGCTACAGTGTGTAATCGATATGGCCTTTTGACCTTGCCGCTGTTTGTACAGAGCAGTCTGAGATTTAGCAGTCTGAGATTTAGCAGTCTGAGATTTTGCAATCTGGTGGCGCTAGACCTATTCTGTTTAGGCCTGTTCTAGGCTAGAAAAAATTGGAAGGCCGTGTGAAGCAAAATGTTTTTACAGTTTTGAAATCGGTTGTAAAATGACGGAGACATGATTTTTCCGGAGCTTGTTTTCGGTGAAAAATTGGGCCAATTTTTGGTCAATTTTGAGACATCTTCTATAATTTTTCCAAAACTACATAACCCTGGAAATTTGCGTTTCTAAATGTGGTTATTATAGACAGAGTGTATTGAAAAAAAAAAGGGTGGTGAAGTATTGAATTGTATAAAAAACTCGCCCAAAAATTTCAAAATTTTGAACCAAAACAAATATTTTGACCTAAATTCCCCCGAAAATCGTCGTTGAGACTCCCCAAAAAAGCTGGTAGTTTTGGACAGGTCTTTCCTTCATCTTTTGTTTGGTACCTTAATCATGCTTGTAAAATGTTCTGTTATGAAGTTACAAATTTTCAAACTGAACATGTCTCAAGGGGTCGGGGTGACCTCCAGTCTGGTAATGGGATGTACGGAAAATATTATCAAGGGAAAGGTAACAAAACATTTCGCCGACCAGTTTTCTTTCCAAGCTGCATTACAGGAGTTTTTGCTTACAGGGATTAACTTATGCGTTATGAATAATAACTTAAAAGGTCAATCTTTCCTTTGGACAAATAGCTTTGTGTAATAAAACACCGTGACAAAAGTGACCACGGGAAGTCTAATGTTGGGAAATTGCATTTCAAAGCAGCCCTGTTATAGCTGTGTTTACGTTTACATGAGGCGCCAACGTACTGCAAATTATAAGAAGTAATATATGTTACTTCATCGACCTTTGATATTCAAGGAGTCTAATGAAATCTTGTTGGTGTTTGAGTGTTCAAAGTGGTGCTGAATGTGTATTGCTTTTGAAACATTCACATCAACTGTTACAGATAATCTTACAATATTCGGTTAGAATATATTCTCAACGAGGGGAGCCTGCGTATATGTAGGTCTGTTTGGGTAGTCCTCAACGCAATATACAAGTTATTTGCACTACATTTGTCCGATTATGACTGTCGTTTAACTGTGGCAAGGATTGCTCTCCAAAAACGGATGAGTCTACTGTGCTACTTTTGATCCAGAATTATCAGTATGTGATCGATTAGAGTCGTCCCAGAGACATGTGAAAGTACTTCAAAAATATCATGGTGAGAATCTTTTGTTAAAGCTGGTAGTGTTCCATCAGCCCCAATAAGACAACTTGGAAGTAATCCGCTTGCAGAACAACGGCCACGTAAGTGATATGTAAATATAGTTTAAATTGATACTTGCGAGGGTCATCGGGTTCTTGTGCTTTCAAACATGCTGGTTTTGTACTTTTTGCCTCGCATGGTTGTGTTGTTAGAGTTCTTCATCTGTAGTTTCATTTAGTGGCTTGGTCGATTATTGCTTCGGGGTTGTTCTCAAAGGTGTATCAGCATTCTTGGATATGCAAATCTAAAGTCTTCTATTCCTTGTAAGTAACCGTCTGCAGGTCGGAGAATTCGTAAAACCCATCTTCTGTGTAAAGTGTAAAATATGAAGACACCAATGCAGCAACAGGACATCCTAGTCGTTTTGACGTAAGATGGCTTCAAACCTTTAGAGGCAAGTCAAGTGACGATTCACTTAGTAGAATTATAGCCATTTGCAATAGATGAGCGAAGGTTGAAGGTTTTTGAATTGGAGGAATATGTGTGGCCACCCAATCTTTGGAATCGAATATTTTAATTAAATGTATTGGTACATGAACCTAATAAGGACAATTCCGAAAATTTGTAGTAATATTTGTCCGAAAACTTTTCAAAGTTTCCGATCCTTTTTATTTCATGACCCATCAGGCAAATAGCACACGGTGACAACGTTGCATGACCATGAAAGTTTACGAGCTTCCAAGAATCATAAGGCGTTAGAGGATGGCAGGTGTGTGTGTGTGTGTGTGTGTGTGTGTGCTAAAATACCTTTCAGCTCCATAAATAAGAAACTTAAACTGTTTTAATTCCTTTACACTGTGATTTATACTAAACGCTGATGAAGTGTTTGCAGTTAGTCTACTACAGGGATGTGCATACGATGATTAAACCTTAATTGTATAGCTATAAAGAACGCAACGATTACTAGTTTACCTCTGTTTGTTTCTTTTCTTGCTACTAGATAAAGTTTGAATCAAACCCAGTGAGCTCTTCAGTTACTTATTCCGGTATCCAACTCATTGCTGGATATTTTTTGATTCTATCGTGCCTACTAGGATGATCTTTAGTCAATTTGAAACACTATAATATGTAAAGCTTTCTGTAATAATGCAAACAAACCAGAACCAACTTTACATATTTCTGACTTTGAGACACTGTCTTGTATTCCATATACCTTCGCAAGTAATACAAATGAGACATACTAAACAAGAAATATTCCTCTAAGTCTAAGAATAAAGTGCGATGCCTTATTTGGTCGTTCCCAAGCAGTGGATTCCTCTAAAACTCTCTGCTGTTATGTATAGTAGTCTATAACGCCTTAAGTAGTTGCACTGTACAAAGGTTTCGTAAAAGAAATTCTTGTGGAGTTTTTTCGGAGTTTTGTAGTTACTACTAAATTGAGATATTCTAAGAAACGAGGGATATCAACTTTTAAGTTTTCTTTTTTTTTGAAGTGTGACTGACGTTATCCATAAGATACCACGTCGGCAATTCCTGACGGTGGGATGACTTTAAGTTTCCCATCAAACAAGTTGCCGCTGAATACCATATAGTAATATATCTTGGCCAAAGGTGATGCGTGACTAAATAATGCCCCTGGATCAAAAAAATTGAGACCATTGTGATTCTTTTTCGCTGCATGCACTGAATAAATTTTTGAAAAAACGATGTCTGCACGACTTTTGTGTTTTGTGTCATAAGACAAAGTCAAAAATGTTTAGGAACCTTTACCAAATAAACACGTCATAGGCCGGAGTATAACAGAAGTTCGAATCTTTGGCACTTTCTCATGGGACTATAGCAGCATTTTACAAGTAATATTAGCTTTCTTTATATTATTTAAGCAGAGAATATGGCCAAAACCAGCCCGCCAATTTACCCCCTACACCCTTTCTTTGGTGCTGCGGTACTCCTTTGGCCTTTCCAAAGCCTTAACCGGTATAAGGTGCTTGTTATGCTTTTCATTCGTGTATTTTTATCCGTGATATCAACTTAAATATTATTTTCACAATTTGTAATTCCTTTCTGTTGACTTCACTGCTAGGTAACAAGGGACCTCACAGATTAACCATTAGTTTAGTTTACAGAGTTAAGCAGGCCCCTTTTCCTAATATACTTTTAGTTTCAGTTCAATCTTTCCTCTTCATTAGGAACTATACACAATAATATAGGTACAATAGACGAAATAACATAACAATGTAATTAATGGCAAAACATAACGATAGAAGGAAGGGGAACCAAAGGAGAGTGAAAGCGTTTTATACTATGATGACTAAGGCTAGACCAAGTATTGTAAACATAACAAAGTAGTACAAGTTTGAGGTGATGATTTAAGTGCGTAAAGTGGATACATCAAACGTGATGTATATCTCGTTTTCCAATATTGAAAATTGTTGGAAGGAATGGCAGGGCAACAAAAGGTCCTACATATGGTCTTTTAATTACTACAGTTTTCCTGATTACTGCTTACTGGACCTACTATTTTTCCAAAACTATTGACAACATTTCATTGTAAACTTGATTACAAACTTTGTTCGCCGAGGACACAGCCGACTGGAAAGTGAGTTTAACATCTTTGGCGTGGAGTCTGACCTTACCCTTCTTAATGTCATTCGCATAGACCTCGATGGATTCGCAGCCGACGAAAGTTTTGCAATGTTGTATAGAGTTTGAAGTAAATCCATAGTGTTATCCCTCACTTGTGCTCTGTGGTTACCTTGCACAAGAAACTCATTGGAAAGCTTGTTACGAAAAGCATCTTGTAGAAGCAGATTTTTAACAAAACATTGAATATCTGCTTTGGGCAACGTTGCGCTCCTGCACTTGCACATTCTGTTTTCATTCCTTTAGACTTTTTCAAGTGTACAATACTTTCCCAAAACATAGATTTATCTTCGCGTACATGTCTTAATACTTTTCCATTCATGTTAAAAAAATTTGAATAAAAAAGTATTTTCCTGACACTGTTAAATGTTAATATATTCTTTTCATTTTTAAGAACAGACAGTAACGTATTTTATTTCATCTCAGTTCTTTGTCTTAACCAAAGAATCGATGATGATGTTCTTTACACGCCTTTTGCTTAATTTTATCTTCTAATCAGTTAACCCCAGCGAAGACATCAATCTCAAGACCAAATCAGTTAAGGTTCTCAAAACCTAGACAGAGCTGTGACCCAAATAAGGTCTACTTGATTGTTGGTGGTCTTGGTGGCTTTGGATTAGAACTCGCTAATTGGCTGGTTTCAAGAGGTATTTAAGGACTTGAGTAAATAAATTGTACTATAAATGATGATTATAATAGATAAGTTGATGGACCTTTATCAGGGGAGGGGGATTTATTAACACTTATAAATCACTTCCTTGGAATGAGCATTCTAAGTATGCATATCCATAAATCTACAAGCAATAAGAAGCCGTTGTTAGTTCAAGTAAAAATTTCAACAGACGTAAACATGCCAGGCTTAGGCAAATGGAATAACGTATTGAATTTACCCCGGGGTATGTGTTCTTGCAACCCTTGGAGGGCACTAGTAATTGTATATGGCATCAATCGGACTCTCAAATCTATTTTCTTTCTTGCATGACAAACGTTGTGAAAATTCTGTCTTTACTGAATAACTTCGTAGAACTCTTGTCATTAATTAATTTTGTGCACACCGAATAATATGTAAATACATTGATACTTTCAATGTAAAACGTTAGATATATTGGAACTGTGTAAGGAGCATCAATACCTGCATAACCTTACATTCATTTCATGCAGTTAAAAGCAAACGCAAAAAGCAAATAAGAGATTAACATGAACAACTTTTCTTCTTTCATTTTTGTGTAAGGATGCAAAAAGCTAGTTATCACCACAAGGTCTGGCATAAAGCATGGATATCAAAGCAGGTGCTTTCATCATTGGCTGAGTCGTAGCGTAGTGGTAGAGCTTTCTCGACTGGATGTTTCAAAACTTTCTGACTGTAACAAAGTTCTTCGACAGTGTCAGAATATGGGGCCGATTGGTGGTATATTCAACTTGGCAATGGTACGCAAATCGGTGACTTAATTCACTGTGGTGTATTTGTTGCTGTGCATTA
This sequence comes from Holothuria leucospilota, assembly GCA_029531755.1. Classification (NCBI taxonomy): domain Eukaryota; kingdom Metazoa; phylum Echinodermata; class Holothuroidea; order Aspidochirotida; family Holothuriidae; genus Holothuria; species Holothuria leucospilota. The sequence goes on from CM055973.1 coordinate 2,004,385, forward strand.
GCAGCAGACAGTTTAATATTGTGTAAAGTAAAAAGTGCAGAGGCATTTAGTTATTGAGAAACCTGTGCAAAGGAATCAGAATTTCACTATTTTCAGGCAAACTAACATATGTGCAATGCCCATGGCAGTTTAGAAAATCATAAAAAGTGCAAGACCTAGTTATATACAGTTACTGATATAAGGATTTAACCCCTTCAAAATAGTCTGACTTCAAAAAGAAAGTAAACTTTGAAATTGTCAACTAGATGAGCCTAAACATTTTCTTTACGTTAGTTTTAGTCAAAATACGCAAGTAGCCACAGCCATTGGTGTACAGCGATGATGCAGAAAATTCATTTCCTGCATACTTGCTTAAATAGTTAAAATTATGAATTTCAACTTGCCAAAATGTAATAAAACAGAAATATTGTGTCCACAATATGTGCAGGGATCAAGTAATCTCCTTAACGTAAAAGAATTGTTTTTTACCAGTATACAATATTACCAGTACTTACTTGGCAAAACAATAAAGAGGACGGCCTCTTTAATGGATTATCTTCTGTCGACTGATCAATTTACCTGAACACAAAAACACAATAGACTGGAAAAGTCTCGGAGACGCATGAACCTAATTTTCGCAGCATACATGCAATGTTAAATGTAATGTCATTTTCATGCATTGAGGCCTACAACGTATTTCATTCCATAACACAATGGCCCAAAATATCTTCTGTGGTCCATTAAACTACTTATAATGAATTTTTTTGCGATTAGTTTCTGAAGTGTTCGTCTTATAAAAGACAGGTATTATAAAGAATGGCATACGAAAATAAAAGCATCTATCATTAGGACACTTATTTCTGGGGTTTTTTGGCTATAAGGGAACGAGTCGAAGGTCAATAAAAGAGAAAGTAATCAACACGCTTAAATGTGTGGACGCAAATCATAGTTGGAAAATGATAAGATCGTAGAAGAAAACACAATTGTCCCAGGACATACTATACATTACCATTACAATATAACGAGTGTTGTTTGAACAGTTATACGTGAAAAGTAGGGCGGTGAATATAGAAAGATGGGGATGTAAAATAAAATTACTTTTCTCAACCAAATTTTTTAGGTCTTGAAAGATGCCCTCTTGGACAATCTAACTCCCGCAGATTTTCAAGAAGTCTGCAAACCGAAGCTCGAAGCAGCACTTAACCTCGATCAGGCAACGCGGCGACTATGTGGTCCTGAATTGGATTGGTTTGTAATGTTCAGTTCTGTAAGCTCAGGGAGGGGTAATGCAGGTCAGTCTAACTATGGATTTGCAAACTCTGCTATGGAGAGAATTTGCGAAAAAAGAACAGAAGATCAACTACCAGGTACTTGTCTTTAAAATAGTTTTAGTTCTTCTTCTCCATTCAATTGAAGGGAGGGAGAGATTCAACTTGTTTTAACACAGGCAAATGCCCCAGTTCCATTTGGGAGAGTGTTGAAATTCTCTCTTCCTCAGAGAGGCTTCTAAGATGTAATCAAATTCCTTCCAATTTTATCATATTATGATGAAATTTCAAGTTCATTCTAGGTTTGTTACGTTGAAATCAGCTAACAATTTTACTTCTACAGGTCTTGCTATTCAATGGGGAGCTGTTGGAGACGTTGGCGTAATAGCAGACTCGGAAAATGGTAATGACACCGTAATTGTTGGTTGCGCAACTCAGACACTGCATTCTTGCTTATCCACTTTGGATTTGTTTTTATCGATCCGAAAGCCTGTGCTCGCCTCCCTTGTGAAAGCACGTTCGAAGGACGTTACTGCTGAATTCAATAGGAACTATGGTATTAGTAACTATATATCCCAATTGTTTGGTATCGATGACATATCCTCTATAAACCAGGACAAAACTTTAGCTGAACTTGGCTTGGATTCAATATTGGTCACTGGGGTTAAACAAACCCTGGAAAGAAATTTTTCTTATTTCCTTAGTGTGAAACAGATACGTTCATTGACAATACGAACACTACTTAACTATGATAGAGAACGCTTGCGAGACGAGCATGAATATGATGAACAGGAAAACTCTGAAATTAAAGCCCATTTCCCACTTATATCACCAATTCTTTCTTGCAAAACTACCAATTGCCTAGTGCGACTAAACACGGGTTCAATTGAAAAAGCTCCAATCTTCCTATTCCATCCTGTGGAAGGTTCAATTGATGTGCAGAGTTGTTGACTCGAGTCTCTGTACCACCCAATGCTCTTCGAATCATACCAAAGTATCCTTTGAAACACACATACGAGCGTAGTGGTAAAGTGGTAAAGTATTTCGCGCACACCATGTTAATCTGCTTTGTGACCTAATTTTTACTTGAACGAAGCGAGTTTAAATGGGGCCGTCATTTGCCATACCTTTATGCCATGCCATGCATCTACTTTAGTTGTTGTTACTGCTTTGGATATAACTTGTGTCGGTTGCTTGTCAAGTCGCCCCCTAGCAAAGTCACCCCTTACAAAGTCGCCCCTCACAAAGTCGCCCCCTGACCAAGTCGTCCCTTGGCCAACAAAGTCGTCCCTTAACAAAATCGCCCCTTACAAACTCGTCACTTGAAAAAGTCGCCCCCTGACAAAGTCGCCCTTCGCCCCTCAGTGGTCCCGCCAAAATTTCTTAAAAACATTAATAATAAATTATTATTATAATAATAGATACAAAGATTTAGTAATCGTTTTAATTAGCTGTTATGAAGTGCCTACGCACTTTTGTGTCTGATTTGACGTCAGGCTTTAGCCTTACGCATAGCCTACAGTGTTTTTGAAACCAACATCTAATTGCAATCTTTTTTTTCCTTCTTTGAAGTTTAGAAAAATTAATCCCGTAATTTTAATTACTTAAAACATTACCTTTTTTATACCAAATGTTACGTAACGTTCAATTAGAATTCTGTGAAAAGTGTGCATATATCGCTCGAACGCTGTCGATCAGTCGATCAGGTTCATACAAAATGCGGGAGCACGTAAGTACAGTAGGTATGGAAACATAGTACGCGATTCTATATCCCTGTACGTACGTACGTACGTATGTACAGTACTGTAGTATTACCGAAGCATACGTAAGTAGGCCTATTGCACATAAAGGGTGCATGAACAAAGACTGTACAATTATCTTTTTGTTTATTATTAATTTACTTGAATCATTTTTAAAAAATTTGCCGGTGGTGACTTAAATTGAACTGAGGGGGCGACTGTGTAGAGGAGCCAGTTTGTAAGGGGCGACTTTGCTAAGGGGTGACTTTGTTGGCCAAGGGGGCGACTTTGTCAGGGGCGACTTTGAAGGGGGCGACTTGACTGGCTCCCCTTGTGTCTTACCCACGTCATCGTGAAGTGTGGGTTCAATGAACTGCCGCTGGGAGCAGTCACGAAGTTGAACATTTTTGATGGATTTTGAAGTCCTTCCTGTTTTCAAAACCCTTTCCACTTTGCAGTGTGATGCAAACGGACTAGACTCAACCCACCAACATTGACAAGCTATCAATGATTTCAAATTTTTGTTCAACTAGGTGTCAAATGAATACATTTTAAAATTTTGTCTTTAATGCATGTTCTCAAACGTAGGTATCGCATTTCAATACAATGCATTTTTATTTTCTAGAAATGAAAGAGGTATTTTGTGTTCGTTAGTTGTTCCACCTATGTAACTAAGCTGAAGGTTACACCTTGCAAAGTGGAGAAAAGACCAAGCAAAGTTGGACTGGGTCCCTTGCCTTCAATCCTAGTGTCAATGTGGCACAGAGGTGCACAAACTATGCCCGCTGAAACCTACACTGCAGACTTATTATTAAATATGAATGAATGACACACTGCTGTAACTTCCAAATTTTCTTCAGACTTCAGTTATTTTCTGCTGCTTCTGCAGTAGAGAATAGCATGTACGATATAGAGTCGAAGTGGACTGCGTTGACAGTATGTAAGTGTGTATTCTGAAATCTCCACTGAAAAGCCGTGTAGTCAGTTGCTATTCCAATCCGCGCCAACGATATCCCACCATGTTTCAACAGAAGTAAGTTTAAGAGCATTGAATTCTTAGAAGGGAACTTATTTAATCAATGGTCTTTTGTTGGCACACCAGGATGTAAGGTTTTGAAAACTGAAAGAGGGTGTTGTTCGTCAAGGGTTCAGGTCAGCTAGGATATCGTAACACGCCAACACGATTTTGACATTTTTCCACTTTTTCTGCGTACCCGCCAGATAACTTCAAAATATGACTACCACTCTTTGGATTGTCCTTGGCGTATACAGTTATTGCAATGGGGAGTGTGCTAATTGGTTCAATGGTTTATTTTACATTACATTCGGTATTTTTGTACATTTTTGCAAAGTTAATATGAGGATCGATGTATTACAACATCCCGCCACTACAATGGAACATTCTCAGAGCACAGGCTGTTTAGTGTATCCCTCTAGAACAAGTTAAATATTTATCCACTTACCCTATGTTGACCTTAGCCTATGGGTTATTGCGGGTTCAAACACACCACAACCGCAGCTCTTAATTTTGTACCTGCCTAGAAATGCTACCGCAAACGATGCTGAAATGCTGAACAGACATGTTGTTCTCTCAAAAAGAAGTACAAATTCATGTAACAGAAAAAATCAAACATTATGAAATAACCATCCCAGCTGATATGCTGATGAAGAGTTTGATCAGTTCTGCTTGCAGGTGAATCTTTCGCTTATATGCCCAGGATTTAAAATCCCTTTTACGCTTTTACTGAGACACTAACTCTGTGTGCCTCTTAATATTTTACCTAATGGAATGATGTTAAAGTTGTAAAGTCAATGACCTGTGCATGTTTGGCATGTGAGGCTATACTTTATTCGACCAAAACGAACTGCATGGTGCTATGTTCTTCATTTAACTGGCAATACACTTCTGGGGGTAACATTAGGTTATCATAGTTGATGCCTGTGTATGTTATGACAAGTAATTTTGAACTACCTGTTGACAATCTAATTAAGCTATCTTAAATTCTAAATCCTCTTCGAATTTGGTTTAATTGCAGTCTTTGACCAAGGAGAAAATAGTTTAGAGAGACATTTTGCATAAAATTACCTCTAAAGTTTCTCAAGAATTTTTTCGATGCATTTTTCTTAGTTATCTGTTTCATGAACATCATGTTATAAATACATTAAAAGAAAGTTGCCAGAATTTGCCAAATTATATTAATTTCAAAACAGTTCACCTTACATGAAACTGACTATAAATTTATTGTAGAATTACACACTTATCAGGGGAATATAAACTGTAGAATGTCCGGTGTTCCTTGCATTATCCAAATGGGAAGCAAGAACCTAAATAGAGAAGAGAGTTTTATTCTCATTGGTTATTATGTACAACACTCGGAACAGAACACAGTGTAAATTGAGGTAAACAACAAGTTTGCACAAATAGCTTTAACATACTAGACTAAAACATATTTCAGTATGTTGAATTAACTACTGCAACTGTCTTTTCATTTAACTGGTTTTTCATGTGTCCGCTGAAATGAAAAGAAAACCCTTTAATAAGTTTACACCTTTTCTCATTTAAAGTCTTAGAATGATTATGTAATTATTTCTTCGGTAGGTCGACAAGTTTTGAGGTAAATGGAAAGAAACTTATAAATTTTTCTCATGATTTTGGGTGCGAATTTTGAGGCAAGATGAACAGTCACACCCCTACCCCAATGTATTATTACTAACTGTTAAGCATCAAGATACTTTTGTAATACTAAGTTGAGTAGAATAAAGAGTAGGAGGAAAGATAAAGGTTATTGCCTTCAAAGCTCATTCCCACCAATGACATGTCAGGTATTGAACTAGACAGCATTCGTTACTTTGAAAACAGCAGAATCAAATAGTAGCAGATTGACTCACCGCGGTGCCCCAGTGTTTGCATCCCGCAAAGAGATCGCATGGTTTCCGTAGTTTCCTCTACAATCACGCAAGTTTTAAAATCCCGTGCAAAAATACCCTGTACCTGCCAAAAAAATCGGGGAGAAGTTCACTTTTGTGTTGCAACTTATCAAGACCCCCTCTTTAAACCAAAATCCCATCCTCTATGTTCTGAGAGCTAATACCAGCACTCCACCGCACTGAAAAGAGAACTAGCATTGTTATTCTGGGGTACACCATTTACTTCCTCTAGACTTCCTCTGGGCTCTTTCCGTGGTAAAGGAATATATTTAAATGTTTTTTAATAAAAATATTTCATTAATGAAATGCCCACCAGTGGTGATTTGAGGCTACTGACTGACTTTTATAATCCTTAGGCAGAGAAAATATAAAATTAAGAATTAAGGTGGTCAAAAGCGTTGACTCCTAAAGCCTTTGTTGTTGATGTTTTAAAGAGAAATTGTAACAATACTTTCATGTGATTCATAATGATCAGGACATAGAGATTCATTCACCCTTTTCCAATGGGACGTTTCCCTTACCGATGACTTTAATGAAGTCTGCATTTGTTCCGCTTTTTGCAGCCTGTAAGAAAACTTAATTCCTTGGTAAAGAAATAAGAAAACGTCACATCTTCTCAAAAGTGAACACCTGTGTTAGGAACTGTTTGGGTCAGGTTTTGCCACTCACATTGCTGGATGTTTTGCAATAAGCAAATTGTGCTGATAGTCCTCATATCACACAGTAACACTTGTCCATATGTTTATTCATGATAAAAGAGTTTGCTGGACGAATACAAACATCAGACAAAGTGCAAAGTCTGATCACGTGTCTCTTTTGATGTTCTTTAATTGTGCTGAAAAAAATTGAACTCGTGATCACAATAAAAACGGGTAGGGTTAGTAAACTTTGCTGCATCATCAAATATTTTCGAGAGTTTAGAACGCCTGTGTTACTATTTTTGTTTGATTTTTTCTTTGTACTTTACTGTATTACCTCAAACAAATGTTCATAAACCCAAAGGGCAGAACTGTTAAACCTTTGTTACGAAAAAATGCATAAAAAGTGAACTGGTGGGTACAGCAAAATCATACCTCTGGCTGAATCCTCAGATGTCGACTTCAGCTGGTTCACCTCAAATTTCGAGACTTACCATAAGTCAAGGTAGGTTTCTTTTGTACTTGTAAATGATATCACCGTAGGCCTGTATCTATGTTATTGTTTGTTGTTTGTTAGCCTAGGGATCTATCCCCAAAAGCAACGGCCAAACTATGACGTTATAGACTAAAACTTGTTGTCTCTATTCTTTTATTTCAACCTTTTCCGTTGATTTCAGCTTAACTTACACTCACTTGTTAATGAAGCAAAAAGAAACTGGCCTACCTTCTTTTCTGCGATACATCTCTCTTCATGTAAGGCATCCATTTATGTGCATTCATCACTTTCCAAATCATATCATGCAATTATCAGCTTCAACGTCGTTACAGGTATTTTTCTCATCAGGGTAACCCTTGGGGGTACAATAAACTTCATTAATCGAAGCGTACAGCTTCGATTGTAGGGATTGCTTTCGTTGACATACCTTTTCGACTACTTATCCGGCTCGTTACACCTTCTCGTGCACACACGTTCACCATGAACGTATTAGCATAGCGAACACCTACGCAGGCGAAAAAGGGACGGGACTTCTTGTTTTCTGCCTGCTTATGTGACTCGGTGTACGTTCTCATGCACACACGATCAACATTAACGTATTGGCACAGCGAACAGCTACGCATGCGAAATGGCAAATTTTTCAAAATGCATCCGTTATCAAGTATACACGTTCAACATGGACACATCGGCATAGGAACAGGTACGCATACGAAACGCGTGTTGCCTACCTGTACTTCAGTACCCTCTGACTTCACCGTCTTGCAGTTTACTGCACAGTTCTCGAATAGTTCACCGACTGTTACGCAGTCGTAGTTTAAGTCCACATGGAGACAATTGAGTTAAATTCGAACCATCTCCCTGAAAATACTTTATAGATTGTGTGATCGAGTGGTTAATTATTGCAATGATCGTAAAATAATATTAAAACAAGTTTAAATACTTTTAAACATCAACGATCAACCAAAAAGTGTGTTTCTCTAGTCCCTGCACCCGTTGGAAACTCGTTAACGCCTACCAAGTGTACAGAAGTTGTCTATACATAATAGGTGACATGCCCAGGTAAGGCGATAGTGCTAGTACAATGCGGTGTGTACCTCGCAACATACCAACAAGACAGTCTACCTAGTAGTATAGTCCTACACTACAGTCAATTAAATTAGCCAAAGGTAGGACCTAATTAAAAGTTTCTCGTTCTTTTAACTTCGTGTTATTTTGCGTCGTTACAGTAACAGTAACGTTAGAGTCCATTTTTTGCATCGTTGGAGTAAAAGGAGCCCTAACGTTAGAGCCTAACGTTAGGTTTACAAACAAACTTGTTGGGAGACAGGCTTCCCAGTTCCTCATGTTTCGAAGCCCGGGCATAGGCTTAACGTTTGGGTTTGCATAAGGGTTTTGACGTAGCCTAGAAAGTAGAATAGGCCTGAATGTGAAGTTACGCCAAGTTTATGATACACGAAAAACTAGTACTATACTTCACACATTAACAGAGGTGTTCTCAAACTAAACTTGCCCTCAATCCCGTCTGGAAAACATGTATGTTACGACGAAGATATTTGGCGTGCAGTAAAGACCTTATACACCAATTTGATGGCGTGATTTTCTTGTTACATACACACTGTACTTAAAACACAGTACAATAATTTGGCGTGGCGTAAAAATTGAGAAAAGAGGTGACTGGCGTAAAAAATTGGTGTAGCAGATAGCCTACGAATTTTCCAGACTGGCCCTCAATAGACCTGGCTTAGGGTAAGCTTCCTACTCTTAGCCAACTAGTAGGCCAACATTTCAACAGTTTTCCCGGGCTTCGAAGCACTTGCCTGCAAGTTCATGATTTCTAGCTTGAATAGATCTGACTTTGTTCCAGGTCTTGACAAAACCGCTTGCCAGCTCGCCATTGGAGAGTAACATTTTCATTCTGGCGAGCTCCATGTACACTTGCACAACTGCCTCCCCCAGTGTTCATTGCCTACAAGTTGATGCCTAGGAGAAAATTTGCGTAATTTCCCATTCTTAATTACGAGACCTTAGAAGACTAATGATTTGATACTAATATGTTGATATATGACGGTTTAGTTGGTTAGAAAAAGGAATGGCTTGAGCAAGTCTGTTTGGCAGGAGTGACGACAAGGTCAAAGGGAAAATACTGTGTAAAATAGCTCGCTTCCGTACTTCGTGCAGTGAGTTACTAGAGACTCCTGCTTTGTGTTAAGCATGAGTCTTTTTACTACTATTAATCGGTATGCAACTGTTAAGAAGCCCTCTCACTGATAATTAAATATAGCCCTTTTCGCAGAGGCTCTTAAAATGGAATTCACTCGGGCATCAAATGCCGAACACGATTAAAAAAGTGGTTGAAATTTTACGAGTTGTAAACCGTGTATAATGTGCTTCGAGCAGGTAGCGGTGAGTGATTAAGTTACCAAGTAAAGAGTGAGGCCGGTCCCAGCGAACTCTCTCTCCTCAATTGATTTGACGGTACTTACTAGGCGCTTGAGTTGAGGAGGGGAGGGGGGGGGGTGAAATGAAGGTTTTGGAAGTACTGCACGGTGAAAATAAAAAATGGAAAACTGGTACTGCTAAAGGAAGAGAATGGATTTGGAAACTGGACACTGTAACCCCTAAGGGACTTAACATGGATGATGGTTTTACTGCCAGAATAAGCATTTTAGGAAAGCTCGTTAAGTCGTGTTTTTATTTGCTCTTATTTTATTCTTGACTTTAATTTTTTTGACCATTTTCGTCGTTTGGTTTTACCTCCTTTTTGTTTTGGTTTTCATTTTATTTTACTTTTTTTTAATTGTTTTTCTTTTACTTGTTATTTTTATTTCCAGTTCCTTTTTAAGTTTTCAAGATTTTTATATCTTTAATTCTGTTTCCCTCCCTTTCCCCCTTTTTTTCGTTTTGTCTCCCTTAGCTTTTTATGCGTTACTGGGTTCCCACTCCCCTTCGTGGATTTTATCCTTGTCTCCTGAGTTTAGGTATTCTAGGCATTTTTATCCAGGTCTTAAGATCTCATGTGTTGTTTTCAGTTTTCTTGGTTTGCTTGGTCTGATTTTGTGTCTTTTAGGATTAGCTATTAACTTATTGTGTACTAGAACTTTCGTTCTTCTTTGTGTTTTATTTTCTCCGGTTTTAAATGCTTGTGCAGTTTTCTTGGCTTTACTGTATTCTAGTACGTTGCCTGAAGAAGGACGCTTTGTCGTCAGAAAATTTGAGGATAAACGTTTCAGTACTGCACTGGACTTCTTCTCTGGTATATATTTTGTGTCCTCTTGTGATGCCTGTTAGGTTTACTTTTATATATGTTTATATGTATATATATATATATATATGCCTATTTTCACTTGGGGGAAAAATCGTGTGAAAAAAAGGACATTGGGGGGGGGATGTAAATTCGGGGAAAAAGTCGTTTCCCCTTAACGTTTTCACACACTTTTTATATAGGAATACGTAAAGGTATAGTAACTTGCTTTCAACCACACAATTCACGTACTATTACTTCAATGTCGACGAATTTACGGACACCTATTCGTTAACACTAACTAATGGCTAATTGAAATAACGTTGATTATGTTTCTAAACAGTTTGTTTTACCCGAGGGGAAATATATGCTTATGTATTTTATTGTTTCTTTTTCGCCTAAACAAAACCGCGGTATCGTGATTTCCCCAACGTTTTGATATATATATATATATATATATATATATATATATATGTATATATAAATATATGTGTATATATATATATAATATAATATAAGAAAGTCCACGTATGCTCAATGTAAACACAAGAAAAGTAGGTAGAAAACACCACAAAGATGACAATATTAGAGCACAAAGATAACAAGACAACGTATATTTCGAAGACGCCTGTCTTCGTCCTCAACGTTAAGTGAAGTAGAGGTTTTTTACATTACAGACATCAGAGAGAGAGAGGAGAAAGAAAAATAATTGTATGATGGTAAATAGTGGTCATTCCACGGAAACCTTGTGTTCAACATCAACGTCAATCTGAAGTGTCAGTTTAATTACAGACAACGGATAAAGAACTTAAAATCTTAAGGATGATGGTAAACAGTGGTTTTTCCCTTGGAGCATCCACTGTGTACCATCATCCTTAAGATTTTAAGTTCTTTCTTTATCGGTTGTCTGTAATTAAACTGTCACTTCAGATTGACGTTGATGTTGAACACAAGGTTTCCGTGGAATGACCACTATTTACCATCATACATTTTTTTTGTCTTTTTCCTCTCTCTCTCTCTGATGTCTGTAATGTAAAAAACCTCCACTTCCCTTAACGCTGAGGACGAAGACAGGCGTCTTCGAAATATACGTTGTCTTGTTATCTTTTATGTGCTCTAATATTGTCATCTTTGTGGTGTTTTCTACCTACTTTTCTTGTGTGTGTGTGTATATATATATATAGATATATATATATATATATATATATATATATATATGTATGTATATGTATATATATATGTATATATATATATATATATATATATATATATGAGAGTGTGTGTGTGTTCCTTACAGTACTCTTAAACAACAGGGAGAAGATAACCATTCAGTAGGTCTTCCAAAACGAAATAGCGCCAGATAAACAGTACCGAATAAAAGTCCCTGGACAATTCCCAGTTTTATTAACAACTACAGTTTATCGTTTAAAACTTATTTACTCTAATTTGTGATGGATTTAAAACTGACTTACGCATGGCGGGGGGGGGGGGGGGGGCGGGACGGTAAAACTTCATATGCATTTCTCCAGCAGTAAGTTGACTCCTTCTCCTCTTACGGTCAACCTTAAAATAATTGCGCCGACTTATTTAAGTTGATTCCTTTGAAGTGATTACCGTTTATCGTTGATGGAAGATTATATTTTTATCATTATTTTGTGGATCTGCCATAATAATTTCATCTTAAGAGAATAATTAGCATTACTTTTGAAAATATGAACTGAAGTTCTTAGTCTAATTTCTTCGAAAACCTTTAAAAAATGTGCTGCTAATTCTCAGACAATCTTGGACAAAACTGTTGGAACACCTCCCACCGTTGTACCATGTACAATATGATGTCGTGCACGATTAACGAAAACCCCGTCCCCCAGTACAATGTTGTGTCCAAACGAAAGCGGTGCATCTCCAATTGACAATATTATCTTCAACATTGTACGGGCGAGCGGGGGTGCAGGGGTGTTCCAACGAGTTTTGTCTAAGACTGAAGCAACATCATTCACGTCCAGTAGTGCTATCACAATTGGTTTACTCAGAACAAACCTTTGATAAGCAGGTTGACGCCACCAATGTAAGGGCAGGCGTTGCAAAACTGAAAACCCCCAGTCTTCCTGTAGATGAAGTTAACGACATATCCCGTTTGTATAAACTACCTAATTCAGTGACATTCTTGAAGAAATACCACTGAAGATAAAAAAGACGGATTACTGTGTGACCTTGACGGTGCAAATCTTACATAAAAGCCACGTATTTCCTTCCGAATAACATTTCCCTGCATAGAATTATGACAGGAAAACAAAATGTAACATATTCAGCTGTCTATCCTACAAAAACAGCGGGCCAAGTCGTTTATCACAAGCTACCTTTCGAAAAATACGAGAAAAGACGTTACTCGGCAATTGAGCATGTAGTTCGTGACCTTCAAAGAAATTTGTTAAGGTATAGTGTCTTGGCACGTCACTTGGCAAGGAGTGGGAGTGGGTGGAGCTTTTACTATCTACAAACAAAACTTAACAATGGAAGAAAGAGGAATTCTGACTTGGGTGAGTGAAGCTCGTCGACAACTCTGGTGTCTGATTAAAGAATTTGCTCTACCCAAGAGCTAAGTTTAATGACATTTTTAGTGAATATGTTTGTTCTGCTTACTGCCAAAATTAAAAACCAATTTCCCTTCAAACTATCGACTAGATAAGCATAACACCACACATTTGTTTTAAAATGATGATAACAAGACAAAACAACTCAATAATATTTTCTTCCCCAACGAATTCCCACATCTGATTGGTGAGAAAGCAACACATTGTTTCCCATTTATCCTTCAGGCGAATAGGTAAAAATAAATTGCAAAATCAGGTTTTCAAGCTGATCCATGTTGTGGTTTAACCGTCCAGAACTACCATTACCCCCCTCCCACCCCCATTTTTCACAGATCGTTATCAAAGTTTGCATTTACTGCAAATTATAATGTTGAAAATTTGCATAGTGATTATTATAACTGAAAGACCAACAGAACCCAGGAAATGTCATTTATGAAGGGTCCCTTTCCTTCAGGTTCTGTCCAGGGGCCGAAAACAACCCCAAGTTAGATACTATCTTCTGAGTTCTTATATGAGGCCTTCTTCCACCCACTAATGAGCCAAATTTCTTCATTAGTTTCCGCCTCCTAAAGGTGACGAATAAGTTTACAAGAGCTGAACTATTGCAAACATACAAACAAATATACCGACAACTCGTCTTTTTGGAGCAAAAATTGGAGATGCTACGATATGAGATCGTAAAATTGGTGGTCCACAAAATATTGTATGTGCCTTAGACATTGCCTGCTAGTGACGGCGTTTAGTGGCTTACAAAAAACTTGTTCTCATGAGTTTTGCAGTTTTGCAGGAAAAATATTCGAAGAATGTACTAAATCAACCCTAAGGGCTGTAGATGAAGTCAATACAGAGGTACTGAAAAATTATTTCATGACATGGAAAGTACTGCAGGTTCTCTTTACATGTCCGAGTCCTGTCCGCCATTTTCCTAACCACACCCTATCCCCATCTTCTCTGCACATTGACCCCAACGTGAGGAATTCAAGTCGCATTCAAGGTGCCCCAGAAGAGGAAGTATTATCGCTACCCCTCAAAGGGTCTAAAACTACAGGATGTATGGGGTTCGACAGCCGCGCCTACTAGTCTTTAAAGCCTGTCTCTGATTCACTATACTAATGTCCATTAAACATTTGTATCAGTATTTTCATAGGCTATTTAATTGTTCCATTTATTTGGATTCGGGACCAGTGTGTGTAACTTGAAAATGAATATTCTCCTTGGGCAAACTGAAATATAACGTATTTGCAAATGCCGCGATTTTTAGTGTATATAAGTAGCACTGCTATAGCAAAATTACTTTCTCAAAATACCATCATTATTATTGAGATGTTACTTGGAGACCCTGGCAGTAACATTTTTTTATCCATCTTAGAGTTATTAGGAGCATAATTCTGAATACGACCATGTTTGTTGAGGGCGTTAAGTTTGCCCGGGATATCGAATAATCTTAGAAGGGTCTTGAGGCGGATAATTTTCCTCTGCAAATTATCCCCTTATTCAGCCTATTTTAGATGGTATTCTGTCGAGGTCTTGACTAAGGTATGGGTGGATTCAGAATTGTTCGAGGGGTGCACGGTGGGTCATCCCAAGTGTATCGATGTTCACCTGGAGCGTAGTGTTTGGAAGGAGATTTTCTAAATCCGGCGACGCGGCAGAAAAGTATACGTAATGGCGCCCTCTTAATCCGGGCATGCATAATAAAGAATCTTCAATCTTGCTGTGAAACACATATTTTTGAAATTTTTAACCCACAATGCACTTTAAGGGCATGAATTTCCTCCTCAAAAAGCTAGTTGTTGGGATGGGCATACCAGACAAATTTCATATTCCAATTTGAAATTATTTGAATTCAAATTAGTAGCCTTGAACATCTACACTTAGTTTACACTTTTAATGAACAAAAGTTTGTACTGACTTGACAATACTCAAGCACAGAGAAACCAACAGTAGAAAACCTTAGGTGGAGAATTAAATTAGGGACTAATTATCCAACTCTAACTCAAGCTTATCTTTTTTTCCAAAAGCTTGTTAAATCAGATACCACTTCACTGTGCGAGCACCTAAAACTAGAACACTGCTATTCATTAGAACACTGTTTGTCTGATATTCCAATGCGCCTATCATGTAAATTGAGTAGCTGTTGTTACTGGAATTTGCCACCCTGCTATAGAAATAAACAACAACGTGTAAGAATAAACGCCCGATGCTGCTATAATCTCATTGATAAGCCCTCAATTGATAAGAGGGATGTAAATCCGCTTTGCCAGAAGCTACTGTAGAGAGGGGATACAATATGATAACTGGTGTGACTGTCAAGAGAAAATTCCCATTGAGTTTTATTCAGTGGCATGTCATGGCTTCCACTCAATGGGAATCTTGAACTTGAATTTGGGTATATTCAATGGAATCCTATAAAGTCCCATGTATTGGGTTCCATAATGAAACCTGAAAGAACAAGGAGATCCCCTTTCGCAAAAAAACTTAACTTGTATTCACCAAAGACATTTGAATATGTATTAGGCCCATGGCAACGTTGAATATTATACAAGCTATCATTTTACCAAAGGAGGTGCCATCCTTACGACTCTAGCCATAAATACATTCATGATAGTTTTAAAAACATGTTTTTGAAAGTTCAAGACTAACTCACTGTTGACTTGTTAAGTTCGCAAAATGATAAGGCCATTTGAATATTAAATGCTTCATTCTAATGCCCATAATTTTGTTACTACTCTCCGGGGGGGGGGGGGGGGGAAGACTAAGCCTAAATATCGTGCATTATGTTATATATCTTCAGCACTTCGTTGATAGTAATAAAGTAATACCATAAGCCTCTTCTACGTCACTCAAACTTTGCTCAAGGGAATGTTGGTATTATAAAGGCACTACAGTAAAATGTGTCCTGACATAAACCCCTTTGTGTGGGTTGAATTACCGTTGAGTGGTAGGTGGCTGGATACCTCCCTTGTCAGCTGTCCCCTCCACGGGGGACTACCTTGCTTCGCAACAGTGAAGAATTGTTTGAATGCATCATGCAGCGTGGTGCAGCCGGCCAAGTTTAATAACTTCAACATAAATTTTTTTAGAAAAGGAAGGGAAATTAAGAAGTGCCAGTGTCATATTCATATGACGGATTCAACCTATAGAAGTTGACCCACTCACAACCAAATTGGCTGTGCCTTTGCTGGCTAGTCCACCGAGACCCAACTTTGTGGTGGCCAGTGACAGGATTTGCCCAACGGAGGATAGGGGATGGGCAACCGGCTCCAAACCAGGGAGAAAGCAGCAACCGGAAGCCCAACAGCGGGGATATATACCCATTAGACTGAAGGCGGTTCACTAGATCGAAGGTCCACTAGACCAAAGGGGGATACCCACTAGACCATAGGTTCACTAAAACGAAGGCTTGCTAGACCGAACTTCCTCCTGAACAAAAATCTACTACTACTACTACTACTACTACTACTACTACTACTACTACTACTACTACTGGTGCTACTACTACTACTACTACTGCTACTGCTACTGCTACTGCTACTGCTACTGCTACTGCTACTACTACCACCACCACCACCACCACCGCCACTACTACTACTACTACTGGGTTAGGAGCAGGGTTATATTATTGTGGTTAGATACCAGATAAGGCTTAGAAATAGGCTAAGGAGTAGTCTTTGGTAAGGTTAGGGTTTGCATAAGGATTATGATTAGGGTTAGGATTAACTTTAGAGTTTGGATCTTCGGTCTAGTGAACTCTCGATCTAGCAAGTCCTACCCTCTGTTGCCAACTGCTACACACCGTGTTCGATAAAACTGGGAAATTTCCAAGATAACGGGCCAACCTTCCGCAATGTTGGGGCGGCATCGTGTCCCTTTCCCCAATCTAATTGAATGTAACCCTGGCCTTAATTGTAAATGAATGCATGGCGACATATCTCAGTGAGCAATGTCACAGAATTCATACCTAGCCTAGGCAGGAGTATAAGGGGAGAGGACACATGTTAATTTTATTGAGAGGTGCCTATTTGTCACGCAAAGTTTTGGAACAAAATGTAAGGGTGAATTTGTTGTTGAGTATGGATGCTTTCATTACTTATTAAAGTACTGATGGGATTGGTGGGGCGTAAATTTCCTAAGGCCAGACAAGTCAATTATAAGTTGCACATAAACAGATTTAACTTAGGCATGAGAGGAAAAGGTGGTTGAGAATGTGTGTAGAAAACCTTAGAAAAGAGCAAACCTTAATTTATTTTTTCAAAAATTGTACGATAAAATCTATACTAGTGCTATTCACCCGAAACAACATTTGCTAACCACTTGCCTCGCTTGAAAATATGTATTTCTGCACAACTAGTTCTTAGTATATTTCTCACTTTTCTTTCCCCAAAGAACAATACTCTTTCCCTGCCCTAGTAAGTAGCGTGCTTGATTACTCACCCGAGTCAACTTGTGTCTGGCGCGAAGCTGTTCGATTAGCCTATGATGTCAGCAGTCGGGCTTACCCCCGCCAGGCCCAAGTGAGAGACCCCTCGAGCCGGTTACTTGGGGAAGTGTCCCATCGTATTTTACGAAAACATGCAGTTTAACAGCGCACACTGTTAAACTATTTCTGGACGTGCAAATACAGTTGGGCAACATAAGAGATGTGAAAGTGGTTGATACAGGAGTGGGTAAAGTCGCGTAGGTGCTATTCCTCCAGAATATTCCAAAGGAGCATCGTTTCTAGGCAATACACATAGACCAGCGTGAGCGTTTGTAGTACATATGGAGTACTGCACTGCTACGGACTCTGTCACCGGCTCTTATGGGCCAACTTGCCCGATACGTGAGATAAAGTGCTCGTTTTTTTTTTTTTTTTTTTTTTTGACCCAACTAGGCATGTCCATCATGACCCTAGGCGGAAGCTCGAGTAATCCAGGAGAAGCAAATCGAACACCCTAAAGGTAATTGTCATGAATTGCAGAATGCAGTTTACTGTTCAATCATCATAATATTCATTACAAAAAGATCCTGAGGCTGCTTTTCGACACTGTGTTTACCCGTTGTCAGTTTAATTACAATTTTACATTTTGTTTTATTAACAATGCAGTCATGACTGCATTTAATTCTGGTTAGAATATTTGAAATCCGATCACCTTGCTGTGCCATGCATGTCAGCCATGCATGACAGCCATGGATAGATGCTACATTTGAAAAAGACAACCAACCCACACCATCTCCCACCTCCTCAAGAAAAAAAAGTACTACAATTACTGTCACACAATGCTCAATTAACAAAAATACCGACAAGATTTAATCTTTCATTCAATTCACTGAAAATATTTATCCATTGTCATGCCCTATACTCCCCTTACTCCACTCCAATGTTTACGGATGAAATTTCATCTTTTTTTGTAGTCGAAATCTTCCTACAGAAAATCTGAAATGGCACATTGAATTTCAACTTTTTTTTACAGTTTTAAACCAGCAGAATAGTGCCGTTGGTATACACAACATGACCTTCTCCAAGAAAACCTTCCTAATGTGACTAATACCATAACAAGCTGTTTTTTTATATAGGCCTCTACACATGAAGTAATAAAATCCACATATAATGTTTTATTCCTTGATTTAAGATGTTGGGCATGTATGTACATCGCAGTACTCTTTACAACCACCCCCTTGCCCCAAAAGTTCCCTTTTCTGTAATATAATATGATAGGCAGTCCCTGTCTGGTCTTATTTTTTTTTTTTTTTTTTTTTGAAATGGGTGTATGGCGATTTCAGTGGGAAAAGTGTGTGCAGCTATTGTCTTCATCCTTCAAGAGGTTGGGGAGGTATGTCCTCATATCCCCACCTATTGTAACGAAATTTAATGTATTGTATAATGGAAGTCAATAGGAGCATAAATGTACTGAAACACTTTAAGCAACTTTTCACCCCATACGAGAGGGGGACCTGCATGCTCACTATTCCCTCATTTATATTCGGAATTGGGAGAGAGAATAAGTTCTGCAATAATCTGTGGTATCTGCAGTTATTTGGCTCAAGAGAGGGTATAAACTATTACAGCACTAATTTCAGCACTGGTCTACTATGGGTTTATGGAAAATTGTGCCTCTCTTAAATTTTGAACTTTTTTTACCCTCCTTTAAGGGAAATGCAGTTGCCCCTCGTTGATCTCGTATACATGTGGTCCCTGGAATCCTAATTCCTAAATGAATCTTTTAAATCATGAGACAATATTTTTAATGTTACTATTTCATTCACTCAGAATAAACCCTTTATTTGTTTTTACATGATCTACAGCAACTAGAAGCAATCGAAAATTAGTCCAGTGAGTTTTCTCCAGGTGTGACCACCTTCTGTACAAACTGTACTGTCCATCTTAAACCTCTCCCAATAGCAAGGACAAAGAGGAGGCAACAGTTTATTTCCTCTCCCAAAAGTCTTAAGTCCCCTTTACACATGTTATTTCAGTAAGAACAGTAGATCTTTTCTCTTATTTTTATAGGGCTGTCAACAAGTAGCAAAACCATGATACATTTTATTTAAAAAAGTTGATATGGCGATTAATGGAGTTACCACTTGTGCAATGTGGGGCCAGTGGGTAGTTACTACATTGATCAAAATAATTGCAGAAGACATAGGAAACAAACCTGTTAACCACTGCTTTCTATTGGTCATCTTTGTATTTTAACATTCATGGAGAGGCAAGATGGGCAGAAGAAGGGAAAATTCAAGATATTGATATGGATAAATATTGATATGGATAAATATTGAGGAGCAAAAACTGAGTTTTGCGGTAAATTGCAAAACGCTTTTTCTTAAATGTTTAATTCATGTGCGATAACGTTGCCATTAATCCCTACACTGCATGTAACAGATGCAGTTCCTTGTGTTCTCTTCAATGGCAAGCTGAAGTCTTTTACAAGTATCTCTGAATGTCTTGGACATGTGGTCCCATTTCTTTTTTTTCTTTTTTCTTTCCTTTTTTTTTTGCACCATCGCACTTGTTTTCATGTCCGGTATTGTGGCACATATGTTACACTTCCAAGATGTTGTTCACAATGCAGGCTCACTAGCAGCAACATTCTGCACCCTTTCTAATACTTTAGACTGCAGAGTTTATATAGGTGCAATGGCTGTATCTGACAAAGCTGCATTGAGATCCCTTGTAGTCATTGTTTTGTCATAATTACGCAACATAGGTTGAATAAAGAAAGAAAAGAAAACTTGCATAGTTACTATTCTCATGTGCAGACATAAACTGTGGAAAATATAAGTGCTTATCCCTGAAGCAAATATTGGTATCCCCCAACAAGTGCTGGCACTTGGTCTCATATTTTGGTGCTGCTTTGGGGGATTCACCCCTTCCAAAATAGTTTGAAGGGGATTTTTGTTCAAAGGTGGGGATCACAAGATTTTTTAACATAATTTTTTTTTTCCGGCAAGCAAGTCAAATTTCCTACAATTTTTACATGTTTCAATGTACAAAACTAGCCACCCACCCCCCATTCCCATATTTTTTAAATAGAAAAATGTCCCTACATGGAGCTTCCCAAATTGCTGGTTTTTTGCAGCCATGTACAGGGTAAAAATTTCTTGCTGGCAGGGTAAAACTCGAGTTATCTTCATGCTCAATATTAGTTTTTGGTGGCCAGTGTCCGTACTGTGAGTATAAAACAAAAATAAACTGATGCATGAAGAAGAAATTAATTGTATCCAGCTTACAGAACATGCTGAGGCAGCATTGCACAACACGTGTAAGTCGTAACATCACTGTGTAGGTTGGATCAAAAGTTCAAAACTAAAAAGAAACGGTAATGCAAACAAATATTTACTATGGTATTACATGACCATTAAAACATGACATTGTCACTTGTAACGGAAAAGTGAAAAACCGGGCTTCATCATGGACGCACTCAGCGTGGATCCAGAGGGGAAGGTTTCTGGCTTCAACTCCTACTTCTTCAGCAAAACTTTCTTTTTTGAAGGCAGTTGTACGATATTATGTATTTTGATTGCCACGTACCGGGGAAATATTATTTAAGTGTCTAGATTTCAAGTTTTTCCCTAGACCCCGCCCCCTCCCCATCAAGGCTTCATACATTTTTTTGCCCTCATGGAATTAGTCCCCCCCCCCTTTTTAATTAATGGATCCGTCCTTGTATCCTATATAATAAACCGTAAGCCCAGCAACGAGGCATGTTTGCGCACGTTCTGTGATAAGTACAGACCTAAGTAAGCGCCAGTACTTGAAGGAGATGCTGCTTGTACATGATTGGTTTGGCTTGCCACAGTACTGTGGGCAACCATTTCTCAGTGCCATATGCTGTCATAACATGGAAACGAACTCCCCAGTAAAAAGCAAAATGACAAATGCAGAAAATCTTGAACATGCATTCTTGAGCTACAGTGTTTTACAAGTATGCAAGAAAGACAGGCTCTTGTAAATTGTGTGCACTTTATTAAAATTATAACTTACAATTGGGGCTCCTATGATCAGAAATTCACTTTAAAACCTGACCATCCTCTCTGTTCATAAATCAAAGAAAAATGTTACACTATTCATTGTGACTTACATACCAGCTTCATTGAAGTCACAAACCCAGTGTGGTGCCGTAATGTTGAGGAATGTGTTACACATGCAGACATCCTGATTTAAATTATTTGATGTAAGAAATGGACACTTCTGGTGAACTTCACTAGCATAGATGACAATTATATGGTTGCATACAACCTAATCTGCAAAGTCTACAATACTCATTCTATAGCTCTGTTGTAACATCTTTTATTGAAATTGCACTCCCCTTCAAAAAAATGACATAGTACTATTACCTTGATACATTTTAATGCATCTTTCTCCTCCCTCCGCGGAATATTTTGCCACCTTATACCCCTTCAGTGTAGTACCTTGTCAGGCAAGATACACAGGCCTGTCAAACACGCTCCATACCCCCCCCCCCCCCCCCCCCCAAAGCTACTGTATCACATATAACATGCCCACCAACACCTTGTCTAGCTTCTGTGTGTGCCTGTGTCGCAAAAAGGAAAACAACCTTGTTCAATACCTTACCACTTTACACTGAATATGTTTAATTTGCCATACTGAACATTTATGTTAGGGCTCAAACTTTCTGAAGGTTTTAGGCCAGCTCATACTTCATCTGGCAAACTTTTTCACACTAACTCAAAGGACATTGGTGTACTCTCCCCACAAGGAAGTGTAAACATGCCACTACATTTAAGACCAAAACTAGCCGATCCAGGGGTTTCTGTAATTTTTAACCTGATTCAAGCCCCTGTATGATGTGAATTATCCCCTGACTAGTAGGCTCATGTATTTGTCACACCCTGATTTATGTTAATGGACTTACTGAGAATGGTGTACTGTATAAAAGAACCCGGGACCTTGATCCCATCGACAGGCCTACAGTAGACCCTAGTCTGTGATGCAGACTAGATCAATGGCATGACACTTAATTCTTCCCACAAATAACACCTCTACAGAAAGCAGAATACGCAAAGGGGCCAAGCTCCCCAACGGTTGGAAGATGAGGCAGAAATTTGAAGCCCCAACAATAATAGCATGCAAATGTACCAAACATTTTGAGGTATTGTTAAAGAAATGTGCAGTTTTTTAAGGAAATTCGGGGTTTTTGTTTAAGAGAATTTGAGCATTTGTTTTTGTTTCATTGAAGAATCTGCATTTCTTGAGAATTTGAGCGCAAAGTCAGATAAAACGTTAAGGTGACTCCGGTTGCCATAGGGAATTAATGCTTTCTAGGAGTGGGGTGGGGGACAGGGGAGGGATACTCACTTAACTGAACGTTCACTAGAGCAAAGGTTTGCTAGACCAAAGATCCCCTTGAACGAGTATCTATTTGGGGTTACTATTAAGGTTACATACTGAAATAAAGTTTAGGATTCTTCTAAGTATTAGCCTAGGGTAGGATTAGGGTTTGAGTATGGATTATTGTTAGTGTTTATACGACTAAGTTCAAAGTTGGATTGGGTCTAGTACACCTTCGATCTTGCGAACCCTGTCCCTTCACTATACTCATTAAGACACCCCCATATGAAAATGCCAAACCCCCCCCCCCCGCCCAAAGATCCCAACCATCCTTGTTTGACCGGGACTGTCCCACTTTGGACTATGCCATTCCGGTGTCCCGGTTTGTCCACTTATTGACCCGGTTCAAAAAACCGTGTTTCTGTACAACGTCAAGAGGGACAATGGGGATAACTGGGACAGGACTGATACTCTCCCATACAGAATTCGGTCTGTTAAGTTAACAAGGGGGTTGATTTGAACCTGAATGAGAGCCTAAGCTGGTATTGCTATCAGCACATGAAACTTACATGCTTGTTTTGATTCTTCCAAGTTAATCTTTTATTATAAGTTGAGCACTATATGAAAGAGCTCCACACTGTCACAAGTGGAAGTTTCATACATGATTCGCTGTAGTTAGATAAGTAAGTTATCAGGTGTATCACCAGGTTGGGGATAGTCAGTGCCATGGCCTCCCCATCGGAAAATTTTACACCTTCGTCTGAGAGCTTTGATGGGTAAAATAAAGCATGTAGCCTAATCCTCGACGGCAACCAGTCATCCTGACGGTTTACGTGGATGCTCTCAAGAAAGTACGATTCTTCAATAACAACCCCAATTATCAATTTGTTTCAATAGAAACACAAACTTATAAAATTCTCTCAGCAAAACCCACTGAAAGTTTCAAAATTTAAACCGTAAAAACCCATATTTTTCAAAATGCTCTGAGCCAATAAAACTTCACAAATTCTCCGCTTGCTTTGCGTACCATTTTTTTAACCATCAGCCCAAGCCTTCATCGGGGCATCGGATTGCTGGGTTGTTTGCGATGATCCTTTCTTGTCTACATTAAACATTTCCAAGTGAATTATCATGCAATCTACCTGGTAGAATGTGCAATACTTGCATGACCCAGAATGAAGGGTCCAAGTTTGTGATTGTCCCGGTTGGAAGAAACCAAGGGTTGGAATACCCGCCCCCTCCCAATTCTTGCGACAGTAGGTCTTATGCCCTACATACACAACCAGCAACACAGTATTGCACGGTACTTTTGTCTTGCAAAACTTGTTAGTGCAACTGATGTAACACGCCAAGGTGACCTGCCGAAGCAGGCTCCATGGCATACTCTACATAGTATATTCAGTTTTAGTCTATTAATCAAAGTTCAGATTTTCTGACAAACCATTCAGGGTCTAATAATTGAAGAGTAACTTTACCTGTGGCGGTTGGTTCAGACATCCCTCCCCCCCCCCCCTTTTTTTACAAAAGTATTGCAAAAAGTACATTCATGGGCATTGCACGTCCATCCTCCAGTGCGGCTGGCCCGGGTTCTTCGTTGCCGTGTGCTCCGCAACTTGCAAGATCTTGGAAGGTCACCGCGCCTTACAACCAGCAGGACCCAAACACCTAAATTTTTGCGGGGCGTTGCAGTTTCTTCAGATGCATATAACATTTAATATTCCTACCTGCAGATCAATGAGTACTTAAATTTTTGGGATGTAATGGAGGAGTGAAAGTGTAGCCCCCTTTTAACTTCACCGGATGACGAGGGTGTTCATGTCCGAGTCGAGATCTACAATACTACCAGGTTTTGCATTGTTGACCGGACTGTCGCACAAGGCGTACGTAGGCTGTGCAGCCACGTATACACGAAGTACGAGTAGCATACACCCTTCAGTTTATTTCTATCAGGTGATATACCCGTATCTGTCTCGAGGCGCAATCGTTTACCTTAGGTGTTACCACTTTTAATTTGCCAGATACCAGACCCGTAGCCAGACAAGGCACTGAAAGGGGGCAAAAATTTTTCCAGGGGGGGAAAATTTTCGGGGGGGGGGCCAAATGTGTACAAATGTATTAAGTCAATGGTAAGATTCAAACTCTCTAGGGGCAAAAAAATTTTAGGGGGGCTTGGCCCCCTGGCCCCCCTTGACTACGGGCCTGCCAGGTACATAAAATTGGGACTCGGATTCTTCTCAAAATGCTAACATTTTCTTAAACGCGTTTGTTTTCTTTTTTATTTGTTACATAAAAACGTCGTAACAAATGAAGCAGTATTTAAATCATTCGGAAATACTAAAAATGACTGTAATTGACATCGACTTAAAACAAATTACAGGTATTCCAATATGTACACAACAAGTCTCAACCAATCAGAAAATTAAAAAATGCAAAGCGATAAGAGGCACACGGTATTTGGAGACGACATATACTCTTTAATGTAAATTTTCTCGGTCCCGGTCTTTGGCCCTCACGGTCAAAGGCTTCGCCAGTCATACTTTACGAAGAAGCAGCAGTTAATGAAATTGCTTACCTGGCATTTTTACTGCCGATGTTAAGGATCATGGCTTGAGGAAGTAGGAAAATCTTTAACTTATTGGATAATATTGGATAATACTGCATACTGATAAAACTACATCCTACAATAAAATGTCTTAAATGGCTCTGTTTTGTTTTCTTTTGGGGTGCTTCGCGCGCACCCTTTTTTAATATTGTTTCATGATTTCTTCCTGTCGAACATGTTGCGTTTTCCATAGCTTCGTAGAAACTTTTCCATTATCATTTTGGCCAGTCACACGCCAAACCCTCTATCTCCTTAAAAATGACGTTTTCCTGACTGAGTAAGTCTTTTGGAAAAACGGTCCGTGTTTTCGTGATCTGTCTACGGTGAACATACAATGACTTTTAATACAGCCAAATGCTTCATTCTTATGGTTTTAACTCTTTAATGTACCTCAGGGTTTCCGGGCCGTTATCCCTCGGAGGGGACTCTGTTTGTTTAGCCCCTCTTTAAGACTCCCAAATTCTGTTGGGGATATGACACTAGGGATAGGACTGAACAAGCAATGTGCGGTACAGCCTGCTACGTAGGCAACCGGGCCGTTTGATATTCCGCTCGAGTTTGGCTCCCTTCACTTTCAGATATCAAATCCCGCCCCAGCTTCTATACGTCAAAGTTTATTTGTTTTCTTATATGTAAATCCTCGACACAAGTGTATGAATGACAGTGATACTCACTGACTTAATCTTACGACATTGTAGGCTATCGTTACTTCTTTTAACAGGACAGTTTGAGCAAAATTGTTTCAAAGCTTTATGCATCCTTCGCCAACCATCATAGGCGGGATTACGGGGGCAAGGGGGCACTTGCCCCCAACACATTTTCCAGAGCTTAAAAATTGTAAGGAATGTTCAATAGCCTATCATGATTAGTCTAAATTTTGTTATGTTAAATGAAAGAGAACATTAACATCGGATAGCCTACCATAAAAAGGGTCAAATGGGGCTGCTGTCCTTGATAAGTCACATAGCTTACATATATTGACTATTACTTACTCGGTAGCAGCTCAATTCTCATGCTCAGACCGGTTGAAGCCAAAATTTTAATATGGCAATAACAAATTTGGTTCCAAAACATTTCGAACCTTGTGCGACGGTGCGCAGTCTGTCTTTAAAATGTAAGAGGTGCTCTCTTCTTTGATCACATGGTATGAAACCTCATGCAACCACCCAGACTTCAAGTACAGAAAGCTTTACCCTCCTTGTAATCGGAAAACACTGTAGCTGTTAGCAAAACAACGTCCGTATTCCTAAAATACTCAGCGATGTCAATACAACAAGCCCACATTGGGCTCACATAGATTGTTTGTGGCCATCATGGGTTCTTCATCGACATGAGCTGGGGTGGGCTTATAGTAAATTTTCAATGAACAAATTTTCCCATGTGGAGCCCACATGAGCAACGTGGCCAAATCTTCATTTGGCCCACAGGAATTAGTTTTGGCCATATGAGGCCCACAAAGGCATTGTGACGCACCCAGTTATTTACCAACTGTTTATGGGCAAGTGATATGAAAGGTGGCTATTATTGCAGTTTTCTGTACGACTGAAACCGACCGAAAAAACTAAGCCTTGGTTGGATCGGAATCATCCACCTGGCTTGGATATGGAAGTTGTGTGTCCCTAATCTTCAAGAAATCATTGAGTTGAGCAGTATTTCTTCTCCGACAGTGGGCAGAATATGCATTAAATCCATCTGTACATCTTGAACGGAGAAATTCTTCTAGTTAGCTCAGCTGAAGGCTTTCAGCTGAGCTATAGCGATTGTGCAGGACAGCCAGAATTTTGTCACTTTTTGCGTCTTTAAAGTCCTCTGTCTCCGAATCCTATAGCGAAATTTGATAAAAGTTGAAATTTATAGTTTTGAAGGTGGTAAACAAAAGATGTTGCTGGCAAAATATTTGTCATTATTTAAGGGGTTAAAATGGGACTTCTTTTATTAGATTATTCTATGATAGAAGTTAGGCCACAAATCGTATCCAGACTTCAGTTTTTCATTATTTAGTAGTGTTGTCTTTCATAATAAGGCAAAGGTTGCCAATGTTAAACGTATATTCTAGAGGTTTTAAAATTATGCAACTGTATCCGCTACCCAACATTCTTCAGTTCCTATACTAAAAAAGTCGTAACGTAACGCCAATACTTCCGTGTGCGTGTGCCTGCGCGTGTGTGTGTGAGTGTATGTATATATATATATATATATTATTTATATATATATATATATATATATATATATATATATATATATATATATATATATATATATATATATATATATATATATATATATATGGACCCCACTTCTGAAATCCAAACCTTGGTCAAGAAAACCTTAACAACCCTTGTTAGTCAAAAACATTTTCCTGAATCAGCTAAAACCCTTCTCCAAATCTCCAGGTTTGATCTGCTGCCCAAAATTCAAAAGGCCAATAACCCTGGTCGCCCCATTGTGTCTTGCCACAGCTGCCCCACGGTTCTGATTTCACAGTACGTAGACTCTGTACTTTCCCCATTCGTTTCAACCCTACCTTCGTTTATTTAGGATACTCCTCACTTCCTTACGTTAATCTAAAATTTTGTGTTTCCTGAGAATCCCAGTGAACGTACTTTATTCACCATGGATGTCAAAAGTCTCTATACTTCAGTCCCCCATCACGCTGCTTTAGCAGCCATACGCTATTACCTTGATCTACGCCAGGACCCTAACATCCCTACAACCACCTTTCTTCGCTTGACAGAACTGGTCCTAACACAAAATTGCTTTCAGTTCAATGGTCGTTTTTTCCGCCAAATTAAAGGAGTGGCTATGGGTACTAAATTGGGATCTTCTGTAGCCTGCCTCACCATGGGCCACTTTTAGGGACAGATGTTCTCTCGTTTCACCGGGATCAAGCCCATACTTTATAAAAGGTATATTGACGATATCGTTGGGGTTGCAGTGAGTCCTCGAAACGATTTGGAAAGGTTCGTTAACTTTCTGAAACGTTTTACCCCCTTTTGAAATTCACTCACTGTATTTCCAACTCCTCAGTAATGAATTTAGATACGAAAGTATCCCTATTCGACGGTAAAATCAAGTCTCATTAGTCTATGGGCCACCGTAACCCCCCCCCCCCCCCGTCCTTCCCCTTAGCCACTTTTATCCACTGAGTTTTTCAGTTAGGTAGGGTCCTCAGGCATCATATTCATATTCAAAATGGCCGCCATTTTGGATTTATAGGTTTAATGAGCTATCTTCTCTTCAGAAGGTTACATACCACCAAGAAAGGTGTCATATAAAAGCTAGGAAAATTTTCTTTCTATTGATAAAACAATTACAGTAGTTAAGAGGAATATTGATACCAAAAAATGGCCAAAACTTGATATTTTTTGTTAATTTTGACAAAAAATTGAAATTATACAAAATGTTCACTCCAGTATCTCGTGAACGCTTTCATTGATTCATGTGATTTTTCCCAAAAATTAGCTTTTTAATAATATACATACCATCTGCAAATACAGACAGGTAGCATATATAATTTGTGAGTTATAACCTTTGAAAGATTTCAACCCTCAATTTCAGAATTTACCAAAAATGTGGTCTTCCATTGACGTATTGTACAATTTGGAAATAGCAAGTCATTTAGTCTATGGGCCTGTGTAATTCCCCGTCCCTTTTGCTTTGGAAGTTCTTATCCACTTTAGTTTTCATTTAGTCAGCATCCTAAGCTATCGTTATCTGAATGCCTGTCATTAAATAAGTGGTGGGTGTGGCCATAAAATCCAATATGGCCGCCATGTTGGATTTTCAGGTTTAAGGAGCTATCTTCCTTTCAGAAGATCACATACCCCAAAACAAGATGTCATATAAAAGCTGGAAAAATTTTCTTTCTAGTGATATACAATTATAGTAGGAATATTGATACCAACAAACAACAAAAATGTAATTTTTTGGTTAATTTTGACAAAAAATTGAAATTTAAAGGGAAATATTGCGTTTAAAATGCACCAACATGGCATACAAAGAAAATACCTTTTATCGTTATTCAACTGTTCAGTCTCACCTACAAACTCAAGAAATAGCTTTATCTACTCAAAATATTTTGCAGTACAAGAGTAAGGGTTTTTGCCACATCAGAAATTTTGAAAGTTTGGGTGAACAAATTATTTTTGTGCATCAAATAACCGAATTTCTTCATGTGAGGTCCTTATTTCTTGAAAAGAAAGCTACTACTCTGCCTTATTTTTGAATTGTCTATCATTTTGTACTTATTAATATTTGTTTAAAAAGTGTGAAAATGTTCTTTCAAACAAACGCAATATTTCCCTTTTAAAATACTTACCCCATTATCTCGTGATATTTTCTACCGATTCATTTGATTTTTTACACTTATATTTTACTTTATAATATCCATAACTCCTGCAAATAACAGACAGATAGCATATGGAATTTGTGAGTTATGGCCTTTGAAAGATTGCAACTCTCAATTTCAGAATCTACCAAAATTGTGTTCTACCTTTGACGTATTGCACATATCTAGAAACCATTTAGTCTGTGGGCCTTTGTAAATAAATCCCTGCCCCTTTGCCTTAGAAATTTTTATCCACTTTGGTTTTCTTTTAGTCAAGGCCTTCGGCTATCATTTTTCTGAATGTCTGTTTTCAAATAAAAGGTGGGTGTGGCCAGGCCAGTGGCGTAGCCAGGCCAGTGGCGTAGCCAGCTTTTCCAGTGGGGGGGAGGGGGGGGGGACAATTTTCTTCCCGATTTCGACATTTCGTTCCAGACTTCCCGGAACTCCCAGGATCGCAGAGTGTTGGCGTATTGAGTGGCGCCACCAGGACTGGTGATTGGGGGTGCCACAGATGACGTCGTAATGATACCTGAGTTCCTCAACTCTGCCTAAATTGTCCTTCCTTTAAGCGTCCTGTGACTGTATGCAGCAGTGGGGTTCTTTCCCTCAGTGGCATCGGCAGGGGGGCAATGAAAAATTTTGAAATTTTTTAAATGATTCCAAAAGTCGTTTAAGCTGTATGTTTCTATAGGGGGTAAGGTGAGGTGTATTTGGACCAAGTGATGGATCTATAGTAATCATTATCTATCACATATATATTTGTCAAAATATCAGAATTTTTGAGTTCCTCAACTCTGCCTAAATTGTCCTTCCTTTAAGCGTCCTGTGACTGTATGCAGCAGTGGGGTTCTTTCCCTCAGTGGCATCGGCAGGGGGGCAATGAAAAATTTTGAAAATTTTTAAATGATTCCAAAAGTCGTTTAAGCTATATGTTTCTATAGGGGGTAAGGTGAGGTGTATTTGGACCAAGTGATGGATCTATAGTAATCATTATCTATCACATATATATTTGTCAAAATATCAGAATTTTTGCAAATCCTTCGCAAACTACCAAAATTTTCAGGCGCTCCGCGCGCTTCAGACCTTACCACAGTTTTGTTCTTATTATCAATTTCTTCTGATAGCAACTCCAGGAGAAGCACAGCAGCAAAAGTTGACACCTCTTTACGAATAACCAGTTAAAAGACTGGCTTTTTAAGTGGCATGTTGGTTTTGTTAGGCAATTCATAGTGTCTCGATGCAGATTCTGAATGCAACTTTTGTCAAGGAAATCTTATGCAATGGAAAAATTTCGGCGCGCTTCCCGCGCACTTTGCGTCACTGTTGCACTGAATCTCATAAACATTAACAAAGGTAATTATACATAGATCACAACACTTTCCGAAAACGAAGGTACATCTTCAAACATCTGTAGGGGTCTTGCATCGATATGGCATCTGTCAATCTAATTTGTAGCATGATGCGGAAGGTTGAAAGTACGTATTTGCTGTTACACTAAGAGTTAGAGTTAGATGGGTTTTCACGGCTCAGTTTCTAACCTATTGGTTTAAGTCGAGCAGGCCACGGTCACATGTTCCAAAACATTTTGGCGAGCACTGCGCCAGCAGCCATTATCGCTAAAGATGATGGTGATTTGCAATACACTAACGAAAAAACAGGCATTCTGAAACGCGTTTGTTAGTCCTTCACCCCTTTTGCTATACTATCAGGGAGGTCTAATATATCACCTTCCTGCACCTATACTCTCCCTTCATTCCATATCCCATTGATGGAAGTTGTTTATGCGGATTTTCGTTCAAAACTGGTAAAAATACGATAGTTGTAAAGTGCTCGGCGTCAGACAGTCGGGTAGCTACGGAAAGAAGGAGGGGGGGGAGGGGGTGAAACTCCCATGGCCCAAGCTTGAAAAGTTAATGGCAAAAAGACATGGTCACTATAAACTCTATTACGTTTGAGGCACAAACATTGCACCATTTTGCATCTGGAGACCTAAAAAGCCGTTTTTTTTTCAAAAAGGAGGGGGGGGGGGAACCCCCGCACTCAAACAAAATTCCTCCCATGACACAATTGGGCTACTTAACTGGTCATACACCCTATATTATCATTTGGATGTCAGGTAATAAGCACTATGTCATTGCTCAAGTTTATATACTTCATCAAAAACTTTCAGGAGGCCCTATACAAGTATCCTAGCCTTATATGCCCCAAGTTACAATGCACAATGAAGGAAAGGAAAATTTTCGTAAGTATCCAAGAATGTTTCTGTAGACTCCATGCACGAATTTTTGCTTAAAAACTTTTCCCAAATAGAAGGCAGTAAAGTAGCCAAAAGGAGTCGTCGGGAGGTTTGTTGACAAAGTATTCTTCTTTTAGACAACATACTCTCCTCTTTCACCTGAGCAAAAATTAGAATTCACTAAAGCATGGACATTTTCCAGCCATACATGATCAACTCAAAAAATATCCCAGAGAAAGCACCATTTTGCATCTAAGGGACCTTAAATTATCAAAAATTTCTCAATTTTTTAGACCCCTCCCCTAAGACGGCACCTTTAAGTAGTGACAAGGGAAGGATCCCCACTGCCGTCATCAAACGAAGAGGCACATAAAAAAGCTGCAATCTACGCACAATTGGGGGATTAACTGAGGTGGCATTACGACATAATCTGTTGTGCCCGCACCCAATCAACAAAGCCTGGCGGCGCCACTACCTTGTCACCACATAAAGGTGCAGCTATACACAACTGAAATAGGTGAAATAGCGACCAGTTTGGATTCCACAGACACACCAGTGGAGTCCAGTAGGAAGAAGGGGGGAAGAGAGCTCTCTGGACAAACATCGAGAGGAAAGTCGGGAAAAGGAAGGAGACAAAGGAAATGAAGGAGGAGAGAAAGAGGAAATTGAGAGAGAGAAGAGAAGGAAAAAAGAAGTAGGAGTGGAAAAGGGGAAGGAAAATAAATACACCCGAGGCAATTAATCCTAGTTCCGGGCCACTCCTGAATACGTCTATTGGCACGGGGGTATAGGGGCAAGCCCCCCCCCAATCATGGGCGTCTCTAAAAAAATTTGTTTGAGGGGGCGAACTCAAGTCCGTATTCAGGGACGTTCGGAAGACCCCCCCCCCCCCGACAATATTAATGGTCAGCTCCGGATAGTACAATAGGAGTATGGTTATTATTATGTATTTCAGCGATGCCCCATGTAGTTTTCAAGAGCTCTGTAAAAACCATTTCAGGTAGTCAGTCATGAGCTGACTACTTTGAATATAAAAACAACCATATCAGCCGATCGCTACTCCATGGGGGAGGGGGGGGTAAGAGGCAGGTGACATGGGCAAAGCGGTCTGATCCACTTGTATAAAATGAGTCCCACCTTTAAATATTTTTTGTTTCTTTCATTGTGTCACAATATGTTTCAGCTTTGCCAAGAGGCCATAAAATGTTGGTTTTCTGGATTGTTTTCTTAAACTAACGAAAATTTCGAGCACTGAAGACACTTGAAAACAATAAAATGGGAGCACTATTTTGGATCTCAGTACCGTTACGAAACGAAATTTTTTTAAAGAGGGAGGGGAATTCCCCTAACTCAGAACGACGTCTCATTCTATATACAAATGGCTAGGCCAAAAAGTCTCACTACACTGAGCTGAGATTGACTGTTTGGTGTGTTTACTTTAAATCAACTGAAACGGTATACCTTAGCACAGACTGGGGTGGAGAACCTTTTGCTTATAACAGCCATTTGACAGTCATAAGACCGCTTGTGGGCCAACGGCGCTGTCAATTTGGACAAGGGAAGGGAGACCTCTCCTTCTATGGGAAACACAATACGTTTAGGCTACATGCCCGTTACAATTTTTTGTAGAAAGATACCTACCCTAATCTGGCCAGGTGACACCCGGGCAAAACTACTTTTAGTCGTGGATGATAATCAAAACGGCTAATGGGTTGTGTACCTAATGACCCCGAAAGCTCTGAAGTATCTGCAAAATTATGGGCATTTAACTCCAGCACGTTACCATCTGTAAATGGCATTCTAATCAGACTACAAATATCACCGCGTGATCATTTGTTTTGATTACCTTAGCTCGCACTAATGGTAGGCCAAGTACATTTGTGATTCTGAACTACATAGAGCAGCAAACAAGCAACTAAGAACACGCGGGCCAAGCGCGCCGAAAAAATGTCGTTTTGAAAGCACTTTATTAATGTTTAACCTTCGCATTGCATTGGAAAGTTATTCACTTCTTTAATTTTAAACCGAGTCAAGGAAAAGGGAGGGCCTAACCAATCTCGAATTACATGTTTTATTTATTTATTATTATTTTTTTTTTTTTTTTTTTTGGAAAATTGAAGACCATGCTTTGGAAACTTTATAAATAAATGACTTAATATAGCGCCGCTATCATAAGAAATATGTTCGGCAGCGCTTTACACAGAAAAGGCCTCACGAGACAAGAAAGACTTAAGTTTTAATTTAAACGATTCTAAATTGTGGGCATGCCTAATACCAGCTGGGAGTCTATTCCACAGTGATGGAACCGCATCCAAGAAGGCACGGTCACCAGCGTTAGTTCTTGTTATGGGGGCCTGAAGTAGGTTGTCACCAGACGAGCGAAGGGTACGGATGGGTTTGTAGAGAATAACCAGGTCATTTATGTATTCAGGGGCTAGACCATTTAAAACCTTATAAACAATTAAAACAATCTTGTATTTTACACGATAAGAAATAGGTAACCAGCGCAAATCCTTTAGTATGAGGGTTATATGATGGTATTTCAAGGCACCAGTAATTAACCTGGCTGCCATGTTCTGCACACGTTGGAGATTTTTGGGGGGCAAGTGCCCCCGTGCCCCTATGGCGAGCCGCTAATGCCCCCAATCGATTTTCTGAACTGAAAATTCTGAAAATTTTAAAATGATCTCGAAAGGTGTTTAAGCTATAAATTTCTGTGCGGGGTAGGGTGAGGTGTGTTTTCGACCAAGTGATAGACCTAATGTTATTTGCTATCAAAGATGGTTCTCAAACTATCAGAATTTTCTCAAATCCTTCATAATCAATAAAATTCGCTCTCACGCTCCAAACCTTACCTCAATATTGCTTTTATTAGCAATATCTTCCGATAGTAACTCTCAGAGAAGTACAGCAGCAATATTTGGAAGCTGTTTAAAAATTTCCAGGTAAAATACCGGTTTTTATTTGGCTTACGGGAAGTTTGTGGGGAATGAACAGTGTCTTGATGGAGAGCCTGAATGCAGTTTTGTCAAGGGAATCTTACCTACTGAAAAATTGCCTCGGGCTCCACGCGCATTCGTTAAGGTTTTCACTCCACTCAATGACCATTATCAAGGAAATCATTCATGGATCTATTCAAATCACAAACACTCTTCCGGAAAACAGACGTATATCTCCAACCTCTGTATGGGCCTCGCAACAAAATGGGATCTTTCAATCTAATTTGTAGCATAATGTTGAAGGTTGTAAGTACGACGCATTTTCGGTTACACATTTTTCAAAATTTTTACCTAGTACTGCTTTGTGCACAGCCATTATCGGTATAGATGGTGATTTGTAACACACTTACAACGAAAAAGCATTAATTCTGAAATGCTTTATTGTTAGTCTTTTACTCCTAGGGCCTATTGCTGTACCTATCAGCGAGGTCTTAGATCACCTCCCTGCACCTATACTCTCCCTCCCACCCATTCCCCATTGCTGACCAGAATCTGTTCGTCTGGATTTTCATTCAAGATTGGTAAAAATACGATCGTTGTAACGTTGCCAGGCATAATACTCTATATTCATTTGGATGTCAGGTAATAAGAATCATGTCAGTGTCCTATTTTGTATAATTAATCCAGAGCTTCCCGGAGGCCCTTTTGGTATGGTGTCTGCCAGCCTAAGATACCCTTTTACAATGCTCAATGAAGCAAAGGAAAATTTAAGTCCAAGAATGTTTTTGTCGACTCCACGCACGTATTTTTGCGTAAAAATTTCCTTAAGTAGAAGGCAGTAAAGTAGCCAAAGGGGGCTTCAGGTCTGTTGACAACATATCCCCCTCTTGGACAATATACTCTCCTCTTCTACCTTAAAAAAAACTAGAATTTACTAAAGTATCGACATTTCCCAGCTATAAATGCTCATTTCCAAAAATATCGCAACGACAGCACCGTTTTGCATCCAAGCAACCTTAAATTAACAAAACTTTCTTCCCTCCCCCTTAGATCCTTTCCCCAGGATATACCTTTATGTGGTGACAAGGGAAGGATCCCCCTCCCTCTGCTGCATACAGTCCTAGGACGCTTACAGAAAACAATTAAAGCAGACTTGGGGGACTCTGGTAGCATTACGACGTCATCTGTGGTACCCCCAATCACCAGTTCCTGGTGGCGCCACTCAATACGCCAACACTCTGCGATCCTGGGAGTTCCGGGAAGTCTGGAACGAAATGTCGAAATCGGGAAGAAAATTGTCCTCCCCCCCCCCCCCCCACTGGAAAAGCTGGCTAAGCCACTGGCTGGGCCACACCCACCTTTTATTTGAAAACAGACATTCAGAAAATCTAGCCGAAGACCTTGACAAAAAGAAAACCAAAGTGGATAACAATTTCTAAGGCAAAGGGGGCAGGGAATTACAATGGCCCAGAGACTAAATGGTTTCCAGATATGTGCAATACGTCAAGGGTAGAACACATTTTTGGTAAATTCTGAAACTGAGAGTTGCAATCTTTCAAATGCCTAACTCACAAATTATATATGCTATCTGTCTGTTATTTGCAGGAGTTATATATATTATATTGTAAAAGACAGGTGTAAAAAATCAAATGAATCGGTATAAAATATCACGAGATAATGGGGTAAATATTTGTTGACAACTTTTTTAAATTTCAAATTTTTGTCAAAATTAACCAAAAAATCACATTTTTGTTATTTGTTGGTATCAATATTTTACCAAACTACCATAATTGTATATTACTAGAAAGAAATTTTTCCAGCTTTTTTATGACATCTTGTTTGGGGGTATGTGATCTTCTGAAAGGAAGATAGCTCCTTAAACCTGAAAATCCAACATGGCGGCCATATTGGATTTTATGGCCACACCCACCATTTATTTAATGACAGGCATTCAGATAACGATAGCTTAGGATGCTGACTAAATGAAAACTAAAGTGGATAAGAACTTCCAAAGCAAAAGGGACGGGAATTACACAGGACCATAGACTAAATGACTTGCTATTTCCAAATTGTACAATACGTCAATGGAAGACCACATTTTTGGTAAATTCTGAAATTGAGGGTTGCAATCTTTCAAAGGTTATAACTCACAAATTATATATGCTACCTGTCTGTAATTTGCAGATGGTATGTATATTATTAAAAAGCAATGAAAGCGTTCACGAAATACTGGAGTGAACATTTTTTTAAATTTAAATTTTTTGTCAAAATTAACAAAAAATATCAATTTTTGGCCATTTTTGGTACCGATATTCCACTTAACTACTATAATTGTTTTATCAATAGAAAGAAAATATTCCTAGCTTTTATATGACACAATTCTTGGTGGTATGTAACCTTCTGAAGAGAAGATAGCTTATTAAACCTGAAAATCCAAAATGGCGGTCATTTTGGCGGCCATTTTGGATTTCACGGCCACACCCACCACTTACTTAATGGCAAACAAGCAGAATATGATGCCTGAGGACCCTACGTAACAGAAAAACACAGTTGATTAGGTGGCTAATTGGAGGGATGATTTCGATTATTGGCCCATAGACTAAATCTCCACTTTAAACCCACGGACTCTCACAACTACCTCATGCATTTTATATGATTGCAAATACATTTCATTTTAGTGCACGGTACAAGTGGTAGTTTGTTGTTGTCCTGGACATTTAAAAACGAAATTGTTTTGCAGAAGGTACACTTAGTGAAGAAGTTGCAAAATGGAAGCTGAGACTAGTTGTAAGAGGCCAGCTGGGAGGTCTTTGGGGAAGAACTGGTCAACACATGGGGGCTAACTAGCCTGTTGGAGCGAACTGGTAGTGGGGCGAAACGACCGTA
Source organism: Holothuria leucospilota (assembly GCA_029531755.1). Taxonomy (NCBI): domain Eukaryota; kingdom Metazoa; phylum Echinodermata; class Holothuroidea; order Aspidochirotida; family Holothuriidae; genus Holothuria; species Holothuria leucospilota. The sequence continues at coordinate 2,042,027 of CM055973.1, forward strand.
AACCATCTAGTGGGTTGTCCAGATCTTGATCGATGTTCCTGACATTCACTGGGTTTTAAACAACTCTCGGTCTACTTTACCTTTTTGGATGGTCCGTGAACATGAAGATTTTGTCTTGTCAGTGTTCTGCTCCCAAAGCAACCTAGATCGGCCCACTACATTGTGTAATTGCGGCACAGCACTTACAGTACAGCAGTAGTACAGTGAACGATGCAAAATTTTTTGAAAAAATTTCAAGATCATGGGCCAAAAGTTTCCACAGTCAAAAGAATCATCAAATTGCATTCTGTAACATATAAAGACCTAGGCTACTGTGTAATAGATTAAAATCAACAATGTCAATAAATATAGGGGTGTTGTTTTCTCTCGTATGGAACTTTTCCAGAAAAGAACTAGAAATTTGAATTTGCATGGCAAATCCGACGTAGCCTCTCAGAGAGAGAGGTGTGGGAGTTGTTTTTCAATCGGGAGAAAGGAGATGGAACATACGGCATGTTAATTAAGCGCCAGAGACATTTTAATTTTTATAAGCAAGCTCATGACAGTAGAGTTCATGAACCTATGGAGTTGTTTTACGTAAAATATCCTGAAAGTGCAGGTACTAAGCATGATAAAACAGTAGGTACCGAGGACTAAAAGATTATTACTAAAGATATTATTATTCAAGTGAATTGAATTTACTTTTATCAGTTGCTTCGCGGGCCAGATGAATTAGTGGTCTCGCGGGCCGGAGGCTAAACGAGGTTCCTCACCCTTGCTGTACTGAGCCACCGCCCATACCCTAATGATCTAAGTGCTAGTGCACAGTAGGCCTACTTACACATACCGCTGTGTTGTTTTAACGATGGACGTGAATTCATTCATTTTACATTGACGGCGGTAGGAAGGTCCCCAATCCCCCCCCCCTCCCCCTCCCAAATCTCAAAGTCGTAACTTTTGGCAATTGAATAAACGTCGGCATGCCGATTTATTATCTCAAAATTAAGCATATAGCCTAGTAAGCTTCAAGTTTCCCGACGAAAATCGCCCGCGTCTAAATACCTCGTTGCTAAATCAAACAGGCTTTCCGCTGCCAGCTTTCCGGCCGGATCCCCGCCTGCTCCTGCTGCAATTAGCGCTTCTCGACTCGCTTTCTGCAACTCCAGCTGTCCAGTGACACTGATAGCTGGTAATACCTTTCTCAAAGTGCTGAAAAAAAAAATTCGTCTGTATTCGGACGTGAAAGAGAATCACTTCTTAACGATTAGTCATCATTTAAAATTCTCACTTGAGATTGGGTCAATTTAAAAATATTCAGACTATCCCGCATGCGCGGAGCAGCAAATCGAATATTTTTTTCAATGTATCAGTCTCGTCTATGAATTATTTTCATATCGTAATTTTTTATAGATTCCCACCGTTCGTACGGTTCAAGAAGTCACTTGAGCATTTAAATCCTTCAGTTTAAGTCGAGGGGCGGCAATGAGAATACAAAAAACTTTGAGATTTGAAAATGAAGGATTATGGTCAACCAAAATTCAAAACGAACAACTCGTCTCGAAAGTAGATCCGTACATACCCTGCGTCAAGACCGTTGATTGGTCTAAGCAAGTCATGAACAAACGTGCGCTTATCTGATGTGTCTAGTTAATTATACATGTCAATGGTGCGTTACACAGTACGTGCTATAAAGATAGACCTATAAAAAATACAAGTAAGCCACTACATCTTACAACGACATTTTTTAATTCCAGTTAGCCAGCGCATGCGGGCCCAAATCATGAGTCTCTTCTCTCAACAAGCCATGTTCAACATCTAATTGTGATAAATTTTGTGAAATATACGATCAGTGGAAAAACTTTGCAGAAATTTTCAGAATTATTTTCTCTATTGCTGTAAATTTCCAAAATATATGCGAGTTTTATTCTATTTGCACCTGAAACATTTAGAAGCAACGTAATCTTGGTGAAACATCATCAATGGCGACGAGACAAAATACAATGTTCTTCCACTCTGAATTCATCCGCCTCATAGAGTTTCCGTAGGATAAGGTTTACTTTCTTTTTGTGCAATGTAAAAAATATCTACTCGGGTGTAATTCGCCTTCTCAAATTATGAAAATACGATTCCGTACACGTAGCCCTGATGTACTATTTTGCAGACTGCAGACTGCCGACTGCAGACTCGGATTTTGCAGAATGGATGTCACAAGATGCAGAATGTAGTACCAGATAAAATAATGAAAATTTCATCAAGTTACCCTTCTGAGTAAAATACTTAAATAAAAATTGATCAAAATTTTAAAATAAACACAAAGTTAATCGGCGAGTGTCTTTTCTTGTCCAGACGTAAGCTATTTTCGAATTAAACCGGATTTTGCTCTAAGGTGCATTCCTCGTGAAATGCATTTTGCATTTATGAACGAGCAAAGCCTTCGATCAAACGGTCACGTAAAACCCTCACTGATCCAGGCACTAATTAACCATATATGTCATGCCTAAGCTTGTCTTGGCAACCACATGCACTGCGAACGAAGTGTTTAAATCCAACTTCAGCAACTTACACATTGTGCACGTTACTCTCGTATTTATTAATCACTGCTTGACACACTCCCATTGCACTTCATTGACATGCAGTGCTGCATATACCCTGACTGGGCTAGCCGAACACGTGTTTCGCAGAATGAAGCATACAGTTAACCAGATGCCAGACACCAGGTATACTATCTCGGAAAATTCAACAAAATAGATTTACAAATATCAAAATATCGGAAACGTACTTGTGTTGAAATGTTTAAGCAAGGATCTTCTATGATTGATAATTAAAATCCATACCAGAATGTACAAGACAAAACATTGCAATCGAATTCTCGAAGTTTCGATAAGTCAAATTTTGAGATAAGAAAGTCTGGGTTGTTGAAAGTCTTGAACTTCAGGTACGTGTGCCCAACGTACACAACGCATGCATCTAAGATCGAGCCAAATTGTTGGTTCTTAAGTTGAATTTTGATTGGCCATAATCTTTTATTTTCAAATCTCAAGGTTTTTTGTATTCTCATTGTTATCCCGCAACATATATTGGAGAATTTTGATGTTCAAATGACTTCTTGATAGGCGGTGGGCCAAGGGTCTAAAAGTGCTCTATTTCTTGACTTCCGTAGTCCCCCCCCGGAAGTACTTAAAAATGACCTAAATACATTGGAAACGATGTCCTAAGACATATTTTACATGTTCCCACTTTCCAAAGTTGCACATTAATGAGTAATCACGGAAAAAATGTTATTTTGGTTGTTAAGGAAAATTTTCCCTAGCAACGGTAGCTTATGAGCAGAATAAACACAAAATACAAACTTCCAGTGATGGGAAAACAGAACAAATACCACTTCCTTTTCAACAGAAGGCTAAGGCTCATTTACATATATTCGTTTGATTTGTAACAAAAAACACTCATTTTGGGTTGCTAAGGAACATTTTCCCTAGCAACAGTAGTCAGAAAGCAGAATAAACACAAATTCTTAACCTCCAATTATGAAAATACAGAAAAAATGTCATTTCCGTTTCAAACACTAAAACAATTCATTCACATTTTTTGAAATTATCATGAAAAATACTTTTTGGTTGCTAAGGAACATTTTCCCTAGCAACAGCAGTCAAAAAGCAGAATAAACACAAAATCTAAATTTCCAATTATGAAAATACAGAAGAAATGTCATTTCCCTCACAACACGAAAACAATTTATGCATAACATTTAAAATCATCATGAAAATTCACTTTTTGGTTGCTAGGGAAAATTTTTCCCTAGCAACAGAAGTCAAAAGTAGAATAAATGCAAAATCCAAACTTCCAATTATGAAAATACAGAATAGATGTCATTTACCTTTAAAGTAAAAACAATTTATCCACAATATTTGAAAAAATCGTGAAAAATGCACCCTTGGTTGGGAATCTTGGAAAATTTCCCTAGCAATGGCAGCCTTAGCTCTAGGAAATGAATACAAGATGCAAATTCCCAATTGTAGGAGTGAACGATAAATGTCTCCACCTTTAAGTTTCCAGAGAAATCAAGAAAAAACACCTCAAATGACAATGTCTCAATGACAATACACTAATTGGTTGCTAAGGATAACTTCACCTAGCAACGAAAGTGTAAGCACAGAATTAAGACAAAGTGAAAGCTTCAGATTGTGCAAATAGGTATTCCAGGGAATAAAGAATACAACTTTTTGTGACTTTTTAGGAGAAATCTGCCAAAATGGTGAGGATTCAGAGAAAACTCAATGTTATGGTTGGTGGGCATTATTTTCCATAGCAACTGAAATTACAATACTTACAGGATAAAAACAAACTGCGACTGATGTTAAAAAATAAGTTTACTTCACTGAAATTTGAAAATATCAACATCTCTTATAATCAGGTTGAATATCAGATGCACCACACAAATGATGGTAGGAACATGCAAATTTAACCAACAATCACTTACCACCACTGTTCTTCGTCATTTATCTACTAGCCTTTCAGCATCCCCTTTTATATACTTCTTAAAGTAAATGATGAAGCTTGAAAAACCTTCAGACAATCACACTGAACCTTGGTTGTAACCTTCCATTTCCATATGTACATTAAGTGTAGAGGGGTATAATACCAGAATGACCCGAATATGCTACTCCCTCCTCCCCCCCCCCCCCTTCCAAAACACATTCTCTCACTCAGTAACTGTGTTATTCCACTCTAGTTTCTTCAGAGGTTGCCTACTGTAGTTCCATCCTAATGCTGACCCTACCTAAAACATAAACCTTAACAAGCAGAGCTTCAAGCAGAATTGATAGGTCACCAATGAATATTACATTTCACCCTCGCCATGCCTATAAAATTGGTTAAGTAATGTCTGGATTTATTCAGTATTCCTACAGATATCCAGCCTCAACTCCACTTATCCTTTACCCATAAAAGAACTGCCCATAAAATTAATACTCACATGCATAACAAACTGTAACGTTCATATAACTCACATCCACATTACAATCGGTTTTGTCAGAAACAACAATTCTCATACAGCCAAACCAACAGATGGTCATGACCATGTGTCTTTTAAAGAGGCTTATATAACAATCACTTGTTGATTATTGCCTCATTTTATCCAGTCCAGCAAGTTTTCCTGAAAGATACTCTCCTATACTGTACAAACTGCAGTTTTTTTTTCACTGATATTTGAGTACCTGTGAGTGCCATTTCTACAGTGTAGTTGGTGGTTTCTAGGAGTACACCATGTCCACGGAAACATACTGCCAATCTTAAGAGGGTTTTTATTGTTTTTCACTGCTTCATATTTCACCAATAGAAAACATCTCATCTTCACATCATCTACAAAAGTGTATGACTATATCATGGCATCTTTGAGTCCCTAGGGTCCCCAATATTTGAAGGCAAATTGTTCCTCTTCAAATCTCAAAGTGAATGGATACAAAAGGATGAAATATAAATATATCATGACTAGCCCTCCTTCTTAAATTCTCAAGTGGTTGCTCACTTGCTACACTAGGCATTTCACTCCCAGCAGGTGTATCGGCTTCTGAAGCTGCAATTAAAAAAATTGTCAAAGGTCAATCTCCAAGCTACAGTTACTTGAAGACAAGACTTGTTTTGGACATTTTATGAACACCGGTTCTGAACATCAACATCAAAAAGAATCTTCACCTTTAAAGAACTGTTACAATCGTATGAATATGACAAATGAGAGGGAAGGAGCGGGGCACTGTGCACTGAAAGTTTTTTAAACCCCCCAAAATTCAGGCAGAATTTGTTGTACAATTTTGCTTAAAAGATGCAGAGATTTGGGGCAAAAGAAACTGTGCCCCCCAACCAATGGGCCCATAAGCTTATGATTAAAATTTATCTGACTCTTGATTTACCACACTTCTCGAAACTGCAACAGTTAAAGGGACACCCATTTGAATTGGTATCTGTCAGACGGCAGCTGCTGAGTAACTGACTGAGCCAGGTGCATAGCAAAGGGGGTTGTGTCCCATGCAAGTCTTGTGCCTTTCCCACCAGAAGCCTCCCAGTGGAAAATTCAAAGATGAACCAAGAATATATTTTGTATTTGAAGCTCCCTAGTGGAATGTTGGAATATTTCCCCAGTTAAACCCCCTTCATAAAAATTTTCTGACAATGCTACTATCGTCAGTTGTTCATAGATGCATGGAAACAGACTAACAGTCAAGGGCTAGTTTGCATAATCTGCTTTTTACTTTACAAATGGTAGCCTATATATTCCTATGAATCCATGTAACACATCAGTATAACCTGCAAGGAAAACTTGCCATCACTGATCAATGTTTACTTTGACTAGCCTTTTATGTCTCAATAAAAGACATTAACAAACATGCAGCATTGAATTAGAAGTGGATCTTTCAGAAAGCCCAGTCTTTGTGCACTTTAAAGTGCAATGTTTTACACACTTACAGTAATCACATTTCCATGGAGTTACCAGGCCTGGGAGTTACTGTAATTACTGGGTCTGCCTAAGGCAAGTTATAGGCTGAAGGTAGCCCATCCTCAGCCTACACTACAGCATTGCATTATAATGCAGTTCAGATATTACTAGTCACTGAACTTGACCGTATAATCCGTTCCTTCTAGTCACTCCCCAGAAATGGAGTGTATAGTATAGGAACGTAATGCTGGGTCCTGTTTAAGGGCTAGATATGACATGCACCAGGGGGATACTGTTGAAAAAAGAAACTCATTTTTGAAACTATACCTAGAATTACACTGTTTTGAGTGACCTCTGTATGATTATTTTCTGCAAAACTTAATTAACGAATTTAAGTTGCACTTGAAATATTCTTGTGGTCATTGAAAAGCCCTTGAAAACTTCTTGGTGTTATTCTTCACTAAATCATGTAACACCTTGTATAATTTACAGAGACTGGAGCAAAGTTTGAGCTACAGTTAGCTTAATTTGTAAGATCCATTTTAGTACAGTAACCTTGCCTTTGCTTCATTACGTTACGTCCATTGATTTGTCGTTTCTCTACACATACGGCTTTTCATTCCTGCCTTAAACAACTAAGTTTTCTTTGTTTCAAACAACTCTTGAATTTCACCGTTTAAAGAAATGTTTGAATTTTAACATTTGAAGAAATGTATCAAAACCAAACTTGAAACCAACTTTCTTGTAGTTTCTGGTGTGCACGTAAATGCCTTTGTAACTAGTCAGCATTGTCCTTAAAGTGTCCAAATAGGGAAATATGTCACATGCACAAGATTTTCAGCCATATACCTTGTAATATCTTACAGTATCGTTCTTTTAAAGGGAGTTTCGCTCTTAACCACAGTTAGTTTCATGTCTTTGGTGGAGTGAAAATTCACAAATTTGCAGGAGTGAAAGTTTCACTCTTTTGAAAGTGAAATTCACTTGTTATGGAGTAGTCCCTCGCTACAGTACACACTTGGAAAGAGTAAAAAATCACTCCTGCATTAAAGTGGATTTTCACTCTTCGTTTTTAGAGTGAATCTGGAAAACACAGGACTTCCTCTGAAAACTGGTTCGCCTTCAGAAAAAGATATCCCGTGCGATTACATATGCTTAACCAAATATCAATGTGATGTCGAATTTTATATTGCTTAGAAAAAGCCAACAGCACTGTGTCAATGCAACACCCCGTTTGTAAGACAAGTGTACATTTCATGTGTCGTGTTATCTAGACCACAAAAATGGTGCAATTAAATCATGTCAATGGAAAATGATATCAATAATAGCCGATGTGAAATCAATGGTAAAAACCTGAAATCGGGCATCAGCAGTCTATCTGAAATGTCTGAAACTTCCCTAGAAAACTTCCGGCCCCTTGCAGTATAGGTCAACTGATCGTTGCGCTCCACTTAATATCATAGTTGAGGATTTAAGAAATGGCCCACTAAATATTTCTTTAAAAAATCTTATTTGTCCGTTTTAGGGTGTAGCTTTGTATAAATAAGATCTTCATGTAAAGAGTAAACAGACAAGTTGCTTGAGGATGTTTTGGGGGATGAGCCATTGTTGCCTTAATGTATTTGAGTATGCTTCTCCCCCTAAAAATATTTAGCCCCAGAATATTTTTGCCCCTGTTCAGAGCCTTGTCTGGCTACGGGTGTGCGGAGCAACCAGCATGGGGAAGTCGGGGAAGGGGGCACCACATAGACACAGAAGGATCGTCGTCCTGGGAGTGGAGTCAATTAAGGAAAGGGTGTTGTTTTTACTTATGGTAGATACGGTCACGGCGGCCAAATCGTGCTGATTTACATCTCTTTTTCCGAATTGAATGGTATTCTTTTCTCTATTTTTTAATGAACTACTCATTGGTGGAGGAACGTGTCCCCTGCAGCCTCCCCCCCCCCCCGTAGACAGTGGCGTAGCTAGATACTTTTTGTAGGGGGGGGGACAAAAGCAAAAAATTTCCAACAGATTATAATTATCTTGAGGTAATAATGTACTATCTAAGCGTAGCGCCACCATCATCTGGCGTGTAGCGCGCGGAAACAATTAGATTAAAATATCTCCGAGATTGCCTTAAATGACACTTCCAGGCCTTGTCAGTAACCATTTCGATGTGTCATTTTGCCTTAAAACATAAGAAGTGTTGTAAGTAAACCCCTAAGAATATAATTTTAGCTACTAATTTCCGTTGTAAGAATTTTTAATTAGGTGGTAAAAATTTCCGACAGAGACTAGAAATTTCCGACAGAGGTCTTCGGAGGTTTTGTGGGGGGGGGGCGACCGCCCCCTGCCCCCTCTAGCTAGGACACTACCTGTAGATGTGTGTCTGCGACAGTTTCTTGCAGTAGGCACGTATCCGAAGTACTGACGGGGGTGTGAGAGAGCTTCCATGGGCAATTTTTTCCATTATGACAAAAGTAATTTTGAGCTTTCAGGCTTGAGGCGAAATCTTTTAAAGTCGCCGCATTCCCACCTTCGTCTTTGGCTACGAATTTGCTTGGCAGCGATGCCCCTGAGGTGCAAAATGCCCCTAAGGTGCAAACGGCCGGTTCTCTTAACACTTGACAACTCTTTCATGTTATGGACAGCAAGTTGAAAGGTTTTAAAACAAGCCAGAGCGACGATAAAAGGCCCTTTGTTGGGTAACCGCAATGTTCTTTTCTTTTGAGTGCCACGAAAAGTGGGGAAGTTCATTCATTCAACAAGAACAAACGGTTTTACTCAAAACTCTAAACTGAGAGGCAAACTGCATTTAGAGTAGGCTTCTACCATTGCTATGAATGATCTCAAATAGCACAGATCTTCTTTTCAATAAAGCTGCGAGTGAGCGGATTGTATAGCCGCCATCCTACTGTATAGTTACAAAACATACATCAATAGAACAGTTACCTGTAGGGAGGCAGCCTAATCTGGATCAGCCTGGTCAGAGATCTCAGGTGAGATAATTGCGGTCAATCTTCACACCTTGAATAGGGTAGGGAAGGCTTGAGTAAACAAATCACAAATACAGCGAGTTCTGTACAGTCAACCTCTCATGCAACAAACTTGGAGATGTATGTAGCCGGACAGGCGGGGCTAGAAACAATCGGGCGTCCTGGGTTATTTGGTTTGTTAATTTTGGGGAGAAAGTACAATTTAGGGCATAACGTATGGGAAGGAGAAACCGTTTATTTCTTTATCCAGGTCTCAACGACCTACTGTTTGCAGCACTTTCTGTAAATGATCGTTAGTTACGCCGTGTGTTAGGGATTGCACGTTGATGTGTTTGAAAATTGTCTTAACTCTTCAGAAATGTAATCCCAAACCAACATTACAACCACCAAAGAACCTTTGTTTGAAAATAATGTCATTATTCAATCGGAGTTAGCTTAGGACAGACCTCTGCCAGGAGGGAGAATGAGATAAGGCGACATGTTCGAAAAGAGCTACGGGAGTTGATTTGCCCTTACAAAAAAAATGTGTGGCAAAAGTTCCAATACCACACCTGAAATACTGTGTCAAACTGTGCAAAACTATGGTGGGGTGTGGAGAGGCGTGAAATTTCTGTGAATATTTGGGTGACAATCTGTGTCATTAATAAACAGTTGACACACTTTTCCAAAGTGCCATGCATTGACCAGCATTTTTACAGTTTGGACATGAGGCAATGTGTGGAAAACCGAAAATCACGCTTTGACTCATGTAACAGGAGGCAAACTGGGGTAAAGTAGGCAAAGTGTAGAGATGTGTGAAGAAGTGTGGTGCTGAGTAAAGTAAATTCAATAGTTCGATTTCGTTCACTGGCCTTGTTTGCCACACTTTGCCCTGGTTTGCCACATGTGTCATTTTGACACAGCTTTCCCCACTTTGACCCAGATTTCAGGGTGCGACAATCATGCAAGGAAAAGCGTGGTCCTGTGTGTCAGATTGGTTCCAATACCACATGTGTCACCACGCATAACCACACTTTTTTCCTTATGTATTTTCATATGCTCTGCCACACGTGATTACGTGTGTTCACATGTGGCATGCCACACTTTTTTTGTAAGGGTGGAATGGGAAGAATTTTTATACCTAGCATGTATGTGGTGCAAAAACTGGAAGTATTGAGCTTTTTGATGATAGATTTTTTTTTCCAAAAATATCTGACATACAGGGACCATGCATAGCCAGAACAAGGTGACACACGTTTTAGGAACTTGCAACGAATCCATCTTCAGAGGAAAAGACTATTTAAGGGGGAAAACACTTGTCGGGTAGCTTGTAATTATCACGAATAAACCATTTACGTATGTCGTACCTCATCGCCTCATCGCCAGACTACAGTGATTCACATCTTCTAAGTTTTCAGCTTAATTCAAGCAGTAGGCTAAGTCAGGCAGAAGGTATGCATTAGGGGTCTTAAAAACAAACTTTAAAGCGCACGAATCAAGGGGAAAATCTTTATCACATAGGAGAATACAGACAGGGCACACGAAAACCGATCCCGGCTTGGGTACAGAATATAAACACAGGCCAGTTGGGTTGTCAAAGGATAGGAGGGGTCGAAGTACAAAGGAAAGCGCACAGTGAGTAGCCTATCAGTAGGCCTACGCTATGAGTAGAATAACCTGCAGATATTCAGTGGCGAATTTAAAGAGACCTTTCAAAATAGCAGGCGTGGATCCAAGGGATTTTCCCAGCCTTAGCCCCCCTTTTCGCTACATCAACAATAACAAATACGCGAAATTAGCATAATGTTAATCTAGGAGAATATTCAAGGGGGCTTTCAGCTCGTCCGTTTTCAAAATGTCTGGATCGGCGCTTGAATAGAACAAAGGCCTTGCCACCCGGTGAACACCAAATCGATCCGGGTTGAAGTTATAAGCCGCGTGCACACATACGGTAGGTAAACTAAATCAAGAGCCTACCAAAATTGGTTGATGAAAGTTTAGGTAGATTGGAATCACTTTTTCGTTCAAAAAGACTCAGGAACTCGAAGCGGTATCCTAAGTTTTAGGTTCAGTAGACCAACACATGGGTCCTAAGCTGACGAACTCCTGAGAAAACATCCATTTTGTTTAGTGAAATTCCTTGTTCAGTGACGCAAACTAAAGGTGAAACTCTGTTCATAACGGCCGAATAGTGGTGACTCTTATCGAGCACATTCTAACATTTCAAATTATTTGCCTCCCCTGCCAGTCGAAATGGTGAGATCCTCCCCCCCCCCCCCTCCTCAACGCACACAAGTTTATGACAACAACAGATACATCAGGAGAAATAGCCAATACAATCGAGGATGAGTTATGTGATAATGGGAGGGTGGGATTGCTGTACTATGAAACCAAACAACTTATTAAATGCCACGGAACTTTAACGCACTCAAAGCATGCCAAATTATGATCAAACGAGACCTTACTTGAAATTTGATTGGGATTCTACCAAACCATCACACGAACGGAGGGATTGCATGATATTGCACAATTGATCAAGATTTAGTTTCAGAAGATTTTTTGAATGGACACTAATGAAACGGGATAAGTCTATTTTCCGCAGTAGTATTAAAAGTGGGAGGGCATGTAATCCTTCCTTTGGTGTAATGTGTCGGTGGAATCCCAATCAAACTTTAACTAAGGTCGCGTTTAATTTTAGGATTCTACCTCCCTATCACACTACACTTCAGAATTACATATATATATATATATATATATATATATATATATATATATATATATATATATATATATATATATATATATATATATATATATATATATATATATATATATATATATATATATATATATATATATAAGTGTAAGAAATGTACAAGTTCAAAGAGAGACAGGACGTCGCTTTATGTCTTTGATGTTTATTTTAACAAGCTTTCGGCCGTTTGGTCTTCATCAGGTTCTGAAACAAATGCAATAATTAATATGTGAGTGCTAGACCTACTTTTACCAAGATATTAACTTGCATAAAAATATGTGAAATTATTGGAAAAGAAAGAATATATAACTTACATGTAGAAATTGACCTTGTTCGTAGTTTGGCGTTGTGGTAGTTGTTTGAGTTGTTATGTCTGTTAAGTGAGGTGTGTCGTGATCACGTGATGAGGCTATCTGTCAACATTGATTCCGTGTGGATGGAGTGTGCAAAGTTTATTAATCCAAAATGATTCTCTGTGGAGGATGGCAGCGCGTGATTGTTTTGTAACTATTTCTATACCAGTGATCCTGACGTTGTCTATTGTGTGGTGAGCTGAGTTGAAATGAATTGTGTATGGGAGACGTTTCGGCTGAGTGTTTTCATTGAAGTTATTAATTTCAGATCTTGTGTTACTGAAGCGTGTGTAGAGGGTTGTTTCAGTTTTACCTACATATTGTTTTCCGCAGTGAGTGCATGTCATGAGGTAGATTACCCAAGAGCTTTTACAGTTTATGTGTGTTGTTATGGGGAATTCTTGATTTGTTTGTGTGCTTTTAAATTTGTTCGTAGCATGAATGTAACTATGCAACATACATTTACGAGATTTACAGGGGAAGAATCCGGGGGGTTCAGAACTGCTTATGCCGTGCCGTAAAGGTGTGGGTTCTCTTGCTCTTACGAGGATATCTCGAAGGGAACGGGGACGTCTGAAGGCCACCATGGGGGGCTCCTTGAAGGTTGACTTAAGTTCAGGGGAATTCTGTAAGTGTCTGGAACATTTGTGCAATTTTCTGGGGAGGTTCGCGAAAATTGGGGAGTACGTGACCACTAGGGGTATTCGTTTGTTTTTCTTTCAGGGTTTGTATGTAAGCAATTCGTTTCGGGGAATTTGCTTAGCGCGATTGATTTGCTGGCTTACAGTTGATGGGTCGTATCCTCTATTGTTGAAATGGGTTTGAAGCTCGTTTAAGTGGTAAGTGGTAGTGTCAGTGTTGGAACAATTTCGGATGACTCTTAGGGCCTGACTGTATGGAATACTAGTGAAGGTGTGTTTCGGGTGGCACGATGTGGGCAACAGGTATGCGTGAGAGTGAGTTGGTTTTGAGTAAATCTTGGTTTCGAGCTGTGTGTTGTTCTGTGTGATCTGTATGTCTAGAAACTGAACGTTGTCTTGAGAGCTGTTAAACGTGTACTTGATTGTGGGATGTCTTGTGTTAATAAGTGTTTGGAAGAGAGAAAGGTTGCGAGATGTTGATGTCCATAGGAAATGTATGTCATCAATAAAACGTTTCCAAGTGTTAGGGAGAATGTGGCTGGTTAAATTGAGAATATCCTGTTCGATTGTACCCATAAATATATTTGCATATGAGGGTGCCACAGGTGTGCCCATCGCTGTTCCTTGAACTTGTAGGTAATGTTTGCCATTGAACTGAAAGTTATTAAGGCTTAAGATTAATTCAAGTAAGCGTATTAATTGGTGCGTAGGTGGGTTAAGGTTTTGACGAGTGTCTAGAGCTGCAGAACAGGCTTTAAGTCCTTCGTTTTGTGGGATGTTAGTGTAGAGTGAAGTGACATCGGCTGTAACTAAGATGAATTTCTTTGCAAATGGTGAGTGAATTTGGTTGATTTGGTTTATATGATTTATGAAGTGTGTAGTGTCTTGGATGTGAGAAGGTAAGGCTTGAACAAGTGGGCGTAAATAATGATCAACAAATTTCGAAATTTGTGTAGTTGGACAGGCACAACCTGAAACAATGGGGCGTCCTGGGTTATTTGCTTTGTGAATTTTGGGAAGAAAGTATAAATTAGGGCATGACGTATGCTTAGGGACAAGTGCATCTTTTGTTTCTGGGTCCAAATCTAAAGAATCTACTGTCTGTTGTACCTTTTGTAAATGATCCCTAGTAGCGTCATGTGTTAGGGGTTTGTAAATTGAAGTATTTGACAATTGCCTTTCCCCTTCAGAAATATAATCTGTAACCGACATTACAACCACTGCAGAGCCCTTGTCTGCAGGTTTAATGATAATGTCCTTATTTGATCGGAGTTGCCTTAGAGCAAATCTCTCTTGTTTACTAAGATTGTCACGCTTATGAGAGCAATTGTTAGACTGAACCATTCCTTCTACCATTCTTTCAGTTTCGTCACAAAATGTTTGTAAATAGGCGTTTTGAATTTTCGGTGTCCATGTGCTGGGTGGTTTGAGGCTACGAATAAGTTCTTCATGCGGTGAGACCTCGGCTGTAGATTGGCTGTCTTTATTAAAGTGATGATGTATGGACATACGTCTTTTAAAATCCAGAATATCGTTCCTTATTTGCAGTGTGTCTATTTGGGGTGGTGTGGGGCAAAAGCCTAAGCCCTTAGAGAGGAGGCTTAATTCCGATTCTGATAAATTGTAGTTTGATAAGTTAACAACCGTTGTGTTGTCCACATTAATGTTTGTTTCCACTGTAGGTTCCGGCCGAGAGTCCATAGTCGTATTTGTGTTTATATTCGAAGCCACTGATCCATTCGAGTGTGTGCGTCTCCGTTTTGTGTAGTTCCGTTTTCTGAGATGTCTGTTTTTTCGTTTTGGCATTTCAGCGTCTTCGTTTGTTTGGAACAAATGATAATCTTTTTGTACCTCTACTGCCTTCATGAGCTTTCGTTGCTTCTTTCTTGTAAGTTTCACTCTTTTCCTTATTAAGGTGGAGTTAATATGATTAAGTGTTCTGTGGTAGGTTGCTGGTGATGTGATTTTCCAGAGAAGGTCCTTTTTAATTGTTAGCTGTTCAGCAATGCGTGTAAGTTTCCCTTCAACCTCAGTGATCGTTAAATCCCTTAGCTGGCAACCTGCTTTCCACAATACCTTACGCCATTCGGTAGCCGGGTTATCCGGATTATGGAAGCAGCAGGATTTGTTTAGAGTAAGGCCCATCGGTATGATGTTTTTCTGCTTATACTGTAACAGAAAGCTGTGATGGAGCTGATGTCGTAGTTGTGAGTCACAAAGTCCGAGGATTTCTTGTGTTACTTTATGGAAATGAACATTATCCATTTCCATGTTGTGTTGCAATGTGATTGTAGACAAAAAGCCGTCCTTACCGATACGGATCCAAAGAAGATAACTTCTCTCAAAGAAGATAATGTCTCTCTTTGAACTTGTACATTTCTGACACTTATATTATGAAGGAGAACCGAATACGTTTTGGACAAATGGGAACATTTCTTCCATTTATACATATATATATATATATATATATATATATATATATATATATATATATATATATATATATATATATATATATATATATATATATATATATATATATATATATATAGGTCGAAAGGTAAATAGTAGTACATTCGATCTTGAATTTTTATACCAATCCTAGATAGAGCATAGCCCTTATCAAAGCAGGAAAGGTTCAGGGAAAATACCAGAGAGAAAAATCGAGCCGTACCGATTGTTTGAACCCGCCATCCTCCGCTTTCCGGGCAGAGTCTGTGACCACTACACCAGTTCGGCTTGTGATTCACAGAAGTGACAAACAGGCTACAAATACCTCGGGTGATTCAATTTTCTCTCCTTGTTACCATGGTAGTCCCAAGCGGGATGAATAATCAGTAGGTCGAAGTTGGTAGATCGAAGTTAGAAGTTAGAAGTTAGAAGTTAGAAGTTCTACCAACTTCGACCTACTATATATGTATATATATATATATATATTTATATATATATATATATATATATATATATATATATATATATAACGCATAGTGATAGAGCCCGTGTATTGGTATAGTATATATGAAATCACAAAAAGAACAGTTAATGCCTTGACTACCAACATATTTGCACCATGTTTGATAGACTTACAAAATTTTCGGAGCCCTGCTTCTTCATCAGCATACAACGAATAGTGTGGCACTTCCAGCTTGGACTAGATTTTAACGAAGGCAGGTAAATGCACCCAAGTGTGACAGTTCCCTGTTGAGTCCATTGGTGAGGGTGTTCAGTTTCTTGATCAGTCTTAGTTCATTTGATTTACGTTCAGAATCGGATCGGAATCCCTTTATTAAACAAACTCTAACATTGTCAATGTCATGGCCGGGGAGATTAAAGTGTTGAGAGACCGCTTGAAGCTCGGAATTCTTACATATTGTCTGCTTGTGGTTGTTGAATCGGAGTCTGAAAGTTGTTTTGGTTTCCCCTACGTAGTTACCATGGGGACAGATGCTACAGAAGATAAGGTAAATGACATTGGCAGAATTACAACTGAAGGTGCCTGGATATAAGTTAATATCGGTCCCGGGAACGGTCACCACACTCTCCGTTACGATGTGTTTACATACTAAACAGCGGGACCCATTGCATGGCTTGTTTCCAAGTAAGGTCTGATTAAGTGGGGATAGTTTGCTAGTGGTTAGTATTGACCTAAAAGAGGGTGGCAGTTTCAGGGCAAGGACAGGGGGGTTGGTAAACTCAGGGGAGTCAAAAGGGCTAAGATTGTGGCAGAGGGACTTGAAGTGTTTGAAAAGTGATGTGCACTGGGGAAAGTAAGTGGTAACAAAGTGTATCCGGGCGTTTTGCCGGTCCTGGTTGTAGCGTAGGAGTTGTTCACGTGAAAAATTGTTAGTTCTGTTAATGTTGCAATTGATGAGACGAATGGGATAGCCTTTTTTTAAGGAACTGCTGTTTCATAGCAGTTAATTTGTTGCGGAGGTCAATGGGGTCAGAACAGTTGCGTTTGTACCTAAGTGCTTGGCTATAGACTATCGAATTTTTAATGTTTGGGGCGGTGGAAACTATTGAAATGAAGGTAAGCATGTCTGTCTGTGGGTTTGCTAAAAACCGATGTCTGAATAGAAGAGTTTTGAATGGTGATAAGTACATCTAGGAATGAGATGGAACTGGAGGAAACATTATGAGTGAAATTAATCGAGTTATGGGAAGCTTTGAGGTCACGGACAACGGACCTCAGTTTGTCCTCCCCATGGTTCCAAAGCATGAAAATATCGTCGACAAATAAGAGGGGCTTGTGGGAGCGTTCTCACAAGAAGTCCTCCTCAAGGGCAGCCATAAACAGGGTGGCATAAGCAGGAGCCATTTTGGTTCTCATGGCGGTTCCATTGGCCTGGACATAGTGTTTGTCCTCAAAAGTGAAATTGTTATGGGTGAAGATGAACTTCATAAGTAAGCACAAATTGGAGACTAGGGGAGTAGGAGTACCGGAACTGATCAAAAAGAGCTCACAAGCCTTAATGGCATCTTCATGTGGAATGTTTGTATATAAAGATGAGACTTCAAGGCTGACTAAAAGGCAATCCTCTGGTAACAAAGTAAATTTTCTAGTTTAAGCAAAAAACCGGTAGTGTCCTTGATATAGCTTCTAACCAAAGGTAAAGAGTGGCTGTAGATGCGAGTCCACATATGCCGACAAATGTTCGGTTAAGATATACATCTATCTTTCTATCTATCTATCTGTCTGTCTGTCTGTCTGTCTGTCTGTCTGTCTGTCTGTCTGTCTGTCTGTCTGTCTGTCTATCTGTCTATCTGTCTATCTGTCTATCTGTCTATCTGTCTATCTGTCTATCTGTCTATCTGTCTATCTGTCTATCTGTCTATCTGTCTATCTGTCTATCTGTCTATCTGTCTATCTGTCTATCTATCTATCTAACTGTCTGTTTGTCTGTCTGTCTGTCTATATATATATATATATAAATATATCTATATATCTATATATATATGTATATATATATATATATATCTATATATCTATATCTATATATATATATATATATATATATATATATATATATATATATATATATATGTATATATAATCCTATATTTATAGGCCCGATTTAACGTGGGCTAGCGAAGATTAATCACGGGACTAGAAGTTCGTCCTCGCGAGATCTTGGCTAGGTCAGTGTGTTGTCGGGATTGTCGGGATTGTCGGGTGGCGGCCTTGTACGGGCGGGATGATAGTGGTCCAGTCCTGGTACAGTCTCACTTTCGTCGGGTTTGGTCTTGGTAGTCGGGATGACGTCCTACAACGGTCAGGAAGGTAGTGACGAGGTCCTGGTGCATTCTTGACAACGTCCTGGAACAATCGTGTCTAGGTCGGATCTCGTGGAGAACCCACTGAACAGGCTTGATTTGGAATTGTAGGGTCTTCACAAAGTCGTCGTATAGTCGGAGTATGATCGTAAAGGTCGTGTGATAGTCGCAATCGTCTGGGCAAGGTCCTCTGAGTTCCATTTACCCCAGATCCTACCCCGACCACTAAGACTGAGACACGACTGACATACGATTGAGATACGACCTCTCCGACAGAGATACGATCGACTTACGACCTTACTACGACCAAATCAGGTCGTCGTGCTTTCGGCGACTGGCCCCGACCGTTTTGAACATTTCAAAACAGTCGGGGCTAGACACCGATCACTCCAACCTCACTAGGATTTATCAGGACCTTGCTGGGACCTTATAAGGACTGCACGAAGACTACTCCAACCAAGCCAGCTTCGCGCAGGTCGGGATGGTCGTGTTAAGGTCCTGGCTCTGTATGAGAGGGGCTTTCGGCCTATATTTACAAACCTTAAT
Source organism: Holothuria leucospilota (assembly GCA_029531755.1). Taxonomy (NCBI): domain Eukaryota; kingdom Metazoa; phylum Echinodermata; class Holothuroidea; order Aspidochirotida; family Holothuriidae; genus Holothuria; species Holothuria leucospilota. Next base: position 2,060,965 of record CM055973.1, read on the forward strand.
CCGTATACTTATGTCTAGTCTTTGTTCGGCGGAGACACTCGTACCAGGATGATCTTGGTTCTGTTACGGCTATTCAATTATGGTGAAGGCTCGGGTAGTGGTGGTACTCGTGATACCCCAACGTTAACGCGATAACGACTAGGCTATACGCTAGGGTAACTGGTCCACACAGTTCAGTAGTCGGCTACAGTAACGAGTGAAACACAGACGACTGTTACACGTAAAATACAGCGTTCAGATGGCCTGCGGCTCACTCGATTACTTTTAACTCTGTTTCTTGAACAGTTTGTCTGATAAGAACTAGCAATGTGCCTGTTAAAGGTAAAACAAAACGTTTTGGTGTCTGTTTCTAGTGTTTTGGGGTTGCCGGACAAATACCCACCCGGACATCCACCCCCGGTCTTGCACGACCCGGTCAAATACCACCCTGACAACTGCACACGGGACAAAAATCCGAGGACGAATACCTCCGTTCGTTCGTTTCGTTTCGTCAACATTTATTCGAGTCACTTTTCAGGATTTTATGTATAGAAATAAATATACAGAAATCAGACAGAGATGAAAAAATGACTCAGGAGGAACTCAGAGAAAGCTCCATGGAGCTTGTGGTATGAGTCCTCCTAGTGCAAAAATACAATTACAATGGATACAAAAAAGAAAAAGAAAATACATACATAAAAGAAAAAAGAACAAAGTCACCTATATTTGTTCATTAAATGAAGTTTTAGATATTTCTTAAATGAGTACATAGAGTTACAGGATTGAATTTTTGGGGGAAGGGAGTTCCATAGGCAAGGACCGGTGAAGCGAATTGATTGTTGGGAAGAGGTGAGTCTAAAATCGGGGGTAGAAAGGGAGTTCCTGGCGCGTGTGAGGTGAGTTAGTTAGATGGAGTTTTACGGCCCAGTTTTCAACCTGAGTTTCATGACGGAATTGAAAAGTGGATCAAAAGATATTGGGAAGGTTATTCTGAATCCATGAATACATGAAAATACCAAATTGATAACGATAAATATCGAAAACAGGCAGAATATTAAGCTTAGCGAAACAGTCACGAGATGAGTGTAACTGCTGATAATAAAGTATTAGACGAATAGCTCTCTTCTGAAAAATAAAGAGGGGGTAAATCTTAGAGCATTAGGAACCACCCCAAAGAAGAGCACAATACGATAAGTACGGATTAATTAGAGTATTATACAGAGTAACCAGGGTCTTTCGGGAAAAAAAATGTCGCAGACGGGGAATGATTCCAATATTCTTAAAAATTGTGTTAGAGATGGATTGAATGTGATTATTCCAAGTAAGATGGCTGTCAATAAAAACACCAAGGAACTTGACAGTGTTACAAAGTGGAACATCAGTTCCACAGAAATCAATACCACGAATGGATGGGTCGGGCAACCAATTTGGAGTACAGAAGAGAATAGATGCCGTTTTGCTTAAATTGAGTAATAACCTATTGACACAAAACCATTCACGAACCTTGTGTAGTTCATTATGTATAATTTCCATTAAGGTCAGGGGATCTTTATGAGAACAAAAAATATTAGTATCGTCAGCATATAAAATAAAATGAAGCTTATCGCTAGCCTTAGAAAGGTTTTTTATATATATAATGAACAGTAGTGGTCCGAGAATGGAGCCCTGTGGGACACTACCCTCAATAGGTAAGAAATCTGAGTTTACATTGCGAATTACAAAGTACTGCTTTCTGTCATTCAAATAACTCCCAAACCAGTTTAGTAAGCCCCCCCCCCCCCCGTACACCATAGTGTTTTAGTTTACTTAACAGAGTATTATGATGGAGGCAGGAGGCAGTCAAGTGCCTTGGAGAGGTCGAGAAAAGTTCCCGAGACATAAAGTTTCTTTTCAAATGCATCTGTTAATAAATCAGTGAAGTGTAAAAGAGCATGAACTGTCGATCGCCCAGGCAAGAAGCCAAATTGAAAATCACATAAAAGTTCATACTTTACAAAGAAGCTATATAAACGAACAAACATTAACTTCACGAGAATTTCGAACAACAAGGCAAAACAGAGATAGGTCTATAGTTACTGACGGAATTAAAGTTCCCCTTCTTAAATACTGGAATAACACGAGCGATTTTAAGAGCAGCGGGAACGACACCTTGCTCGAAAGATAAGTTAAAGACATGGACTAAAGGATCACAAATAAGATGACCAACAGCTTTGACCACTTTGGGTGGAATTTCATCAGGGCCTAGTGAAGAGTTTTAAGATTGAGGATAGTACAAATTACCTCATCGTGGTTTGTGGATTCAAGTTAGTGTTGGGAGAACTGAGGTAATAATTGGGGGAAGTAGTAGAGGCCTGGGGAATACTGCTTTGAGTTTTTGAACCCGCAGAAGTAAAGAAATCATTAAAAACGTTACCTATAAGTAAGCCTTGGTCACAAATTACAGAGCCGTTAAGGCTAATTTCTTCTACTGACTTGTCAGTGCTTTTTCTGTGAATACTAGAATTTATAGAACGCCAAGTTTTTTAATATCATTCTCACAGTTTTCAGACATTTCACTATAATATAATTTCTTGGCAAGTCTTATAACAGATGTTAGACGATTTTGGAAGGACTTGTACGGTTCAAAATTCTCATTATTTCTGTTACGAACGTACCTCTTTTACAATTTACATTTAGTTTTACAAGAATTTGCAATGGCAGTTGTAATCCACATATGGTTAATATTGTTGAACTTACTTTTGCGAATGACAGTTTTCAGAAAACAGCTATTAAAGTGCAAACAAAAGGTATCATAAAACTTATTAAAGGTATCATTGGCGTAATTGGCATTGTAAACATCCTGCCACGCCGCATTTGAAACCCTGGATTCAAATAAAGATAGGTTTGAACTAGTAAATTTCCTGCCGAGTGTAACAGTATTTCCAGGTAGGTCACGTTGGCATGAGATATCAATGGAGGAAAAATAGGGAAATGATCAGAAATATCATCTACCAGAATTCCAGGGACACACGGCTGACTGATATTGATTAACATATTATCAAGAAGGGTAGCAGAAGTATCAGTAAGTCTTGTTGGGAGAGTATGAATAGGTTCAAATGCATAAGAATGAATCATATTAATAAATGTGTTAGCGACTCCGTAGCTTGAGCTCATTAAATTGCAATAAAAATCTCCCATTATAACACAACCTCTCTAGGAGGCTTCGATGGATTCGAAAACAGGGATTAACTTATCAATAACATTAATTTCAACACCTTTAGGACAGTAAACAACCCCATTCAGAAGAGAAGTGTTACAAGATGTTACCAACTCGATGAAGAGGGATTCGATGAGTACATCATCAAACCAGGTTTCAGTCACTCCAACAACTGAAAACTTACTATTAATTGAATTAAGGGAAAATTGTACTTTGTCAAAATTTCTATTCAACGATCTGGCATTGACATGGTAAAACAACATACGATCATTCCTAGAAGCCTCTAAGGTATCATTCAAAGAATGATCATCATAATAATTACAAACCCCAATATTATTGATTTTACTTAAGTTAGACACCTCAGACGCAAAAGGATCGGCATCACTTTCCCAATTTGAAAGATTTTGCCCAGTATGGTTACAAATTTTGCATGTAATATTTTTAATTGAGTTAAGCGTAGAATGAGTTAAGCGTAGAATGATTGAAGCAATCGGTATGACACTTAATTTGGGCAGAACAACTTAGACATTTTCCAGAGAGTACAGGCTGGTTTTGTAAGGATTTTAAACACAAACAACAAAGGTGATTAAGACAACAGTCGACCATAGATGACTGACACAAAAACGACAACAAAAGAAAGAAACAACAGATGAACCGATAAGTATCCGAGGATAAGTACCCCCGGACATACATCCACCGGACCAATACCCCAAGGACAAATACCTTAGAGGATAAGTACCCGCCGGACAATTATTCGGGACAAGTATACCCCTGGACAATCCCCCCGCCTCAACTACCACCGGATAAAACTCCGGCCGCCCCAAATATACCATGCACAAATACCTCACCCGCACTGTACCAAAATACGTTCGCCCCGAGCCCGTGAACCTAGCGAACTCAGCGCTCGTGCGAAGTTTCTAGCTGGTGAATCCAACAGCATAGGCCAGGGAGGCCTGGGAGGACTAGTGCCATTTCCTGTCATGTTTAGGGAAATTTATTGTACCCTTCGCCGGAACCAATAGTCGCGCTTCGCTTAATTCTGAACAGAGTTGGCTTACTTCAAACATTCTCTTAAACGTTAAAGGTTAAAATCCTGCGCTTCTTTAATACGGAAAAAAACCCCAAAATGTTAAAGCATCTTGCAATTTCTCGTTTTGCTTACACTCAAAGATAGAATATTTGCATGAAGTTAGTACAAATTGACTAGATATTTCAAGTATTCTACATAACAAAATTTAATAGTTAAATAACTTAGTTGTTATAAACTGCTTAGCCACAAAGTCACCAGGGTTGAAGAATAAGGTGTATGAACTCGGTCTGACTTTTCGACTGTAGGACAGTCTTCTTCATAAGGACATTTAGTTCAAATTTAATAGTATCAAAATTAATATTGTGTGTTTGTGTCTTGGAGACACATTTTCGAGGCATTATGCCTCGAAAATGGACACGAACAAAATAAGTTTCCAACTTGAAGGGTCTCGTTGCGAGCGATGAATATCGCTTGCTATGCAGCCGCTTTTCGTCATCGGCACTTTTGTAGTTTTTTGCTATCTGAAGTTTGCACTCAATAAGCAAATTCAAGGTTATAGAATAAAACAACACTGGACATTCGACACAATCGGACTGCCAAGTTAACATCACTTTCTTCTTAAATACCTAATGATAATAGTTTTGTTTGCTTAAAGTTCTTAATTCAATAATGTGGGACGAACATCTGGGTAAATGCTAATTAGGCTACACACCCGTGTTTCAGAAATCGGTAAATACCATTTTATACAGAGATCTCAGGGGCGTAGCCAGATTTTTGGTGTGAGGGGGCAAAGTCGACTCATCGTCCCCATTCTTGACCGCAGTCCTGGGGGAGGAAAAATTTTTTTGCTGTCTCGAAGGTCTTAGATGCAAAATGATGCTTCTTTTTATACTAGATCCCATGCAGTGTTATCCACAGGGTATTTAGAGGGACTCAGGAGTAGCCCCAGGATTTGCCCGAAGGGGCCAGACTCCCTGACGAGGAGGCCAGCGACCCGGCGAATCCCCGACAGTCCCGATGCCATCAAGGGGTTGGTGAGGGAGAATTTGAAGAAAACCTGTGAGCTATACCATGCCATTGCGGGGTATATATTACATAAAATTTGTGTATACTAGAGGAACATAGATTTACCGTTTTTATTCGGAATCTGTGAAATTGCAAAACGCGCTAAGCGCGCAAAAATTTTTGGGTAAGCCTACACTAAAGAGAATCTGAATTATTTACAACTTTTATAGGTCAATTGTTCGGGCAGATGAACCCTATCAGACATAACACATATTTAACTTCCCTCCTCGGGTCACCAACCGTACCTCACGACAGATATAAGAGAACATTAACTAGATTTACGGAAATGGGATGCCATTGGACTATAATTGGCTATAAGTAACGGAACTGAGGAAGAGTGGGCAAAGCGTACCGAAAATTGTACGTTTTATCTCAGAAATGATCCTTTTGAAAGCCAAAATAAGTAAACCGACCATGGGTGGCGACAGAATTTTCCCAAACGGGGGCCAGGCCATGCCAGCGACCCCAAGTTCCGACAACCCACTACGTCGAGGGGGTGCATAGTGAAAAGGGAATTTGAAGAAGCCTAACTATCCCATGCCATTGCAGGGCATATTTTGCATAATATCACTTAATACGTCAGGTGCCAAGTTGCGCACTGATATCGTTCTTTTGAATCTGAATCGTGATACTGCAAAGCGCGCGAAGCGCGAGAAAATTTTTGGTAGACTTCCACAAAAAAAACATATGAAATCATTGAGAACAAAAAGAAAGAAGGAAAACTGTAGGAGTTGAAGACCGTATCAGGGATAACATACATTGTATCGAAACCACCTGGACCCGCTCACCAACTGACCGAACAGCATGGCACACATTAGAAAACAGCAAGTAGCCATTGCGATATGGGATGAAAATGACGACCTCTACATAAGCTGTGTACTCTGCCTACATGTTACTTGGTAAGGTGCACAGGACTTGTGCTATCTATTTACTGTATGTGGAATGAAAATATTGAAGAAAATGGAGTAACCCTGCAGCAAGCGAAGCGCGCCGAAAATTTTGGGTTCTTATTAGAGAAATTGTCCTCTTGAGGGCAAAAAACAGGTAAAATGTCGGGCGACTGTCGCCTTCGAGGACTACATGCTTTATCGTATCGACTAAGACTCCCCAACGAAACTGTAAAAGTTCCACAACGAGGGCCATGGTCCCCTTCCCCCTGCCCCCACCTGGTGCCACCCCTGGAGAGGCAGCCCGTCCTCCAAGTGAAAATGACATTGACAACCAATACTTTTTGGGGATTTATTTATTTTGTTTCAAAATCAGGATTAGGGTTCGAAAAAAGGGCTAGGGTTCAGTCCCCAAGGCATAATCTGTTGAAAAAAGGAGAAAAAATCCGGAACACTGTTTCCAGACGAGATGACATCATTAATATCCAAGGTTTTGACTGACTTTTCGGGGGCCTATTGCCAATGCGTCCTGCATAAAATAAATATGCCGTCCGTTCTGCTGCGGGATTCCACCGTCATTACTCTTCCCCGAGACCTAGATCCCTACCCCCTCCTACTCCGCCCCACCAACTTCCCATCCCTCCCTCCTCTCACCGTTTTTGGTTTCCCTTTTTTTTTCTTTTATTTATTATTTTTTTTTTTTTTTTTGCTTTCCTTCATTTTTTCAACATCGCCCATTGCGTCCCCTCTGGCTACGCCACTGAGGGATCTTAACGTATTATTGCCGCAAATAACAAACATTCAAGGTAGTATTCATCTCTGTTGTTGGAGTGGTATGATTCCAATTATTGATGGTCTTTGTTGTCAGGCCCATGACGTAAGAGCGTGGAAGTACTACCTCGGAGGTAGTACTTCCATGTTAAGATCGGACACGAAAATACGGCTGACAATACTGGGCGTTTCGTTCCGAATATAGTTTGTGCCACAGTCGGAATTTTTGGACTTTAAAGACTATCATCCAGTCAGATTTTTTACCCTACAACCTCAATCACAAGGTCCTATAGGTACGTCCCTGCCTATAAGCTGATACAGTATCGGTATTCTCTAGCAATGTAGATCAAAATGTAACATTGTAAATAACATAACATTACTTAGGAAGATTTATTGCGTGTACGTGATTCAATTTTTGTTCTGATGATGCGACTTCGCGCATGTAGTTTTGTGTGAATACCGAATTTGTGTGTATACCGAATTTGCATGTATACCAGATTTGCGTGTATACTAATTTTGCTTTTATAAGCCGAGTCCCCTTGTCGACTTGTCCTGTCTGGAGTGTGATTTACTCTTCCTTGTAGGTAGTTTCGTACCGTGTTCAGATTGCAACGAGGCAGGTTTGTAACTATTACAATCCGATCCTGCTCCTGGGGCCACCATTTAATGTCCCCATCTGACAGACGTGAGTCAACTCTCAGCCTTTTGCCACTTTCCGGAATGCTGAAAGAGTGGGTAGCAACCTGTCTGGCGTTTCTACAGGACAGCCTTGCCGAACCTAACCAATGAACACAATTGACCCGGATCAATTACTGACCACTACAATGAAATCAACAACTGCAGCACAGCTGTTGTACTACACCGGGAATTGCAAAACCCTCACCAACTACATTTCAGCTTTTGAGAGTGTCATGCTGGTCATCCTCCTCATATCGAGGGAATTTATTTTGGCGTCCCTTTGTACTATACCCTTCAGGGTTTCTTTTTGTTGCCTTTTGGCTCTATGGCAATTACGTTCTCTGAGAACAGTTTAATTTGGACCTGTATGTTGCTTATGGCCTGTTTGACACATTTGTGGCAGAGCCATAGAGGGAATTTCTTCCTCGGAATCTGAAAGTATCTCTCTTCGTCCATCTGTGCTTACCAATTTTCGTACACAGAAAACCACTCTATTTATTATATGTTAGACTAACGTATATTTTCGATAAGCAGTAAAAATAAGGTATGTTTTGTACAGTGGCCATAGACTAAATGTAAGTGTTGTGCCTGGTCTCTTACATCACGGCTTAATTATTTACATGGCGTATACAGACCAAGTGTCAACGAGTAACGACACTGTATCTTAAGCTACTGACAAAGGTTAAACTTTTACACAACGCTTACAGACCAAAATACCAATGCTGTATCTTAATGGAACTTGCAAGGTTTAAAAACGTTTCCACGGCGATTACAGTCCAAATTGCCTGCATCTTAATGCAGTTAACAAGACCTACTAACTTTTTCACAGCGTTTACAGATCAAAATGCCAATTTTGTATATAAATAAAGCTGGCAAGGCTTAATAACCTTTCCACAGCGTTTACAGACCAAATGTCAATGTATAGCGTTAACATAGCGTTAACGTACCAAAATGTCAATACTGAATCCTAAAGGAGCTGGCAAGGCTAACGTCTTTTTCACAGCGTTTACAGACCAAACTAACAATGCCGTTTAAAAAATCTGGCAAAACTTAATACCTTTTGTCCTAGCGGTTACAGACCAGAATGTCTATGCTGCTCAAGGAAGCTGGCAAGGCTTAATAATTTTTTTTTTCGTACAGACCAAATTGTCAATGCTGTTTGATGAAGCTGGTAAGACATAATAACTTTTCCACATCGTTTACAGACCAAACTGCCAATGCTGTGTAATGGAGCTGGCAAGGCTTAATAAATTTTCCCCTAGCGTTTACAGACCAAAATGTCAATGCTCTATCTTTATGAAGCTATAAGGTATAAGGCTTAATAACTTTTTTCACAGTGTTTACAGACCATTTAAAGACCAAATGTCAATTGTGTATCTTAGAACAGACAAGTAGGCTAAACTTTTTTCACAGCCTTAAATTAAAAGACCAATTGTCACAATACTGTGTCTTAGAACTGGCAAGGCTAAACTATTTGTACAGCGTTTATAGACCAAACGTCAGTGCTGTATGTGAGCACTGTCAAGGCACACAGCGTTTACAGACCCATTTCAATCCTGCTTTGTGTTTTGTAGACAGCGTTTATAGACCACGGACCCCACGTCAATGCTAATCTCGGAGTTGGCAAACCTGCCAGAAGATTTTATATTGCGTTTACAAATCAAATGTCAACGGTCTTACTTATTTTACTCATACAATGAGTTTAAAACCCAAATTTCACTAAACTGTAGCAACTTTATGGCTAAATGTAACCTTTGAATTTCGACAACCTATTCTTTTGCTTAAAGATGCACGTAGTTATAATAAAACTTCACTGTTTTACTATGATCGCACAGTTTAACTCGAACGTAGCTAATGTGAAAATTTATTATAAGGGGGCTATTTCTTACAAAGGAAAGGGTTCAGTGAAACCCTGTGTAGTTGAAGAAGAGAAACTGAATAGCAGCCCTCTGGTTTGAAATTTACGTCAAAAACTTCAGCTTTCTCAAATTGTGTTCTTGTTACTTCCAAACCTCCTGATAAATTGCTCATCACTAAGTCTGTCTCCCATAGCAGACAAATATCTGTTTCCCGTCGTAAGTGTAATAAATCAGTTGAAGCAGCAGGTGTTACTGAAGCCAAGAGTCACTCATGGCTTTCAGGCAACGAAAATTATCTCTAGTGAATGGCTGTAACAAGAAGAGAGAGCCTCAAATATGTCCCCTCCTCTAGAGATCGGCTTGTACACTGGAGCTTGATCAATTGTACAATCTCATGTAAATCGGACGTGTAAGGTTATGGGGGAGGTAGAATTGCGAATTATATTAAGAAGAGTCAAACTTAAATCACACAAACGGTTGAGGTAACTGACAGCCGTTAGAAATTCCCACACTTTAATTTATGGAAAAAAATCCGGACGTAAGGCCAGGACTAGGCGTGGAGGCATATGAATCTAAGCCATATGCAGGAGCAAACTCATGATGGCGTTTGGGAATCACTTTACTTACTAAATCGGGGAGTTATGTCAGCTAAAGTCACTAACGATGCGTGCGTGGGAAGAGCTGGAAAAAAGGAAAATATTGAAATAATTTACTTTGTTTTACCCATGTTAAAATTTCCTTCTATGTTCCCGTCGCCCTTCTTTCACTTCTTTGCTTTAATCAGTCTGATACTTTAAGCCGACCATTCCCGTCAAAGTTCGGGAGGGCAGTCTTCTTTATTTGTCCTACTATTCTCTGCAGGTACGCTACCGCCTATACTACCATAACATAGACATGGTGGAGACTGTCACTACGAGAGTTGCGTAAATGAACGATTGATACCTGTCAACTGGATATAAAATTGACCAAATCACAATATGTGAAGTAGTAATACTACTTTTATGCTCTTATGACTTTCAAATTTCACCATACTTTCCTTTAAATTGATTGAACTGTTCAAAACCAAACTATGAAAAAGTAAAAAGACGATTTTATAACTTTCAATGAGCGCAAATATTTTAGATCACATCGAAAAAGCTGACCACCTAGTAAACAAACACAGATGAACTATCATATCGAGGTGGCTATGCATATGGAACACTCTAAATGCAAAAGAGTGAAATTCACTCCAAAGGAGACTGTAGTTTGGGACCACTCCTAGTAAGAGTGAATTTTACTCGGGGTGGAGTGAAAATTCACTCCAAATAGAGCGATACTTCTCTCGCATGGAATGATATATCACTCCACCCCGAGTGAAATTCACTCTTACTAGGAATGGTCCCAAACTACAGTTTCTCTTGGAGTGAATTTCACTCTTTGCATTGAGAGTGAATGTTATCAGGAGGGGCTGGTATGTTCTGACTCCCGGGAGGCACTCTTAGGGGATCTTTACCAAAGGATATTTGTAAGAGAGAACAAATTGACAACATGGTTTTACGTGTGGTACTTATATAGGTGAGATTTGGAGCAAAGTGCGGGTAGTACTTTGTTCATCGTTGTTACTCCTTGCCCATTTTAAAGAGCACTTCTGCAATTGACTTCCCCCAAGAATTTTTTCCTTTTCCTTGTCAACAATCATCTGCTTCCGTTTAGGATGATAAACCCTATACACATCCCTACGAGGACAAAGTTCAATTCCATTAGGCCCTGTGTAAGGCGGGGGTTTGCTCGAGGCAAAAGAGTGTTTGCTGGAAGGGGGTTCTCCCGAATCTCTGAACCCCCTCTGGTTACGAGCTGAGATTTGACTCTTTTATGTAGTTAAACGTCACACTGTAAAAGTTTCTAAGAATGTACCGTATAGAAGGATATCGAAACGATACGCAGTACTTTTAAGTTGCATTTTGACATCGATCAGTTACAGCACAGGCTTTCCGAAACGGTATGTCCATTCAAGTAAGTAGCAAAAGTACTACTTTTTTGTACCATGCCGCAACGCCCAGCTGAAAAGAACATATTAAACACTTTCACCGCATTTAGATTAGTCAAGCGTTGCAACAGGAGTAAGTTAAAGGCCCCGTATTTCTTGTAATTTGGAATCCTTAGGAAAGGCCCTTTTATGACGAAAATACGTTAGACTTCATTCTAAACTGCCAGGGGGCCACACATATAAGGTAGGTCACTAGTGGTTAACTGAAATTCCGGCAAAGGATTTTAACTTACGAATTTAACACCCTAGAAAAAATTGGGGGCACGAACTAAAACGCGTTTATGTGAGATTCGACATCTCGAAAAAGCTGAAAAGATTTCCAATGAGAGTGTTAGGTAGCCTACTCTCTTTCAAGTCCGAAAAGGCATTTATATAGGTGACATGTATGTATATATATATCTATATATATATATATATATATATATATATATATATATATATATAATATATATATATATATATAGGGTCGAAATGCTGCGGAGCACTATAGTAGTATGTAGGTTGATAAAGGTTGTAAAAAGTGCTAAAAGTTTGCGGAAAATTCTACGACGTTTCGAGTATAGACTCTTCATCAGGTGGCAAAGAAATGCAACTGAACAACAAAGAAGTAGAAATAGAAGAGAAAACACATTGAAACAAGGCACGGCAAACCGGTCGTACAGAACGAACACGGGGTAAAAAAGCGAAAGAAGGCTGAAAAAACTGGTAAAAAGTAATGAAAAGGGGAACAGGTTAAAAAGGGTCCATTCTAATGTTAAGACCGTGTGGGGAGAGGGTCCCGAGTTTCATGATAAGCCGGTTTTCAGCGGTCTGACGATCACGGTCAGAACCTCTGCACATTAAGGCTGCGGTAACGGCCAAGTCTTTAATTGAGCACAGTGATGGGGGGTTGAAATGTGTGGCGACCGGATAACCTTGAAGGTTTTGTTTGATGGACCTGAGGTGTTCAGTGATTCGGTTAGCTAGGCGACGTTTGGTCTCTCCCACATACAGGCAATTGCAACGTCCACAAACTAAAATGTAAACCAAGTTTGTGGAAGTGCAGGTAAAGTGCTGGTTCACACTAAATCTGTTGCCGTTAGAACCCAAAATATTAATGAGTGTGTTCTTGCCAACCACTGGGCATGTGTTGCACCTACTACGACCACAGGGAAATGTACCTGGGGTGTTGTCAGTTGGTTGTTGTGGATGGGAAGCCCGAACTAAGTGCTTGGAAATGTTCGTTTCAACTCTGAAGGCCGTAATGGGGGGTTCGGGGAAGAGGTCACGGGTTAAAGGGTCTTTTCGAAGGGTCTCTGCATTCCTGTAAATGGCACGAATGATGGGGCGAACCGATGGGTGATGGGAAATTACCAAAGGAATGCCTAGATTGGTAGACGTGTTAGACTTCTTACTCAAAGCCTCCGCTCTGTTGATCCCTTGGATTCTATGTAGAGCACCGGTAAGTATTTTGGTGGGATACTGACGCTTCTCAAAGAATGATAGTATATTTTTGGAAGCTGCTGAAAAATCAGAATCTTCTGAGCAAATCCTTCTGGCCCTTAAAAGTTGTGAGTACGGGATGGACTTGGTACAGGATTTGGGATGGTTGGATGGATACAAAAGGTAGTTATGAGAATCGGTGGGTTTAAAATGTAGGTTTGACTTGATTTTACGGTCGCAAATTGATAATTGAAGGTCGAGGAAAACCACTGAAGTGTCAGAAATACAATGTGTGAATTTCAAAAATGGACTGAAAGATCCTACAAATTGAATGAAAGATTCTAAATCTTGACGGGTCCCTGTTGCCACTCCCACAATATCGTCAATATACCTTTTGTAAACGAAAGGGTGAGAACCGGTGTACTGCGAAAAAAGTTGTTCTTCAAAGTGGCCCATGGTTAGGCAAGCAACAGAAGGACCCATTTTGGTTCCCATGGCTACTCCTTTAACCTGACGGAAAAAGCGCCCATTGAACTGGAAACAGTTTTGGGTGAGAACAAGTTCCGTCAAGCGAAGGAAAGTAGTTGTAGGAATTTGGGGGTCTTGTCGTTGGTCCAGGTAATGGCGGATAGCTGACAAGGCAGCGTGGTGAGGGATGGATGTGTTGAGACTAGATACATCCATGGTGAATAGCAGACGTTCACCGCAATTTTCGGGAAACTCAAAGTCTTGAATAAGTCTCAAGAAATGAGGAGTGTCTTGAACAAAAGACGGTAACGCTGATACCAACGGGAAGAGAACAGAGTCCAAAAACTCAGAAATTAGAACGGTGGGGCAGCTGTGGGAAGAAACGATGGGTCTGCCAGGGTTGTTTGCCTTGTGGATTTTGGGAAGCAGATAGAAATTGGAGATTTGTGGGCAAGGGTGGAGTAGTGACGTTGCTGATTTAGGAAGTTGATTGTTTTTAATAAGGTTGGTTAAAGTCTTCTTAACCAATGCTTGGCTGTCGGAAGTGGGGTCAGAGGGAAGTTCAGTGTATGCAGTTTGGTCCGATAATTGCTTATCGGCCTCTGCTACGTACAAATCCTTCTGCCAGACCACCACGGCTCCACCCTTATCAGCTGGTTTGATGATGAGGTTCTTGTTTCTTTTGAGTGACAAGAGAGCCTCTCGTTCTTCTGGGGAAAGATTGCTGAGGGTAGTTCTCTTGGGGGGTAGAAGGCGATCAACATCCGTATTGATGGATTCAATAACGGAGTCCAGGATGTTGTTTTCACCAGATTTAGGTGTCCAGGAAGAATGGGTAGAGCCTAAAGTGTTCAAGAAATCTTCTGGACTCGTACTGTCTGGCTGATCTGTGATGCCAAAATGGTGTCGGAGGCGAAGTTTCCTGCAGAATGAAGAAACATCTCTGCGGATGGAGAACTCATCAGGGAGGGGGTTCAAGGGAACGAAGTTCAGGCCTTTAGCTAAGACTGAGCGTTCAGAAGAGGAAAGCTCCAGATCGGGGGGGATAGTGACCACAAGCTTTGTGTCCTGTGCTTGTATGGTATCACTGGGTGGGGTATGAGTAGAGGGTGGGTCAGGCAACAGGCTTGCTAAAGTCTTGGCTTTTGAGTCAAGCAAAAAATTATGAAGCCGACGGTTGTAAACGTGAATAAGGAAGCGCACTTCTCCAGCTTCTGGTAAGGTGTTGAATAGGAGAGACCCTTGGTCTTGAATAGTGCGATCAAATCCGGCTTTCTTTCGAACCATGCTACGGATGGTCGAGCGCATGAGACTAAACGAGCACGAACGTAAATACCGAGAGATGTCACGACGAAAGTGAAAATCGGACACGGTCTGTACGTGAAAGTTTAGTTTAAAACCTCGTGGGATAACGTTATTTCGAAGACAAGTGCCCAGGAAATTAATATGGCTAGCGAATCTGGTTTTGCCGAAGGTAGCCATAGCAAGGGAATAAATAATGGGAAAACAGTGGGCTGGGTAGTGGGCGATTTCACGGGTAAAATTCCTACGAAGGCTCGAAGTGAAATGTTTTTAGTCTGGCATGGTGGAAACGGTGAAAAAAGGGGATGCTAAAAAAAACTAGAACTCTGGTGAATGAAATCAGAGAAAAAAATCATAAACGAAAAAAATTGAACGTGCCAAAAATGTGTACTGGAAAGGTTTGCTAATGTACCAAGACAGCGTGTGGAAAAAACACACTCCGTAAAAGAACACGGTCAAACCATACGCAGTTCGCTACGAAGAGCGTACAAAATTCTACCAAGTTAATCAGTCAAAATAGATCTTAAAATCGCAGCGAAATGGAGCGAAAAGCTTTAAATAATAAGGTCGAAATGCTGCGGAGCACAATAGTAGTATGTAGGTCGATAAAGGTTGTAAAAAGTGCTAAAAGTTTGCGGAAAATTCCACGACGTTTCGAGTATAGACTCTTCATCAGGTGGCAAAGAAATGCAACTGAACAACAAAGAAGTAGAAATAGAGAAGAAACACATTGAAAAAAGGCACGGCAAACCGGTCGTACAGAACGAACACGGGGTAAAAAAGCGAAAGAAGGCTGAAAAAACTGGTAAAAAGTAATGAAAAGGGGAACAGGTTAAAAAAGGTCCATTCTAATGTTAAGACCGTGTGGGGAGAGGGTCCCGAGTTTCATGATAAGCCGGTTTTCAGCGGTCTGACGATCACGGTCAGAACCTCTGCACATTAAGGCTGCGGTAACGGCCAAGTCTTTAATTGAGCACAGTGATGGGGGGTTGAAATGTATGGCGACCGGATAACCTTGAAGGTTTTGTTTGATGGACCTGAGGTGTTCAGTGATTCGGTCAGCCAGGCGACGTTTGGTCTCTCCCACATACAGGCAATTGCAACGTCCACAAACTAAAATGTAAACCAAGTTTGTGGAAGTGCAGGTAAAGTGCTGGTTTACACTAAATCTGTTGCCGTTAGAACCCAAAATATTAATGTGTTCTTGCCAACCACTGGGCATGTGTTGCACCTACTACGACCACAGGGAAATTGTCAGTTGGTTGTTGTGGATGGGAAGCCCGAACTAAGTATTATATATATATATATATATAATATATATATAGTATTATATATATATATATATATATATATATATATATATATATATATATATATATTATATAATATATAATATATATATATATATATACGCGTACTAAGTATACCAAGGCCATTCACCTAATTGGTTTTATTGTTATCAGCTTTTCCTAACAGGATTATCTCCTCTGCCCTTCGTGGGTATAAGACCAGTGAGAGCTAATTTCGGTTTAATTCTGTTGCAACTGAGGAAGGACAAGGCTCCCGAATTATATTGCAAATAAATGTATATTTTCCACACTGGATGTTATAAGAGCGTTACTACTCTCTTCTTTTCTTTTCTTATATATATATATATATATATATATATAATAATATAGATATATATAATATATATATATATATATATATATATATTATATTATATATATATATATATATAACGTTAATTCCCCCCTTAAGGGGAATTTCTTTATATCATCCGAACGTTAAGGCGAAAAAAAATAATAAAATACCAGAAGCCTATATTTCGCCCAACCGTCCTCAACATATAATCAACGTTATTTCAATGGCCTGCCATACGTACGTGGTAACAGATAGGTGTCCGTAAATTTGTCGACATTGCAGTAATTGCATATAGTGTGTAAATTTAAGAGGGCGTTTTCATACGTTTACGCATTCCTATATAAAAAGTGTGTACAAAAGTTAAGTCGAATCCGTTTTTTCGCCCCATTTTTTTTTCGCCCTATGGTCGACTTTTCAACAACTTCTTTCCCCTTAAGGTGGGAATTAGAGAAATATATATATATATATATATATATATATATATATATATATATATATACATATATATAATATAAGAAAGTCCACGTATGCTCAATGTAAACACAAGAAAAGTAGGTAGAAAACACCACAGAGATGACAATATTAGAGCACATAAAAGATAACAAGACAACGTATATTTCGAAGACGCCTGTCTTCGTCCTCAGCGTTAAGTGAAGTGGAGGTTTTTTACATTACAGACATCAGAGAGAGAGGGAAAAAAATTGTATGATGGTAAATAGTGGTCATTCCACGGAAACCTTGTGTTCAACATCAACGTCAATCTGAAGTGACAGTTTAATTTCAGACAACGGATAAAGAAAGAACTTAAAATCTTAAGGATGATGGTACACAGTGGATGCTCCACGGGAAACCACAGAGGGAAAATCGCTCAAGATACCAAGGTCCTTGTTTAGGCCGCGGGTATGTGTTGACAGTTTAAGCACCCATTTGCTTTCCGATTTGAGTCTTTGAATGACAGATGGGTAATTAGAACTGAGCAGAATACATCTTAAATTAGACAATGAGTGGTTTGCGTTACTATTAAATGTTTTAGATAAAGGATAATTTACTGACTTATCTAGTATAGTTTTCTTGTGGTTATTAAACCTAAGCCTAAATTTGGTGCCGGTCTGACCTACATAGTTGCCTTTCTCGCACACATTGCAGCACAATAAATAAACTACATTAGGTGTGTCACAGTTCAGGGGAGGGGGACGGATGTTGCAAGTAGTGCCAGGAGGGGTAAACGTTTCGTCGGTGATAATGAAACGGCACACTTGACATCTAGGCTTGCCACACCTTTTGTTGCCTGTGCTCCCAGCAGTGCTATGCCTTGTGGATGTGTGGAGATTTTTGTGGTTGGGGGGGGGGGGTTGTCGTCTAGCAGTTAAAGGGGGGACTTCAAAAAGTTCAGAGATGGACTCGTCCTGTCTGAAGAATACCAAAATCCGAACGAATGCATTTATGTAAGCTCCTCGGTTTTAGAGGAATAATCAAAAACCAGCGGGATACGTGAGTTTTCAACTTTTAGGTTTGTAAGACAGCAAATATATATATTATATATATATATATATATATAAATATATATATATATATATATATATAAATATATATATTATATAATAGACTATATATATATATATATATATATATATGCAGGACTCGAACCAGCGACCTCCCGCAAACAAGGCGGATGCTCTGACCACTGAGCCACGGAGGCCTATGTGGTAGAACGCGGTCAACTGAGCTTAAATACTGTCGAGTCAAGCTTTCCATTGTTTCGTCATAGGAACGCGTCCCATGTAATATTGAGTAGGAAAGGTGACGTAGCGACTTTATAGGAATGAGCGAATAAACGCTGTATTGAATAGTCGCATATATAAATAAATATAAATTAAAAAAAAATAAAAAATAAATTTATCGCATTGTTCATTCTTGGAGGGATTAGAATTCTGCGACTGGGGGTAGAGTGTAGTGCGAACGAGGGCAGCCTTAAGGCTACGAGGTTGCCTATGGGCTAGTAATGGAGGTAACTCAAACAGTTCGGCAATACTCGGGTCACATTTTAGGATCTTCCAGGAACGCCCAACATTACTAAGGAGGGGTTTAAGTGACGGGTGGAAGGTAGTAACTATTGGGATGCGATCGGGGGTGAGAGTACTACTATAAGACAATAACCTTGTCCTGGGACTGGAAAGAACCCTGGAAAAGTAGTAGCTAAGCAATTTGTCAGGGTATCCCCTATAGAGAAAAAAATCTCCCAACTCGGCTGCTTTCTCGATGAATATGTCGCGACGAGAACAAATACGTCTGTACCTGATTAATTGACTGTAGGCAACAGAATGTTTTATATGGAAAGGGTGAAAACTCTTAAATTGCAAATAGGTGTGTCTATCGGTGGGCTTAGAATACACAGAAGTCACAATATTATCGTCATGTATCGTAACTATTACATCTAAAAGCAAATCTGGTTGGAGGAGTGTTCCACGGTGAACTTAATAGAATCATGGAAATTATTAACAAAATCATAAAATTTTAGGAGGGCTTCAATGCCGTGTTGCCAGATCATAAATATGTCATCAATATACCGCACATAAAAGGATGTTTTTAGAGGAAAAGCAGCAATGAAATGCTGTTCAAGATGATGCATAAAAATGTTTGCATACGATGGTGCCGTCCTCGTGCCCATGACAGTACCCTTGGTCTGTAGGAAATTACATTTATAAAAGGTGATGTTGTTATGGGACAAAATGAACTTAATTAATTTAGATAATTCAGCATGCAGAATGTTGTTACCTGCTTGTAGAGTATCACTATTGGACTTGATTCCCTCTTTTTGAGATATATTAGTGTATAAAGCCGACACATCCATGGTGACAAGAATGGCATTACTGGGCAAAGAGGACATCTCACTTAATCTGTTTAAGAAATGTGTGGTGTCCTTAATATAACTTGGTATAGAATTAAGAATAGGTTACAAATGCTGATCCACATAGGCAGAGATATGTTCCTTAAGTGTGCAAATGCCCGATACGATTGGTCTTCCAGGGGTAAGGATGTTATTAGCACGGACGAAGTTAATGATCCCTTCATCCTTAAGATTTTCTCCGGCATCGGGTCGGCGATTGCTAACCAAAGCTCTCAATTTGTGGATTTTAGGGCGAGTGTAGAAATTGCCGGGATTAGGTGATGTGGGAATAAGACGTTCAACTTCCTCCTTAGTGGGTGAATGAAAAGTGTTTACAAGGGATATGGGTTCCTTGTGGTAGCTTGGGGTTGGATCAGAGTCCAATAATTGATAGAATTCATCGTTAGACAGTTGTTCGTCTGCTTCCATCTTGTACTTAGTGGAGTCCAATACGACCACGACCCCTCCCTTGTCGACAGGCTTGATAGTGATAGCGGGGTTATTTTTGAGGTCTTTCAAGGCTTTACGATCTTCCCTAGAAAGATTATCCCTAGAGGCATCGTCATTGAGAGATGCTAGGAAAGTATTAAGGTCTGCATTGACAGAATTGATGACATTGTCTATGAACGGGTTCCTGCCAGATGGTGGCGTCCACAAACCTTTTGATCCAACCGGTCCCAATGTCCTGGGAGAGGGGCTATTTGAATCCTGGTTACCGTCATTGTGCCATGCCCATTCCCGGATGCGGACTTTGCGTGAGAATTGATGGATATCATGGGTGAGTTCAATTGTATCCACTGGTGTGGTGCCGCAAAACGAGAGGCCGAGCTCAAGGAGCTGGGGATGTGTGGGTGGAAGATAAGTCGAGGATAAATTGATGACATTAGATGCATTAGAAGGAGAGGTAGGTATTTTGTGATCGTTTAGAGTGGGCCCATTGCTATCAGAGAGTGTTAAATTTATCCACATATCTCAAAAGTCTATTCCTATGGGCCAGTTTTCCCAGGAGCGTAGGGCTGCTGATAAGACGGTTAAGTTTATGGGACTTACGTTTGAGACAGCGTTGTAGATTACGGTGAAAACCCTTCGAAAGTTGGTCGTTGATGTAGGAAACAGTGTCCGGATTGCCCACTTTGTCGGCCAGTGGTACGAAGACAACTGCTCTGTTAAAAATCGTTGTCTAAAGTAAGCGTCATTGAGAGAGATGTCCCTGAGTTGGCTGGCTGTTTTCCTGAAAATGGAAAAGGTGCCTTATTTGCAAGCACATCGACGCCTCACCGACCTTCTTTCATAGTGCTACGGGAACCCAGCTGAGTCCGTGCAATTTTAATTGTGATTCCAGCAACGTGGTTTATTTGCTGTATTGTGACATATGTCCTAGAATCACCTATATCGGCGAAACTGGTACAAGCTTCGGTCATAGGTTTAATAATTACAAAAGCAGCATAAGAAAGAACAGCCCTGGCTTCCCAGTGGCTGAACACTTTAATCTTACAGATCACAGCTTTGCCAACCTAAAAGTCTTTATTCTTTCTGGTAATTTCAAAACAGCACAGGACGGCAGAAAATGTGAAATATCTATGTGAAATCACTATCCTTAGACTGAATACTCACAAGAATGGGCTCAATAGGGATTCAGATTTCATGAGTGGGTACGTATACGACTTAGGGGCGTACATTGTCTTGCTTAGTACAAGCTTTCTCAACTGAAGAAGAGCTGGTAAAACGCTCGAAATATTTTGTTTCGCATTTAGCTGAAGAGTTTTTCGATTTAAGTTGGCATGGAGATATCCAGTTTTTGTACGTTTTGTTTTTCTTTTCTGATTTTCGTATTTGGCCAACACACTAGGAATTAGCGTTATATATATATATATATATATATATATATATATATATATATATATATATATATATATATATATATATATATATATATATATATATATATATATATATATTAATATAAATATATATGACCCAGTGCTTTGTTATGCAACAGGAACTGCAGCTCTCAATTATGGCTGGTGTCATTATGTGGTGGTGGAAGTACAATGTATCGAAGCATCATTTGACAGTGTCGTTTAGTAAACCTGATTGTTCTGGACATAACGGATGAAGTCAAACAGATTATACTAAGGCTTTTGGAATTATAGTGGGTTGCCATGACCTGAAATGTGTCTCTCAGTTCGAGTGAACGCTGAAACGTGTTTTTCAACGAACAATGTCATATTTTAATTTACATGGAAAATATTAAACAGTGTAATAATAATTATAAAAACCACAATATGCACAGACTTCTCATGGTCTCATTTACCAGTGATTTGTTACAACTGTAGCAGAAAAAAGCTACACAGGAAAGATATAATGGGCCGGTATAGTGCACAAAAAAATCGAAAAATAAACTGCCCAATTATTGGTTTACATCTTTCCCAACAAATTGATAAAATTTCAACAAATGTTGGGTGAAAGTTTACCCAAAGGTCTTGGGAGAGAAATGCCCAGCAGTTATTCACTTGTGATTTGACCAACAGATGGTCAACGTTTTGACAAATAATTAAGGCATGTGTGTACCCAACTTAATTGGTCGCTTTTTACTGTCTTTTTGAGGTTGTTATAACAAGCCCAGTATTGGTCAAAAAGTGGGTCAAATTTTACCCAATTTTTTTAACAGTGTAGCTTAAAGGAAAAGAATTTTAAGATGCCTTTTACGGCATTGTCATGACTTAAACTTTTGAAATTGTTAGGTACATCTTCTGCGTCATTACCCTATTCAAGAGAAACACTGTTTGAGCCTGAAGTCCTGAAAGTGTTTTGACATCGTTGATAATCGGTTGAATCTTGCCTATGCAGTAATCTTAATTGGAAAGAATTTAATATTCCCCTGAATGCACTTTAAATTGCTAGAGATATCAGTCTGACCACATCCTATTGAGCTATTGAGGGGTTACTACTAGATCCTTCATACACAACAAAAGCAGTTTATTTGCACTTGAGCTGCATTTTTTTTCAGAATCACGACCTCTGAACCGAGAAGATGGTACTTCTTAAGCTTCACCTTTAAGGAAGCAATCGGCTTGTTAAATTCAAAGCGTTATCACACCTAAGGCCTGTCACGGGGGGGGGGGTTAAGAGTAATTGTTCCATTATGCTTTCCTTAGGTAGCCCTATCAAATCCTGCATAGCCATCGAGCTATATAAGGGAGTCAAATTAATCCTCATGCATAAGGATATGAATTAATTTTTGTTCAAACGTCATTCTCTCACGTTTATGGTCATACACTATGATAAGAGTTATGAATGACCTCTTCACAGGTCATCAACACTAGATATGGAAGTTTGGTCTAATGAGCTACGAGCGAGTTATGAATAAATAATTTATGCATGAAAAAAGCAACGAATATTAACTTTCTAAGATTTCAGTCTAATCACATCCCTGATAATTTAGCCATAAGATAGTTACGGGTCAAACTTTCATACGGGAAAACCACAGTGAATTTCTGAGCCTTTTTACACCTACGGGCTGTTTATGGAGTTACTAGTAAATCCTTTATACGGGACATACAACCGCTTGGTAAGAGAATTTTGACGACTATCACATCCATTAATTACGGGTTAAGATAATGAGACCCTCAAGCCAAAGAAGCAATTGAGTTTTGCTTAAACTGAATAATTGGGGTTACACTCAAGATTGACCTTTTTTACTAGACTTAGAAATTTTGCCTTTGGCAGCTATTTCAGAATTCCACAGTTGAATGTTTCTGTAAATCATTTTGCTCTTGCTGCTTTTGAATGAATTATTTGTCCTTTAACAAAGGAAAATGAAAAATTTAAAATAGACTTTTGCATTTATCTTTTGAGTGACTTGACCGTGATATTATTTGCTATTTAATATCTTCTATACATCAGAACAATTTAACACTTTAGTCATCTATAATGGCAATTTCTACATAATTCCTTAAATTTTTGAAAAATGCCAGCTTTCATTTACAGTCTGGCACAAAAAAAAGTATTTGCTTGAACTTGTATTCTCAAAATCCAAACGATGAATGAATATTTCTGTAAAAGTTAAAGTATGAACTTATAATCTCCTTATTTTCACCGTGTTACCTCTGAAAAATCAGTCAATGAAAAATCGCAACAATTTTTGCTTTTGTGCTGAAGTTGTGTTTACTGCCCATCGACGGCAGCTGGCTACAACTTGTTAAATGGGTCTTGAGGGCCTCCGTAACAGGTTTGATACTAGGGTAGGACAAAAGTATATATTGGTGCCTCGTTACAGTTTCCCTTCCTTGGAGAAC
Organism: Holothuria leucospilota; assembly: GCA_029531755.1. Classification (NCBI taxonomy): domain Eukaryota; kingdom Metazoa; phylum Echinodermata; class Holothuroidea; order Aspidochirotida; family Holothuriidae; genus Holothuria; species Holothuria leucospilota. The sequence continues at coordinate 2,084,477 of CM055973.1, forward strand.
CTTGAGGTAAGTACGATAAAGTGCGAAACACCTCGACGGAGATCACTTCCCTAAGCAACTTATTTGCAAGTTTTTTGCTACGATGAAGAGAAAATTGTCATTAAAATAAAACTTTAGGTATATTGTGCGCGGTTTTGAGACTTTTTCTGCCTTTGTTTCTTTTGGCTAAACATAACAACCCCCGCCCCTTACAACCACGTCACTTTTAAAATGTAACCAAGGTCTACAGCCGGAAAGTGGAAAATGAGCCTCATTCATCCATATCCCATTTGGACAGACTTCTGTATTGCTGAGATATAAAATTTATTTACTGAATTTGAAATAGTCGATTGCGCAATAACATGTGATGTCGTTCTTGTACAACACACATTACCTGCTTTGTTTCCTTTTGGAACTGAAATGTTTATATGGCTTTGAATGTACCGTTTCTCTGCTTAGCATGTTATATGTAGCATGGAGAGGGCTTACATAATCAATGAACCTTATTACAGTGAGACAGTGATGACATTTTGACACAAGGTGAGTGGTTTTCAAAAAAAAAAAAACAAAAAGAAAAAGAGACTGCAAATTGAGTAGAAAAAGAATAGCATCATAAATTATTATCCAATTTACGTTTTTTAAAAAAAGGCTGAATTGCTTCAAATATCTTCACATGAAGAGTTTACTGATAAAACATACGTAATTGAATGATATCAAATTGTGTAAAAGCGTTCTCCTAACCTCTTCCTTATTATCATTCTCATACCCTCGTCGTTATGTTTCCAGAACCCAATTTTACGCATCTTGACGTAGACTCAGATCGTTTCCCTTACCACTTTGGGAAGCTTGCCGCTCTTTCGTGGAAATGCTGGTGTCAACCCTGCTCTATCTATACATAGTTTCTATGGATTACGAAATTCGAAAGTTCTATTGTTTTTATTCTTGATTTGTGTCGTGACTTACCTATACATTTTATGTTGGATACGGGACAAAATGTCTGAGGCGTAATCTCGAAGGTTGACAAAGCTCTAAAGCGGACAGAACAAAAGTTGATTGAGCCAGTGAGTTGTCAGCTAGAATACCAACTCCCTATTTGGACAGAAAGATAATGCCTGCATGATTATAAACGAAACCACCGGACGTCTTGGGCTTCAACGTCGTTTTCTGCAAATTGATATTCTCGTCTTGCTGTTGCCATATTACCATTTCAAGGATTCTCACCAATGACATTTAGATGTAACACTAGTTTCTTTAAGAGATTCACACCCATTGAAAAAGTTGTCTTCCCCAATTTAGAGTCCATTAAATAAAGTCATCAATTCGGTTACCCTTTCATGCGCATAGTTCTCCCTCTACATTGGCCTAGTTTTTCAGATTGCCTGAGAATATTTTAACAGAATTTGAATTGAACAATCTTTAAAAGACAATACTTATTGACTTTTGGAAAGTTCTACACGAATTTTTCATTCGGTTGAAAGCGATACTTCCGCAAACTAACTTCCAAGCCTTTGGACGTGACTCAGTGACAAACCTCTCGAAACGACAACACCACCGCCCCTCTCAGTTACGGATACAACATATCACTTTAAATTCCATCGTAAGAGCGAATACTACAATTAAAAACTAATATCAAGATTTTCGTTTACGAATGTGCTTGACTCTTACTGCACTTTCAACCTTCGATTGGAAAAAAAAAACATTCTCACATTGATCCAAAAACATAAGGCGTCATAATTTTAGTTTCACTCACTTTCATGTAATTTTTGTCTTTGGAAAGCATAGAACAGTTACAACCATTTTGGGTTTCATTTCGTTTCCGAATAGTAGTTTTCAAAAAGAGAGGAAAAATCTCTACTCTTGTAATATTCCAGGAGTACGTACTGATAATTAGTTGAGGGCTGTGGTTACACTTTAATGCCCAAACCTACGGTTACTCCTTGCCCTTTGTTCTGATAGATATTGCTAAGTTTACAAGAACTAGATCTGACACCGTCAATAAGTTGCTCAGATGTTAAGGCAGCCCATATTAATAATCCTAAAAGGCGTATAAGCTTTAGTGATTTGTAAAGAAACTGTTCGGCTTTCCCTTTTTAGGCTTAGCAAATTCCTGGCTGTCTGTTCTCTGACTTAGACGTGATAACTTTAGAACAAGTATCGCAAATATTAGTACTAGTTAAATTTCTCCTACCTTCCCCTCCTGCTAAGAGAACATCATACTACATAAAAACTGAACGCTTAGAACTTTTATGAGCATTATTAATTGCAATTCACCTGATAAAAAATGCTTGAAAATCTGTAGGAAATTGAGAAATTCCTTTCACAAAGAATACATGCATTTTTATCGAAATGATCTAAAGCAAAACTTCCTCGTGCTTCTGGGGAATTCGTCACCTTTTGCATTATGTATTCAATGACTGTTCTTAAGGAACAAAATTATTCCATCCAAAATTCTTTTTCCAATGCATCCAATTTTTCTGCAGCTGCCTACCAGTCTTAAGCAAGGTAACGAGTGTTGTAAAATCACCACGACCCTTTGCACTATAGGCCCGGGTTGAAAGTGAAAGTTTAGTCCATGTATTTACAAAGTGCTCAATGTGAAAAGGTTATCGTTACTAAATGCACTAGTGTTCATTCTTTAGCTTATTTCTGTGAATGATGCAAATATTTTTGAGATTATGATGAACCTACGAGATTTGATCCAGCAAAACAGGTGGGCAATATGTTCAAGGTACTTGCATAACAGGATATGCCGGATTACACTTTCATTCACCCTACTGTGTAAACTGCTTAGAAGTGTTCTTTCAGAAATATTGCAAATTTTATTACTCTACATAGCATGTGTAAAACGAAAACGAGGTCATATTGTAAGGCCATCTTTTTACCGCGTCAAAGCCGGAAGTTGCTTTTTTAGAAGGAAGCACATCGAAAACTTTAATTCATGGTAATCTAATTAGATCCACCTCACTGTTAGGAGAGTGTGAATTCATGAGTGATTGTCGGATCTTACGGTACCCACTTCTTTTGTCTGGTCCTTTCACATTGATACACGATACCAAGCTAAACCTTATTAACACCTGCGCATACCTTATGAATGGGATAAGGGAAAACAATGCTTTGATCCAAATTTTGTTACGGTCAGTCAAGTAGGAAACACTCTCTAATAAACTTAAACGACCGCTTATCTCAAAGAAGTCTAGAAAGATTAACTTGTAAGAAGGAGGTCTTAACTGGCACAATGCATAAATGACTAAAGAAAGGTGTAAGACTATAATTTGTTGAAACATTACATTAATTTAAGCAAACGTTCGGGCGAAAAGAGTAAACATGTTCAACAAGTGTTGGATTGCGTTGAGAGCTACAAATTAATGTTCAAGGAAAGCGACTGGCAATGCTATAGCAAACAGACATTTGTTTTGTCTTTCTTTCCAACGCAAAAGAAGACATGAACCTATTGCTAATGCTAACAAGAGCTTTAAGTCCATTATATCTTTAAGTCCTAGGCAAAACAAGTGACCTTGGCAGCAACTTGGTAGGTACAAAGGACAGAGCTGGCGTTTTACCTCCTTTTTAATATCAGCTCTCTGGTCAAAGTAGTTTTACTGAACACAGTTTGTTCGTATATGACTTATATGTCTACAACATGATATCATAAAGTTAGGAAGTTTTAGATGCTATGGATATTACTAATACTTCTAATCTGGGAGACATTTTTGAGAAACAGAACCTTGAGCGAACGTTGATATTGGCGTTCTTTTTAAGTGGTGTCACATATAGCACCACCTCGAAAGATAGTTGCTGCTCTCAAAGAGATCCTGACTAGGCGGCTGGTGCAGCAGGTTCCTGCTCTTGCCCCTAGACTCATGATGGAATTATTACTGGAGTAAATACTGGTGATTATACTGAATCAAAGTAAAGGACACCCTGAGTGACGTAGGGCATTATCTGTAAGAACTCAGAGTTATTAAATGCCACACAAGTGTCTTATGCCTATAGAAACAAAATCAAATAGCTTTGTTATTGCTCATTTTTTGTAAGTTTAAAGAATATTAAATTGGACTGGAGGTTATAGACGTTTGTCTGCAATGATTCAATTAGTATTTTTACTGTACTGGAGAACTTCTAGTACTCATGACTATGCAGTCGATAAATGTTGTACATATATTGTCGCCCAGGCATATAATTTCTTCTGGTTCGATAAGCATTTTCTTCCTTCAGCAAGTATACATTTCTTTCATTTACAGTTCACACTGGTACTTCCAAGTGAAAGCCTTGGAACATGCGTAGCCTGGCATTGCTTACTAAATTTGGTTTAACTGTTTCGAATAACAGATCGACAGATTACCTCTTTTGCTGCACAAAATTCAAACGAAAAAGAAGGCAGCAGACAATTATGTGTTACTGCAAATTAATGAGAAGTAAAAAAAGGTACAGGCAAGCTCATTTAGCTCATGGATGTTTATATTTTGCTACTGTAAGTAAACATAAAAAGTGATTGCCAATTGAGATGGGTAGATTTTTTTTTACTGTAGGGATGAGGTCCTTTTCCGAAGTGTTTTCTTTTCTAAATCTGTTGAAATGGTTGATCGTTTGATGATATAATCAAAACCTCAATCCATAAAAATGCATCAAGTTTGGTCAGTTTTTGAGACTGTGCGGCCCCTGGTGTTAGTCAGCAAATATGCCTTCCTGTGACCAAAAATATCATTGCACTGTTCATGTTTTAACCCAAACGGCGCTATAATTCCTCAAAAAACAGTCTGAAAAGAGTGTGAGCGCATCAACAAAGACCAGGTCAGATTTATAATAATTAACGTTCGTAATATTTGGAATAAACCAATACGGTCTTTTTGATGTCGAGGAAATGCAAATAACTGGAAGCATTGTAGGACGGTAATGAGGAGAAAGGATATGTTCTTGTCAGCAGGGGCTTGTTACTTTGCATTTCCCTGTTGCCAGACAGTGAGGACTTGCCCAGAAAAAATGCATTCGTGATAAGTAATTATAGTAGTGTGACTTTAGTTGCAATATTATGGCCGCTCCAAGCTAATGGCATGGTAAAAGTAGCAAGTTAAAACTTTAGGCAATAATTCCTAAACGGGAGTAGAGACATGACGTAGCCACCCGACAGTGCCGGGGGTTAATTTACCGAATTGAGCACCTTATTGTCATAACGAGCATAATTGCAAGTTGCAGATAAGTCCACAGTATCTTATCGAGTAAACATCTGCTAAATGTAATGACCCGCATCACCGTAGGCCCTTATATTACGGGGTTGGCATCAACCTGTTTATCCTTTGTTCGATGATTTGGGGCTATAAGTGTCTAGCTGGCTGTGCTTTTGTATAAATAAGACGTTAATGTGAAATATTTCCAGACACATGGGAGAAATGTTGCCTTGTCTGTATTATTGTGTACGAGAAAAAGGTTTTAATCCTTCTTCGTTTGTAATAATTATTTTCAGGAACGATCGAAGGGAAACTAATATGGCAAACAAAGACAACATCGTTGCTTGTGGAATGTCGGGGCGTTTGCCCGAATCTGATGATCTGCAGGAATTTTGGGATCATCTAATGAACAAAGATTCCCTGGTGAGGAGAAGTTCGAAAAAATGGGACAGCGGTAAGGGACAGCTATAATAGCTATCGCCTTTTCCTGGAATATTCTTTGGGCAGCCTCTCTTCGGTATCTCGGTATCGTAAATGATGTCGAATATATATATATATATATATATATATATATATATATATATATATAGATATATATATATATATATATATATATATATATATATATATATATATATATATATATATATATATATATATATATAGAATATGAGAATGAATGCAATAAAGAGCATAACTCGTTGATTAGAGGAGTACGAATCTGTAATTTTATTTCGAAATTTTCGGTCCCCCCGGAAGCTTCTTCAGCGAAATCTTACAACGAAGTGAGTAACTTAATCAAGAAAATAACAAGCAACGAACAATGCACTGGAAGTTGTTACAACCGATAATGTAAAAATCAACCGATAATGTAAAAACGACCGATAATGTAAAAAAAAATACCGATAATGTAAAAACAACCGATAATGTAAAAAAAATTTACCGATAATGTAAAAAACTCTTTGAACCGATAATGTAAAAAAAATTTACCGATAATGTAAAAAAGTTCGTCTACCGATAATGTAAAAAAAAATTACCGATAATGTAAAAACTGTTCTAAGGACGTTTTCATATGGAATTTGAAACGTGGAATTTTATCAAAAAAGTCATACGTTAATTCAAAAAGGTCGTAGGTCATACCCCAGGGGAAGGGGCTCTCACCGCTATTTCACAGCGCCCTCTTGCAGGTATATTTCCCTTAAAAAGGTACATTGAAAGACAGCAGAAGAATTCAAGGTCACTTTTTCTCAATTTTCTAGGCCAATACATAATGCTATCATATTTCTCCTTCATATATTTAAAGCGCCCTCACTCTGTTGTTCCGCAAGCTCACCAAAAAGAACATACTTACGATAAAAAATATCATGAAAGGACTGCAACATATTTTATTACATAAAGGTGGGTCATATTGATGGCACATCTTATTTGTATAGGTCTAAGGCTCAATAGAGGGAGCCCTCTAATAAAGCAAGATCTTTCAAAAACCAAAGGAATGAAAATTATATTTTTGAAATGAGCATGTCCGAAATCCCAGGAGTGTTATTATCGTTGAAGGAAGGTAATCCCTCTCACCCATTCCCCACCCCAGGGGAAGAAGGGGATGAAATCGAAGCTACTCACGCTTGATAAGAATTGGTCCTAGAGGTTATCGACCACGCTGATCACAGATCCGAAGTCAGTCATCCCGTCTCTCGGTCGTAGTGGGATGTGCGGGCCGTCAAAAGGCCAGTTTTAGTGTCAGTTATCCCAAGAGCAGATTTTAGGTATTCCAAAACACCCAGTTTTCATACTAGATGGTTACTAATTAAAATTTAGGAATATGATTTTTATTACATTTGTTAAATGTGGAATGAAAGTTTTCCCTTCCATATATGGCTTCACTTATACGTGGGCGAGTTGCGCCTTACCTCCGGAGAAGGCTCCTATCTCTGAGATGATAGCGGGAAGGGGATTACCCCGTCAAAAGGCCATGCACTACATTGGCCTACCGTTCCTGTGAGTCACAAGCTTGTTCTTTCTCCTACTAGCTACGCTGTATGCATTAAGTTGAAAAAACGCATTTTTCCATATATGCTAACACTAATTTTGGGGTCGGGGAAGGTGCCTCTCTCTCTAACCAACCCTTAATTTACCCCTTAAAACTCGAAAGGTGATAGGCCTATGTGTCATGTACAACATAGGGAAGGCGTTTGGGAGCTGCCCTGGTTGGGTTTGGATTAATGTTAGCATTACATGGCAAACATGCGTTTTCAGCTTTGAATGCGCCCTGTATCTAGTAAGAGGGGCACACCCTAACAACCCTCAAGGGTGATATATGGAAGGAAAACTTTTACTCCACATTTAACAAGTGCAGTCGGAATCATATTCCTAAATTTTAATTGGTAACCATCTAGTACGAAAACTGGGTGTTTTGAAATGCCTAAAATCTGCTCTTGGGGACACTGACCCTAAAAGTGGGCCTTTTAACGGCCCGCACAGTCCACTACGACCGAGAGACGGGATGACTGACTTCGGATCTGTGATCAGCGTGGTCGATAACCTCTAGGACCAATTCTTATCAAGTGTGAGTAGCTTCGATTTCATCCCCTTCTTCCCCTGGGGTGGGGAATGGGTGAGAGAGATAACCTTCCTTCAACTTCAGAATAATGATAATAACACTCCTGGGATTTCGGACATGCTCATTTCAAAAATATAATTTTCATTCCTTTGGTTTTTGAAAGATCTTGCTTTATTAGAGGGCTCCCTCTATTGAGCCTTAGACCTATACAAATAAGATGTGCCATCAATATGACCCACCTTTATGTAATAAAATATGTTGCAGTCCTTTCATGATATTTTTTATCGTAAGTATGTTCTTTTTGGTGAGCTTGCGGAACAACAGAGTGAGGGCGCTTTAAATATATGAAGGAGAAATATGATAGCATTATGTATTGGCCTAGAAAATTGAGAAAAAGTGACCTTGAATTCTTCTGCTGTTTTTCAATGTACCTTTTTAAGGGAAATATACCTGCAAGAGGGCGCTGTGAAATAGCGGTGAGAGCCCCTTCCCCTGGGGTATGACCTACGACCTTTCTGAATTAACGTATGACTTTTTTGATAAAATTCCACGTTTCAAATTCCATATGAAAACGTCCTTAGAACAGTTTTTACATTATCGGTAATTTTTTTTTACATTATCGGTAGACGAACTTTTTTACATTATCGGTAAATTTTTTTTACATTATCGGTTCAAAGAGTTTTTTACATTATCGGTAAATTTTTTTTACATTATCGGTTGTTTTTACATTATCGGTAATTTTTTTTTACATTATCGGTCGTTTTTACATTATCGGTTGATTTTTATATTATCGGTTGTAACAGAAGTTAGATAAACAAACATAATAGGATTAAAGTGTTTGATGAAAGGTGTATTGATTAAGAAGACCGAGGTCTTTGTTAAGTCCAGTGAGATGTGATTGAAGCTTCATTATCCAAATTAGTTCCGTACGTTTACGGTTTTCTGTGCAAACAAAGTTGCTAGCTATGAGAGTTACTTTTAGATTATCAAGGGCATGACCGGGGAGATTGAAGTGTTCTGCTACTGGGAATCCGATAGCATTGTCTCAAAAAGACTTTTGGTGGTTATTAAACCTAAGACGGAAGGAAGTCCCGGTTTCTCCAACATAGAGTCCGTGTTTACACAGATTTCAATGAAATATGTAAACAACATTACAAGAATCGCAATTAAGGTTGGGGGGTTTTAACGGACATTTTATGTTATGGATGGTGACCCGCTCTCCCGTGTTGATATGTTTGCATATTTGGCAGCGATGCTTGTTGCAACATGTATTACCCCTAGTGGCCTGGTCAGAGGTCGGTAAGTTGGACTGAGCGATTAGTCTCCTAAGATTTGGGGGCTGGCGTAGCGCAAGGAGAGGGGGATCAGCAAAAAGGTCAGAAAGGGTGGGGTCGTCCTCAAGGGATGCAAAGGATTGTTTTAAGGTACGAGCAAGACTGCGGATAAGGGAATGAAAATCAAATACAAGGGGGATACGTTTGTTTGAGGTCTTGTTTTTATAGGTCAGAAGGTCATGGCGATTGATTAAAGCGGCTTTACGTATACCTTGTTTAATGATACGGATAGGGTAGCCGCACGAAAGAAAGTATCCGGTAAGAGAAGAAACTGAACGGTCGTAGTCAGCCGGGTCGGAGCAAATACGTTTGGTGCGAAGGCATTGGCTGTAAACGATCGACTTTTGAGACTGGCAGGGTGGGCACTGTCGAAATGGAGTAAAAGATGCTTGTCGGTGGGTTTGCAATAGAGGGAAGTTGAAATGGCGCCATTTTTTCTCATGTTCTATTTTAATCTTGGAGTATACGTGGAACTTAACTATTCTGCTATATATATATATATATATATATATATATATATGTATTTTCATCTATAGAAGACCTTAGGGAGACAACTTTCTTTGTTCTTTTAGAGTGGACGCTATGAGGAAGACATTCCATGTCTCTCTAATGTTTTAGGTACTATTTCTAGACTTTTTTCATTGTCGGAAATAGTCTTACAATGTTCTTTGGACTCTAAATATCATATTTTGATAGTTTCAGGGTTAAGGTAAGGGGTTAGAAAATTAGTTAAGAAATTAGTGTGTAAGTCAATGGAAATGTCTCCCTAATATACAATTTAGGGTTATTATATATATATATATATATATATATATATATATATATATATATATATATATATATATATATATATATATATATATATATACATATATACATATATACATATATACATATAACACATAAATAACACATAACATATATAACACATATAGGTAGCACAAAGATAAATGGAGTTGAAAATACCCAACTCAACTACGTTTCAAGAAAAGAATGCACAAACACAGTGTTGCTGAAAGCTTTCGGCTATTTTATCAGCCTTCTTCAGCCAACTGTATGGCCAATAAACTTCTTTATACTTATAGAATGGGCTAAATTCATGAAGAAAGAAAAGGTAAGAAGATTTAAATTCCTACACAGGAGACTAAAAACACGCCAAGCAAGCAACAATAATTTGTTAAATAATTGAAACCTGTAGTATGGAAATTAAGCTTTAAAATTAACTGTTGTTCGTATAGTTTTCTGCTATCTGCGTTTGGGAACTTGTCTTTGATGATAACGCAACGGAGATATCTACGAGAATGATTGTGGGCATTGAAGTGAAAGCGACTGAAAGCAGGGGGAATTGTTTCTGACGCTATGTTTATGGTTGTTGAATCGGGTTCTGAACCGATTGGCGGTCTCACCGACATAAATGGCCTCCTAGCATTTAAAGCAATACAGAACATACACAACATTAGGGGTGCTGCAACCAGCTTTGACCGGGACCGTAAAAAGTTTGATATTGTTCTGGAATTCAACCGATGGATTTAAGTTGAAATGTTCACAAATTTGACACCGGGGTCTACGACAGGGAATATTACCTGGGGGCGGTCTGGGTTTGGTACATACAAGCAGCTGGTGTAAATTGGGTGGTTGTTTCTTGGCCAGAACAGGGGACGAGAAAAAGGTGGGTGTAGGGATGGGTTGTTCTTTAGGGTCTTTCAATCGCATTTCACTTTTTGCAGAAAGGGGGTAGTGGAGGGGCTGAAACGGGTTACAAAAGGAATGCGTTTGGGCTGTGTCGTTATATCGTTTCTTTTCTGGCTTAACACTGAGTCAAGGGAGAGGTGGGAAGCTCGATTAATTTCTTTAGAAATAAGCTTGTAGAGGTACCCGCATTCGAATAAGGACTGAACCAAATACCTAACGGCTTTCTCGTAATCGGCATAGTCCGAGCATATACGTTTAAATCTGAGCAGTTCACTGAAAGCTATCAATCTTTTAATGTGGGGTGGGTGGAAGCTGCTGTAATTAAGTTGGTTGGGCCTATCTGTGGATTTCCTGTAAAGGAGGGTTTGAGGTTTGGTTGGGTTAGGCTTACCATAACATCCAGGAATGGAACTTCTTCGGCTGATATTTCAACTGTGAATTTGATAGAACAATGGGTGGAGTTTGTTTCATGTATGAAATCGTCGAGAGAGGGGCGGTCATGGGCCCAGAATAAAAATATGTCATCGATGTAACGGGCAAAAACCAGAGGTTTAAAGCTGCTCTTGTCGATAAACTGCGTTTTAATTAACGCCATGAAGAGGTTGGCAAAGCATGGAGTCATACGGGTTCCCACGGCTCTTCCCGCTTACTTGTACGTAACACTTATCATTAAAAACAAAATTATTATGAGTAAATATGAACGAACTTAAGGAGCATATCACTTCCGTGGGGATGTGGATCACAGTGAAAGAGTCCAAGAATTTGCCGCAGGCCCTCACTCCTTCGTCATGTGGGATGTTGGTATATAATGAGGTCACGTCCATGGTTACCAATAGACTGTTGTCAGGGACGGTTTTGATGGTTGCCAGTTTGTTGAGGAAGTCCTTGGTATCCTGAATGTAATTGGGCATCTAAGTCGTTGTCTTTCAGTGAGGTTGGCCAGTTGTTGTTCGTGGCGTTCTAGGTATTCAGAGATTATCCCCTCTAATTTATGGAGTTTGGGGATGGTATAAAAGGTCCTCCTTGTGGGATCGGGGGAATGGGTGACAGGAAGAGTTCCTGGGTTTCAACACTGTTAAAACTCTTAACTAAAGATATCAGTTCCTTGTGATAGGTTTCCGTACGGAAGCTGTCTATCTGTACATAAAAGTCCTTGTTGCTTATTTGAGTACTCGCTTCTCTTACATAAGCTTCCCGATCGAGCAGGGTGATTGCACCTCCTTTGTCCGCTTGTCGTATGACTATGTCATTGAAAGAAAGGATATGGGTTATATGATTGGTTTGTTTACCTGGTTGATGATGATTTATTTCTGAAATAACTAAATAGAACAGTCGGATCAAAATGTACAGACAATCAGCAATTACAAATCTCAAATCATATAGCAAATTAGGTAGAGAAACGAACAATCCTTATGGCCACTTCATAACTGTGTAAATTACTTACTTCACTCACGCACCGGATTTAGGAAATGTTTTGGGAAAGGTGATGGTGATCGAAAAATAAGTTTGGCCAAGTGGTGGCGCTGTAACGAAATTAAAAGTAACCTGCTCATTTACTACAGCCGCCCTCCAATTTAGGCACTAAATTTGCTAATTGTCCTTTAACTCTGGCAACAGAACAACTTTAACTACTAGACGAGTATAATAATGTCCATCAAATTCAACTTTAACCGTCCTCACACGGCCGTCATCACTGGTGAAACTTCTGTGACTCTCCCAACTTTCCATTTTGCTCCTGGTGACTGAGGGTCAACAATCATTACAGGGTCACCAACAGAGAGATTTGGTTCCTCTTTTGTCTACTTCTGTCTTGGTTGTAATGTTGGCAAACAGTATTTGATGAAGTGCTTCCAGAAGTGGTCTGCCAGTACTTGGCTGTGTCGCCATCTTTTACCGGTAAGTAAGTCTCGATCGGAATAGATCACCTGAGGTAAGGCTGGATCATATCGTCCCATCAGTAACACATTGGGTGTAACAGGGTCAATGTCCCTCCCATCTGAAGACACGTAGCCCAACGGCTTTGAGTTTAGGATACCTTCAACTTTAATTAGTACTGTACTCAGCACCGCTTCTGTTACTCTTTGAGCACCTAGTGCTACCCTCAAGGCATTCTTTACACTTTTAATCTCATTCTCCCATGTACCACCAAAGTGAGGTGCTTGAGGAGGACTGAATCTAAATCGTACCTGTTGTCGTGCTAGGCGTTCTTTAAGGTCTTTGGAAAGGGAATGAAATGATTCCCTTAGTTCAATGTCCGCAGTCTTTGGAAAGGGAATGAAATGATTCCCTTAGTTCAATGTCCGCACCTTTAAAATTAGTGCCACAGTCTGATAGTATCTCGAATAGTTTCCCTCTTCGGGCTATGAAACGTCTAAACGCCATCAAGAAGGCATCAGTAGCTAGGCTTTCTAGCAGGTCCAAATGGATTCCACGGGTGGTCATACATTTAAAAGCGACCCCCATCTCTTCTCACTCCTACGAACAATGCTGACTGTCATAGGGCCAAACCAATCTACGCCAGTGGTGTAAAAGGCAGGTTTGAACAGTTGAAGTCTGCTAACGGGAAGATCACTCATTTTGGCACAACAGGTTTACCTCTCCACTTTCTACATTCAACACATTCACGTTGATGTCGACGAATGGCTTCTCTCCCTCGAATGATCCAAAACCCTTTTCTGATCTCTGTTAGAACTCTTTCTGGGCCTAAATGATGAAGCTGTTGATCGTACGATTTGATAACCAAACGGGTAATGTCATGGTTTGGATCCAAAATTATAGGATGCTTGGTTTGTTGTTCCAAGGGATCAGCTTTCCTCAACCTGCCCCCAAGTCTTAGCAGGTCCCACTTGCCATCATACGCAACGTCAAATTGAAGTAATCTGCAGTTACTTGGTAGGCTCTTCCCAGCTCTGGCAAGTTTAAATTCTTTTGGGAAACAATCTTTTTGGATTTGACGGTACAACATACCTTCGGTCTTCTCAACGTCATCAGCTGTTACATGAGAAGTCTGACTGACATTTGCCGTCCCATCTTGAGATTCTTTTGCTGCCTTGATGAGGTCTTCTAGCTGATCAAATGATTTTGGATCTGGTAAAGTGGCTGTCTCAACTACACCACAAAATCTTGTTTTCTTCAACTCTACTCTGACGTCTTCCTCATCACCCTTTGCGCCACGCTATAGTTCATCAAGGCATTGATCTGGAGGCTGGAGAAGACAACTTGGGCCAGTTCTCCAGCTGGTTTCAGCAGCTAGTTCCTTCAGTGTTTTCCCACGTGTAAGGTCGTCTGCTGGATTAAGTTGGGTATTAACATATCTCCACTTGTGGCCATTAGTTATGGTTTGAATTTCACTGATCCGTGTTCCCACAAAGACTTTGTACCGGCATGATTCTGAGTCCAGCCATCGCAGAACTGTGGTGGAATCACTCCAAAAGTGGGTAGACTCAATGGGAAATGACAACTCTTTAAGTAGAAGTGCAGCCAGTTCAGCACCACTCAAGGCGGCACATAACTCCAGGCTTAGCATAGACAGTTGACGTTTTGGGACTACTCTTGATCTGGCCATGACAAAGCTTACATGGATATTCCCTTCTTCGGTTTGGCTCCGTAGGTAAGCAACTGAGCCATACACACGTTCACTCGCATCGCAAAATATGTGTAACTGGCGGTGGACCTTCGTGATGTCCACATCATAGGAGGTATAGCATCTAGGCAAGGTAACCAATGGCAGGTCTGGAAGTTCTTGTTCCCATTCACACCATCTTCTTTTTAGTTCCCCATCATTAAGCTCAATATCCCAGTCCTGACCATTCATCCATAAATCTTGTACGAGGTTTTCAGCTCTAGCTGTAAATGGGCTGGGATACACTAGGGGGCCGTACTGACTTGCGAGGACCTTGTAAACATTCCTCAGGTTGGTTCGGTTATATGGTATTGGTTTGTAGTTGTAGTGCAACTGGACTTGCCTACATAGCTATCGAAGGCCAAGCATTGAGTCTGGCTTTTCATCATGCTCGGACATAATTGAGAACTCGTAGTTCTCTGATTTGGCTTCTGAGGGTAGATCCTCTATTACTTTGGATCATTGCTAGCCCACTGTCGTATGTTGAATCCGCCTTCTGCTAGTACTCTGCGGCGTTTCAGGATACGTTTCTTTGCTTCTACCACAGTACGCACACTGTACAGGCAATTGTCTACATAGAAGCGTTTTTAGTGCCTCCTCATTCCCTTTCTTGTTGTCTGTAACATGTTTTTTTTTTCAAGACAAAAAAGGCACATCAGGGACTGCATGTTGTTAGAAATGGCAAGACTTGCCATTCATGAGTGGTTGGTTTTAAGTTTTCCTCCACGTTCCGCCACAGAAACCTCAGTAACGGTTTGTCCTCAGGGAGAAGTAAAATTTGATGGAACATGGCTTTGATGTCGCCGGATACTGCAATTGGATGTTGACGGAATCTAAGGGATACTCCCAATAAGGTTGAGCCAATGATTGGTCCTGGTGGCAAATGTCTGTTCGGTGGTTGCCTTCATACTCATAGGAACATTTGAGGACCAGACGGTGTTTTCCATTGTGTTCGACAACGTGGTGTGGAATGTACCAGGATTCCTTTGATTCATTTGCTTCTTCCTCAGAAATCTTCTTCACAAACGCTGCTTCAACGAGCTGATTAATCTGTTTTTTAAGGATCCCTGCTACTTCTGGCTTACTCTGCAGATGCTTTTCAGTTCTTTTCAAGTTGGGATGAATGGAGCTTTGGTAAACATTAAACTGGGTGCCATGTTACATTCTTGACAGCGGTGTAGCGTAGCATAAAACGCCATCAACATCAACCCGGGTAGTTCCCTCCTCAAGGACTTGTAATGCTCTCTGATCCTGTTTTGACCTCACTGCCTGTCTAGTGTAGGGTAATGTGTCCACTTGCCACAAACGTTGAACATCCCTCATGGGTTGGTTACTCTGGGCTGTTGCTATGAAGTGACATGAATCATTTCTGGCTTTGACAAGGCTGGATGGGCCCTGCAATGTCCATCCCAGTTTGGTTCGAACTACAGCTGGTGAACCGGAAGGGCCAAGGATAACTGGTTCCTGTGGCAGTATCAGACTGGCATTGTCTGATCCAATAAGTATGAGTGGTCTAGCATAACACACGTCAGGGAGTTTTAGCCCTCTAAAGTAAGCCCAACAGCTTTGCAGAGACTGAATTGGATAGGAGTAATCGGACAAACGAAGGAGAGGTGAGGTGAATGCATCTTGGATTTGATACCGTTTGTGTGGTTGCTCTGCGGCAGAAATTTCGAAAGTAAGGGTACGCCCCATGCACTGGGTTGGTTCTTGTCTCACTGTGGTTAGGTCTATTTCATCTCTCTCCCCAGACAGATCCAATTTGTTAACTGCTTCGTCAAGAATAATTGTTCTCATAGACCCATCATCGAGTACAGCGTAGGTGTCTAAGCTTCCGTTCGGGCCATACAACCTTACAGGAACAATCTTCAGCATCACATTGTGGGACCTTCGATCTTTGTCAATGTACATGTTTACTGACGGTGTGGGTTTATCTACAACCTCCTGTACGGCATGTAAAATAGTGAGATGCAGGTCTTTGCAATTATTACATGGCCTCTTTAAGGTACACTTTTATGGATTATGTTTCCTCCCACATCTCCAGAATCTCATGTCAGACTGAATCCACTGTATAATGTCATCAGTTGAGAACTTTCTAAACTCTTGACAACCTCCTAGGAAATGTTTTGTTTCATGCAGTAGGACAGTATTCCTTGTTTTTTTTTCTCTCTCTCTCTCTCTTACCGGGTAGGAGGAAATAGACGGTTGGTTCTTTGACCGTGCCATACGCGGCTTTGTACTTTCTCTGTAGAGATCTGAAGCTTGATGTGATATTTGTATTGCCCTAGCCTTTACTTGTAGCCACCCAGTAAAATGGATTGGGTTATTTGTTTTGTCTGAATTTGGCTCTAGTATTTTGTTGGTAATAAAGAACTCTACAAACCTGTCCCGGTATGACGGTGGCAATTTACTTATCAACCTGTCAGCATGTGAACCGCACTTAAGTTCAAATCCTTTTTCACCTTCCAGTGATTTAAGCATGCCTACCAGAGAATTAACAGTGAGGGAGAAATTCTCAAAACCATGATAATCACTGAATTTGATTACAGGTGTCTGCATAATTCTTCCCAACTCACTCTGGACAAGTTGTCTAGGTTGCCCATATTTTTCCATAAGGATCTAGATTGCACTTCTGTAAGGAGTTGTATCATGTATGAAGGATTCAGCTAGTTTTCTAGCATTACCTCCCAAGCGTCCCGGTAGCAATTGGTATTTATACTGCCGGGGGGGGGGGGTGCACTCAAATCAAACTATCTAGTGCCATTTTTAGCATGGCAAAATCCTTTTTCCTGCCACCTGAAAACATTTGTAGGGAAAGTTTAGGAATCCCATACAGAGAGGATATTAGTTGTGGGCATTTGAGCCTGGCACTGGTAAAGGTAGGCCTGGTTGCGCCAACTATATAGCATCTGATCTGGGATATTGACCGTAGGCGTGCCTACAGCCGGTCCTGGGAGTTGTTCTCAGCCAATCCACTGTCAGGGGCATGAGTCTCTACGTTAGTTTCTTTTTGGTTACAGTAATTTTTCTGAGTGAGGGTTATCTTAATGAAATTCTCTTGGCACTCTTCCATCCACTGTTCTTGTCTGAGGAATTCCTCCTCGTCCTCAATTTCGGAAACTAACTGATCATGTTTAGTTTGTACTGTCTCATAGGCCTCACTAACCTTGCTATAAGACTCATATACTTCCTGTATCGAACGCCCTTGTGCAATTAATTGATCCATTACCTTCACTAAACGAGTTAATTTGGTCTTTGCATTAAGCCTCTGTAGTCTAAATTCCTTTTCCTTTGCAGAAATATTGGATTATTCTCTGGTTACTAGTTAGGAAATAGCAGGAAAATGTAGGGCCTACCGTGATACGGCCGACGGTTTCGTTGTTGTGGTACTTGTAAGTAGGAAGGTTAATCTGGTAATTCTGTATTGTACTGTGGTGGTTCGGAGTTGGCATTGGTATGGCTGTTCTGTTAAGGCTTGGTTCGTGGTAGTAGTACAATACTATTCGGCTCGAAGGACCATGAAAGAAAGGCTATGGGTTATATCTTTGGGTTTTTTTTTTTACCTGGTTGATGGTTTATTTCTGAAATAATTAAATTGAACAGTCGGATCAAAATGTAAAAGCAATCAGCAATAACAATTTCAAATTATGTAGCAAATACGGTAAAGAAACGAGCAATCCTTATGCCCACTTCATTAAACTGTGGAAATTACTTTATTCACACGGATTTAGGAAATGTTTTGGGAAAGGTGATGGGGATCGGAAAATAAGTTTGGCCAAGTGGTGGCGCTGTAAATTAAAAGTAACCTGCTCATTTACTACAGTCATTGTTATTTTTCAGGTCACGGAGGGCTTTACGCTCTTGTAAGGAGAGGTTGTCAGGGGCAAGGCGTTGGGTAAATTGGAAAAAATTTTCAAGATAGCCTCTAACTTGATTGACGAAAGAATCAATGTGGTTACCTCCTACGGGTGGGGTCCACTGTGACGGTTTTGGAGGCTCATAATCAGGGCGGTCAGTGATGGAGTCATTGTCCTTAAAATGTTCACTTAAACGTAGCTTGCGTAAAGTGCTACTAATACTTAAGTGCTACTAATACACCTACGTGCTAGTAATACTTGTTGGATTTCAGTGTTACCTTTTGATGTTATTGCTCTGTAACTCAGCTTCCAACAGACGGTATACGTTCACCTGTATAATCATGTTTTATATATATATATATATATATATATATATATATATATATATATATATATATATATATATATATATATATATATATATATATATATATATATATATAGTAGGTAGAAAGACGTAGCGACTTTATATGAATGAGTCAAATCAACGCTGTGTTAAATAGTCGCATAGAGACCTTAGGCCATTTTTCCTCTAACAAAGCACTTGCCTTATACTGAAAGAGGATATTCATATGAGAATGGAAAACTTAGCAGGATTCGAACCAGCGACCTCCCGCATACAAGGCGGATGCTCTGACCACTGAGCCATTGAGGCCTATGTGGTAGAACGCGGTCAACTTAGCTTAAATAACGCGGTCAACTTAGCTTTAAGCTAAGTTGACCGCGTTCTACCACATAGGCCTCAATGGCTCAGTGGTCAGAGCATCCGCCTTGTATGCGGGAGGTCGCTGGTTCGAATCCTGCTTGAGGCTAAGTTTTCCATTCTCATATGAATATCCTCTTTCAGTATAAGGCAAGTGCTTTGTTAGAGGAAAAATGGCCTAAGGTCTCTATGCGACTATTTAACACATCGTTTATTTGTCTCATATATATATATATATATATATATATATATATATATATATATATATATATATATATATTTCTTACAAATAGTGAATATTCTTCCCCACTTTACAAACATTTTTTCATCTTTCAAAAATGAAAAGTTACAACATCAAATCGCATTCCATCATTTGATCCCCATAAAGAATTTTTGAAGATTCCAGTAAGGAGTGGAATGCTGAAAAATCTTTCCACCTTTGATGCATCGTTTTTCGGTATGCTCCCTGCTGAAGCAAACAAGACAGACCCACAAATTCGCATACTCTTGGAGGTTGCTTACGAAGCAATTGTTGATGGAGGTAAGGCAATTTAAAGACGTATAATCAATTCCGTCCAACTTTTGAATTTTAATATTTAGCATTGTTAAGAAATGATTCATGTCGTTCACATCGTTTTATAGAGCCGAAACCATACCAAGGTTTGATTTCTGTCATATTTTGATCAAACCAGTATCAATGTAAGCGGCATTCTTTTATTGTATCATATAGTAGAAGAAGGATTTAAACTTCTGTTCATTGTCTCCTCATCCTTAATTAGACAGACCTTTTGATGTACTGGCAAATTGGGCGATATCCCTTTTTTCTGTTTTTTCAAAGTTTTGCCATGCACGTAGTATATTCAACGTTAAAGTTGAGCTCCAAGTTTCAGTGTTACATCGGGGAGTTGCTACGGATGCATATAATAAATCAGACATTACGCACTTGAGAATGATTTATCCTTTTGTTGGGGGAGACTTTTATTAACAGGTCCTTTAGTTCCTCCTCTAGATTTATTTGACCTAACCTTTCTTATTAGAGTCAGATCCTTTGACAATAAGTTAATCCCCAGACAAAGATTTGATGAAGACAATGCTTTAGGTGATCTTTTCTACCGACAGATGTTAAGCCTTTTTTAACCTTCCTAATATAAGCGAGTGTTACTGCACTTTTAAGTATCCAATTTCTTTATTATTCTAATTTTTTCATGTAAAGTAGCATCCCTTTTCAGTAAAGCAGGCAAGGCTACCTTTTGTCTAAAAAGTTTTGAAAAGTTCGCATTGTTCTTAAAATTAAGAACCATGGATTAATGTTCAGTGAGTTATTTGCACTTTTACTGAACCCTTTTGAAATGTGTAAACGAGCCTAGAGAGATGAAATAATTCTTGTTTTCCTTCACGACTGGCAATACCATGGCAATGGGTAAACTCACCCCAAAACTGGTTGAGGTTTAGCAGACGACAACAACCATTGTCACCACATCTTTTAATCCGTTTTAAGTGGTAAAGAATTTGAAAGAGCAAGACTAGAGGGAGATAATTGTTGGCCAACTACATAGTATCAAAGGAGAGAGAAGTGTTTGGACTCCATCCATAACAACTCTCTGGTTACGTATAGACCGTAACGAAGCTTGGTCGTTATTCTGGTTTCCGTTTAGTTGTAAACGCTCTGTCTGAACTGAAAAATTTTTATACTACTTTTCGCTTTGCTTGCGATTACCTACGATAAAAATATCAAACAACGCATGCATGTATAAATTTATCTCACTGCATTTTATATATGATATTTACCTTGACCTTTGAACATTGATGTGTAGGTACACTCCTTCCCGTGTACTTTGTGCAAGCATTCTGAGTGTCACTTTAGAATTGTACTCTGCAATCTCGGTGTACAGAAAAGCTGGGTACAGTCAGGCTGTACTGCGTATTCTAATTGTAAATGCTAATCTTAAAACTAGACAAGGCTGTACTTGGGAGCAAAATAGATCATAGTCCTTGAAAATGATATGAAACGAAGAGGGAAAGCCCACTTATTGTTACTACCTGATATCTCGATCAATAAGCATTTAAAGCACAAAAACTGTAAAATCCAACGCCTGCTGAATGTGAAATATCAGGTGTGACTTCTATGACTTTTTTCTCTGTCACCGAATGGCCCACCATGCTTACTTCCCTGAGATTTTCAAAGATTTGGTCACCTGTCTGTTATTATGACTAGCCTTTGTAGCGTCTTCCAGTGTTGGAAATATTTTAACCAAATCACAGTATTAGAATACATAAAACTGCTTAATGTTTTATTTTTCTTTGAGATAAAGACTTTCATTGCCCCTAATCGGGTTTTTTTTTTATATGGGAACACCGTTAAGTTGCTGAAATCAGGAAAATGACCAAAAGTTCCACTTCATTTAATATTCAAAATTACTGCGTAGCAGATGGAGGTTGCCAGTATGTTGAGGGTGATCGTGCCCCATACGTATCACACTAAAAATGTCACACACCATGCCACAAATAATGGGGCATTTCTGCGTGACAAAATTAGCAATTTGGACAATCGAAGTGTTAGACTTTATTAATAACCATCGAGTGGAGAAAGCAGTAAGAAGAGCTCACTTACCCTGGTCGTATATTACGTGGTCTATGAAAAGACACTTTTACAATGAAAATGTGTGGTCTTACCAAAGTAACGATAAATAATGTATTGGCGTCAATCGTGAATGAGTCTGTACCTAACTTTTGAACACGCACAAGTCGATCCATTTAGAGTAGCTCCGTTAGGCCAACTAGAATAAAAATGTTTCCTGTGACAAAACTAAACAGGCTGTGTGGTTACTTCTTACCTAACTTTTCGTAACCATAATTTGTACTGTGATCATGAAATCGGGAATCCCATGGTAAATAAAACCACGCACAACTGTTTTTTCTCTTCCTACACTTATGATTATTAAATGTTTAATAACCGCTTTAATGTTTCTTTTACAGCGTAAAGAAAACTAGAAAAGTTAAGTTATTATTTTATTGCTTCTGGTGGGGAAATATTGGCCTATATCCAAAAAACCAAATTAAAAAGTATTTCTTTAGATTATCCTTTTTCCAAGTGCAACTTATCGTACTTTCTCATGTTTAGATCCAATTGCAATACTTCAATGATAACAAGACTGTTCTGCTTCTGTTTTTGTGATCAAAAGGGTTTAATCCTCGAGAACTAAAAGGATCCAACACAGGTGTTTACATAGCTTCCTCCTATGCTGATGCTGACGTTATTTTCTGTGGAGATTTGGACGATGAAGGAGGCTCCGCTCGCACAGCCAACGTTCCCGCATTTTTGGCAAATAGACTGTCATACTCCTTTGACTTCAAAGGTTAGTGTACATCTCCCTCTTTTCGTTTGAGTCATTTTAAAAGAATATTCAAATTTTAATTACTTAACGGGCAGTAAGAAAACCTCGTACCATGCACGTGAACCATTGGGTGACATTCGGCGGAGTAAAAAACTACTTACTGAAATTTACATGTGCAGCTAAAATGTACTTTGGAAATGTTCCAGAAGAGAAATCATACGAAAATTTAGCAAGAGCAACCTTATGTATATTAATTTTCAGACAGCTTTTGAAAACACTAACAATTTACGGTTTCTTTACAGGACCAAGCTACACATCAGATGCAGCTTGTGCAACAGGTCTTCTTGTTCTAGAAATGGCTTGCAAAGATGTTCTCAATGGGAAATGTGATTATGCCTTAGTTGGAGCAGTGAGCCTAAACATCAGACCACAAATGACTATGGCTTTCTGTCATCTTCAAGTTTTATCTCCCGATGGCAAATGCAAATCATTTGATAAGTCGGGTGAGCACTCTTTTGATAAAACATCTAACGCCGATTAAGAGGCTTGAAACAGTATTTACTGGATTGCCACGTACAGACACTAAGACAACATTCTTCTTCCGCATGGTGAACACCACGTTTTCAAAACTGAAACTAATAAGTAAGGTGTGAGATAGTATTGATAAATGTTTGTAAAATTCACATCTTCTAACTTACACTGTTCATATCCCCTTTCTAACCCGCAAACTCCCAATCCTCTTTCATCATTTACACCTCGAAAGCTGATTGTTGTCCCAAATAAAACATTAAAGATAACCCACTTTCCTTTTCAAATGGTTTCGACAGCAGTGATCTTTACCAACTCTTCATAGGCACTGCCTTTTATTCGTTAAATTGACCTGTCGACTCATCTACCAAATGTAGGTGCTAAACATACAGTAGTATATGATATCTATTTAATAATTCCTAGTTCAACAATATTCTTTTCTCGTTGTTTGTTGTTGAGATGCAAACGCATTTAAAAACAAAATGGAAGCAAATCTGCAAAATGAGTACAATGACGCGCTGTTTTGTTACGTAAGATTTCTGTACAAGACGTAGTATGTCATAAAGTTTGTTCCCACAATTAGTTTCGAAGTGGCAGGTATCTCTGCCATTTTTCTCCTAAGAACTACAGGTTCTTTAGCGCTCAAGGGGTTAATATCCACCCCCTTGAGACTTTAATAGTTCCACGTCATAGGTGAGTCTCATAAAGCTAAGTATTTCAACCCAAGCGCATAAAATTCTTGCATCATTAAATCAACCCGACGTATAGTACAAGGAAAGTGAAAAGGCCTGTAAAATGTGTGGTCAAATGTGATTCAAATTGGTCGCTTAATAAATGTTCGCCCAATTTTATTTTGGGATAGTTTAATACGTCTTACCAGGGGTACCCTTGAACTGGCCAACTAGCAGGACAAATCTCAATGGATACAACACAATGTACGTCATCCTGATAAATGCCATTGGGCAAAAACAAAGGTCTGTTTTGCTGGAAACAGGTATAAGTTCTTTCATGCATTTTGCAATTTCGCAAGAACCGTTGTCTGGAAAAGGTTGCATATCCATCACCGAACACTTTGAGCTTACTTTAGTAGGCATATTGTGGAAACAATACTATGACACACACCACTGTCTGTAGAAGCTTTGCCCCCATGTCCAATACTCAGTTCTTCTCCCCTCATTAGAGCTCTCCTTTAACAATGTTTCAGAGGGCTCCCGTCGTTCCTGTCAGGACTTGGGTTTGCTGACTCTAGTCTATTAGCTTCACCCTGCGTTGGAAAAATCATGATGGTGCAAAAGTGTGCAATTGATTATGAAAAAATTTAAAACTAAATAATCTTAGTCGACCAGTTGCCAATATGAAAAGGTATTTATTCACATTACAAGATCAAAAATTGTCTGTTACCAACTTATTTTGATGTGGCGCTGGGGATTTCAAAATACTAAAACCAATGACGAACATTATCAAAACTTCTTATCAAATGAATGAGGTAGTTAAATGTAGTTAAATGCTTTAAATCTTGCACAGTATATATACGGATATCGAGCGATCCATTTCAATGTATGAGTTGATGCGTGTAGTATATATTTTTATTCTTTTCATTCCTTTACCAGCCGATGGATTTGGAAGAGCCGAAGCAATTGTTGCATTGTTTATTACCAGGGAGTCTCTTTGTCGTAGAGTGCACGGTCATTTGGTCCACTCTGTAACCAGCCATTGTGGATTCATCCAGCAAGGTATTCATCTTGTACTAAAAACTAATAAGATAATTTGGTTTCAGTATTGCAGTCTCAAGTAAAGAGGTAAAAACATTCAATTTAAAAATTCTGACTTGAGCTTCTCATGTTACAATATGAAAGGCAATGAAACTATTAAACAATAATAGAACAACGAAAGTTTAATATTACTAAGGAAGAAGATTAATGTGTACATTCTGACAAACATCTGACAAATCATTTGCGTAATACTAAAAAGCATTTAATCATTTCATAGAGTTTTAGGGCATTTTGTTCTTCACTGAAGCTACGAGAGTGTCCCTTTTTAACACAATTAAAATTCAAACACTTCCTTCATAATCAAGTTTACGTTCTCATGTACCTTTTCCACTCAGGAATCAGCTTTCCATCACTGGAAGCTCAAGCCGAACTTTTCAGGCGGTTGCTTTCGGAGGCTGGTATATCACCAGATGAAGTCGAGTATATTGAAGCTCATGGCACTGGTACAAGAACAGGGGACCCAATTGAAGCAAATGCTATACACAGGGTCTTTTGTCAAAGTCGTACAAAAGATAACCCGCTTCTCATCGGTTCTGTCAAGACCAACATGGGACATGGTGAATGTACATCTGGTTTAATAAGCATCTTGAAGGTGCTTATGATAGTGAGTAAAGGCGTAATACCCCCACAGATACACTTCCATGACCCAGAGCCTAGCATAATAGGTTTGAAGGATGGGTCTTTAAAGGTTGTGACTGAACCAACCAAGTACTTAGGTGGACCGATTGGAGTTAACTCGTTTGGTTTTGGCGGGGTTAATGTCACCGCAATAGTTAAGCCTTATCGAGCAAAAAGACAAGATTATCCTTGCTCTATACCAAAGATTCTCGTCAGTTCTGGAAGAACTAAAGAAGGCGTCACGAAAAATCTGCAATACGTGGCAGCGAATATGACAGATGGAGCATTTCATATCTTAGCTAATCAAGTCGCCGATTGTACAGTCGAAAGCATGCCTTACAGAGGATTCAAAATTCAGATGGATGAAAATGGTATTGAATATGTAACGAAAGTCAAAGTCGCATGCAATAGACCAGTGTGGTAAGTAAGAAATTAAGAAAAACTTTGTTATACTTGTTATACCAGAAAAGGCTATTCGAATATATTCGTTTCAGCCGCGAAAGAATATATATATATATATATATATATATATATATATATATATATATATATATATATATTTCTCTAATTCGGCACTTAGGGGGAAAGTTGTTGTTGAAAAGTCGACCTTAAGGGGAAAAAATTTTTCGGGTGAAATATAAGTTTCGCCTTAACGTTTCCACACACTTTTTCTATAGGAATACGTAAACTTACAAGGGCGCCCTCTTAGATTTACAAACTAGATGCCATTACTTCAAAGTTGTCAAATTTACGGACACCTAGCTGTCAACACGAACGGATGGCTGCCCATTGAAATAACGTTAATTTATATGTTTAGACGTTAGGGCGAATTTATTTCTTATGTATTTTATTATCTTTTTGTCGCCCTATGTACAAGCAGATATAACAATTTCCCCTTAAGGTGGGAATTAGCGTTATATATATATATATATAGATATATATATATATATATATATATATATACATATACATATATATACATATATATATACATATATACATATATATATATATATATATACATATATATATATACATATATATTTGCCTATTTTTCACCTTGGGGGAAAAATCGTTTCCCCTTAACGTTTTCACACACTTTTTATATAGGAACACGTAAACGTATGGTAACTTGCTTTCAACCACACAATTTACA
Source organism: Holothuria leucospilota (assembly GCA_029531755.1). NCBI lineage: Eukaryota > Metazoa > Echinodermata > Holothuroidea > Aspidochirotida > Holothuriidae > Holothuria > Holothuria leucospilota. The sequence goes on from CM055973.1 coordinate 2,110,795, forward strand.
TACTATTACTTCAATGTAGACGAATTCACGGACACCTATCCGTTAACACTAACGGATGGCGAGCCTTTGAAATAACGTTGATTATGTCTTTGAACTGTTTATTTTACATTATGTGAAATATATGCTTATGTATTTTATTGTTTCATTTTCGCCCTAACGAAAACGCGGTATCGCGATTTCCCCCAACCTTTCGAATTAGTGTTATATATATATATATATATATATATATATATATATATATATATATATTATATATATATATATATATATATATATATATATATAAATATATATATATATATAAATATATATATATATATATATATATATATCGAGGTGGTTCTGTGAAAAGGGCTATATGCTCTATCTTAGGATTGGTATTCAAATTCAAGATCGAATGTATTACTATTTACACTTTCGACCTATATATATATATATATATATATATATATATATATATATATATATATATATATATATATATACGAGAAAAAGTAGACAAGAAATACTCATGCTATGGTTAAAAATTGTAATTGCCAACGTTTCGGGTATTGAACCGTTTTACAAAGGCGACTTATATGAAACTACAACGATACCCCAGTTAGAATAAAAACAAGTTCATACAAAGCGGATTTCATAAAGAGACGCAGATGCATACGCAAAAACTCGCCATAATGCTACAAGCCCACAGAAATGCCGCTCACATGCAAAATCAATACAATGCGCATAATGTCATGAGTAACTAAAAGATGATAATTACGTCACAATGCGTCATAGGAGATGAGATATTCAATTGTTATTTCAAACATAAATGACGCACAAGCAAGGACTCGTCATAATGCTACTAGCCCACAGAAATGCCGAGCACGCAAAATCAATACAGTAAGTATCATGTCATGAGTAATTAAATGATGATAATTACGTAACAATGCTCCGTAGGAGATAAGATATTGAATTATAATAACAATTGTAAATGACGCACACGCAATAAATTGTTATAACGCTACGAACCCACAGAAATGCCGCGCACACTCAAAATCAATGCAATGCGCATAATGTCGTGTTTAATTAAATGATGGTAATTACGTCACAAAACGTCATAAAAGACAAGATATTCACTTATTACAACAAACATCAAACTTTACGTTGAGACCTTCGGGGCTTAAAGTGCCAAGTTGAAATATTAGTCTATTTTCCGATTTCAATCTGTCAAAGCCATTGCCTTTGCACAGAAGGGCTCCTGTGACCGTGAAATCTTTGATGTTACAAGGTGAAAGGGGGTTGAAATGAGTGACAATAGGAAAACCTGCGAGATGGAGACGAATTGACCGTAGATGCTCAGTTATACAATCGGCTAATCGACGTTTGTTTTCGCCAATGTATAATAATTTGCAACGTTTGCAAGCAATAATATAGACTAAATTAGTAGAAGTACAAGTAAAGAGATCATTGATTCGGAAAGATTTTCGGGCACCCTCTATTTGCAACAAATTGATCAAAGTAACGAATTTACAAGTATTACACCGACTCCGGTTGCACGGAAATGTACCAGGATTGCTAGTTTGAATTTCAAGAGGATCAGAAGCTCTCACTAAATTTTCAGAGAGATTACGATGTCTCCTGTACGCCATGATGGGTAAGTCCTGGAAAATGTCTTTAGTAGAAGCGTCTTGGCTTAGAATTTTGACATTTTTGTAGATAACCCGTCGTATGGGCTGTATTGGCGGGTGAAACGGAAGGACCAGTGGGATACGGTCAGAGCTAGGTTTGGTACCGGACGGTTGCAATGCAGTATTCCTGTCAACAGATTTGATGCGAAAGCCCTATCCAAAGTAGTAGAGGGATAACCACGAGCCTTGAAAAATTGGCAAAATTCTGATGAAACACGTTCAAAATCGTTGTTGTTGGAACAAATTCTCCTAGCTCGCAAATGTTGAGAATACTGTAAAGCATTAATACAAGTGGGAGGGTAACTGGACGGGTAACGTAAGTAATTGTGGGTATCCGTGGGTTTAAAATGTACAGTAGAAGTTATCCCACGGTTTTCAATGGTGAGCTTAACATCCAGGAAGTTGACAGAATTAGGGGAGATATCATGTGTAAACTTAAAACAAGGATAAAAGTTATTAACAAAATTTACAAAATTTTCAAGTTCATCTCTGGTACATTGGGCACATCCCACAATATCGTCAATGAATCTTTTATACAAAAGAGGTATCTTACCGGTGTAAGCAGAAAACAAACGTTCTTCAAACTGTATATAAATATACAGTTTGTACCAAACTGTATATGCATATGTATATAAAGATAGATAGATAGATAGATAGATAGATAGATAGATAGATAGATAGATAGATAGATAGATAGATAGATAGATAGATAGATAGATAGATAGATAGATAGATAGATAGATAGATAGATAGATAGATAGATAGATAGATAGATAGATAGATAGATAGATAGATAGATAGATAGATAGATAGATAGATAGATAGATAGATAGATAGATAGATAGATAGATAGATAGATAGATAGATAGATAGATAGATAGATAGATAGATAGATAGATAGATAGATAGATAGATAGATAGATAGATAGATAGATAGATAGATAGATAGATAGATAGATAGACAGACAGACAGACAGACAGACAGACAGATAGATAGATAGATAGATAGATAGATAGATAGATAGATAGATAGATAGATAGATAGATAGATAGATAGATAGATAGATAGATAGATAGATAGATAGATAGATAGATAGATAGATAGATAGATAGATAGATAGATAGATAGATAGATAGATAGATAGATAGACAGATAGACAGATAGACAGATAGACAGATAGACAGATAGACAGATAGACAGATAGACAGATAGACAGATAGACAGATAGACAGATAGACAGATAGACAGATAGACAGATAGACAGATAGACAGATAGACAGATAGACAGATAGACAGATAGACAGACAGACAGACAGACAGACAGACAGACAGACAGACAGACAGACAGACAGACAGACAGACAGACAGACAGACAGACAGACAGACAGACAGACAGACAGACAGACAGACAGACAGACAGAGAGAGAGAGACAGACAGACAGACAGACAGATAGATAGTATATTTTGCATATATTGTACTTTCAAATCCTCAGTAGTGTTTTTGGACATAGAATTTACCATCTCCGACAGTAAAATCAAGTCTAATCTCCACTTTAAACCCACTGACTCTCCCAACTACCCCATGTACACTTAATCCACCCCGGATTCTGTACCAATTTGATTCCTTTCTCAAAACTTTTACCTGCTAGACGGATTTGTTCCGACCACCAGGATTGTTTAATTTTTTAAACTACGCCAGTATCCACGAAGAGTGCTCTTTAATGCCCTGAACCGCATACAAGGAATCGATAGCGCCTCTGCCCTTGCCCCCTAAAGCCGATCACACACCTACCAGACGTATTCAGTTAGTCTCATCCTTTCACCCTTCTTTAACTTCCATTTTACATGCCATTTACAGGAATGTAAAGACCTTCCGTCACGACCCATACAAATGTGACCGTTTCCCCCATCACAACATTCAGAATTGCAAAGAACATATTTGAACACTTGGTCCGTGCCTGCCAACCTCAAGCCGAAGTACCTAATCCCCCTGGAACTTTTCCTTGCAACCGTGGGAGATGCAATACTTGCCCGGTGGTCAGCCATGACAAAATCTCTCCATTGTAGGTCCCAGCAACAACCGATTTATCATTTGCCAGCACTTTACCTGTACTTCTACCAATATTGTTTACTTTCTCGTGTGTAAACGTTGTAATGTACTGTATGTGGAAAAACAACTCAAACGTCGTCTTACTGACCGAGTCACTGAGCACATGAGGTCAACATAACAAAACCTCCCATGGTTTCCTGTAGCCACACTCTCCAATCCCCCGTCAGCATGCTCTATCCGAGACTTCATGTTTTCGGCGGCCATTTTATGATCATGATCGCCTGGCTGCAGAAAACCGTCTGATCATGAACTTTGAACTCTGTCCCAATATAGTCAGACCGTTAGAATTGAACTTCTATAAATCAGCCATTCGTGCCCTCTTGGTACGTGTGTTTACCACTTCACACAGTTCCTTTTTAGCCGGTTTGCCGTGCCAAGGTTTATTGTGTGTTTCTAATTTATAGTTTTGGCCGTGTAAACAATCAGTTGCATTTTTGCAACCTGATGGAGGGTTCAAATCAGAAATGTCGTGGACTTTTTCACAAAGCTTTAGCACTATTTACTACTTTTTTGACCAAAATATTTTATAATAGCCTCTGGAACATAGGCAACAAAGAGTTTTGCAAACGTAGATGTCATGTAAGTCAGTTCATTACCACAAAAGACACTTTCACCATACACTGTACATCAGTGCACATATATTATCTCGTCGAATGATTAGTAATAAGTGAAATATAAGTAATAACTTCACTAAGATTAAATTTTCGAAATAAAGTGAATCTTGACTTTCTGTGAAATTAAAACTGGACTTCGAGAGGGCGTTTCATTAAGGATCCATCCAATGATGTTTTAAAATTTAACTGTTATTTGTTGGATGCGCCCTGCCTCCTGTCGACATGGGATTTAGGGATACGATTCAGTATGGGCTTAATAGACAATATTACAAAACCTTTATTATAAAACTCTTCGTTAAGACACTTGACTAATATAACCGACTGTAGACGAACACATTTTCACACATTCTTTCATTAAGTATTTAATCTTTGAATTACTTCTTAATATACTCATTTGTGTTTCTAAAAAGTCTTATTTTGTTCTTTAAAATTTTATCCTGGTAATAGTTAAGTACTTTTTTCCAAATATGACATTTTGTATACCCAGTGTAAAGAGTATCCATCTTTGTGATCTTGAGAGAACGTGTTTATTAGCGGTTTACAAGTTTTAGTAGTTTCAACTCTGGCACTGAAAGCGTTCCATGTCCCTTTCTTGTTGAGGAACATATGCATAGTTCGTAATACCTTATGAGCTTAAAGGTAAGTTGTGCGATTGTTAAAGACAGGTGATCTGCACCCGTTCATTAAGAACAAATGACGTTGTTAAATGTCAAACAACGATATACTGAAGGATTGCAGTAGGTGTTCTACCCTTAGGGCTTAGCAGCATACAGAACACCCGAGTCATATAATATGATTCGAGGGTTACACCTTCAAAACTTTAGAAAGTAGTGAAGCCACCAAAATTAGGTCCGGTTGGCTGGGTGTACATAAAAGACTGTAGTAAAAACCACTGGTGAATAATGTTCTACAAAGACAACTGTAACTCCTGAGGTCAATCACACTTTTCTTCCTGACGATGAGCGATAACCAGAGTTTATGTACCTGGTGGTAGTTGGCACGTTTGTTGCTTCGATTCTTCAGGGACTGGTATGTTTTGGCTATTTGTCTCACGGACGAGAACGAAATTCGAAGTAGGTTAGGTAGAGTAGGCTTTACTAGTTATGGGAAATAGTTTTGGCAACTAAAAATTGTAAATATGTTCTACGAATTTCCTTTATGTTTCAATATTTTGTGTTGTGTCACAGGTTCATATTTACTGGAATGGGTTCGCAATGGCCCGGTATGGGAAAAGATCTGATGGTTGTTGAAACTTTCAGAAAATCTATTGAGAAATGCCACAATGCCTTGGAAGCAGTTAATCCAGACATTCAATTACTGGACCTTATCATGAACGGTACCAAAGAGAAAGTGAATAAGACAATCGCTGCATTCGTTACAACGACAAGTATTCAAGTCAGTCAATATAAATATAAATATAACTATGTATGTATGTATGTATGTATGTATGTATGGGTGCACCCGTGGTGTGTAAGCTGTGCTATGGGCATGGGTGCACTCACCAACATGTCCTTATCGGGACGCGTGGCCTTCGCGGAGAGCTCCGCCCTCGCACGTCTTTCCTAGCTCACGCGCGGCTCGAAACTGGCGTAGCTGCCCGAAAATTCCGTCACTGCAACGAGCTCTCACGCGCGGCTGCACGTGCTTGCACGGCACCGCAGCCCGCCCTCAAGCGGCCACCTCTGATCGCCGAGATCTCTGGCAGCTCCGCTGTTGTGCAATTCGGGGCTTTCCCCTACCGGGACATTTCTCGCGTCCCGGTAAGGAAGCGAGGGTGCGTATGTATGTATGTATGTATGTATGTATGTATGTATGTATGTATGTATGTATGTATGTATGTATGTATGTATATTTCCCTGGATGATACCATTAGGCGACAACACGGGTGAAAAAATGATCACTGTAGGCGATATTGACATTAGGGGTACATATACTTGTAGCCTAAATGTTTACAACGTTATAACAACCATTCCCTGCATGCTATGAAAGTATCCTAACTCACTCTGTTGGGGTTACAATAGGTAGTTGCACTAAAATCCCATGATGTACTAATTTACCATTGAATTTTGGGGGTGTATATCATGCATGTGAAAAATTGTGAAGAATTGGTACGTTTAGGGTACACACCTTTACTGCGTAAAACCTGCGTTCCTGAAGATAATTCAGGTATCTTTTTCAAATTTTTACCTGCATGAGTATGGAAATATTTTTAAATAACTGCTTGTCGCCTAAGGTGACCATCTAGGGTTATATATATATATATATATATATATATATATATATATATATATATATATATATATATATATATATATATATATATATATATATATATATATATATATATATATATGAAAAGATAGGAAATCGAAAAAAAAAAGATCTAATGCTGAACCTAAATGCTTCCCTTACAAAAACGGGGTTTTGTTTGACTGTTTGACAGGAATGTCATTTCTTCACAGTTGTGATGTTAGCAGGGTCACCCCGGAGAGCAGTGTGGATCTTTGACATGCTCTGTCTATAATTTAACTGCGTGTCGTTGTACTCTCACGAATACTTACCGGAGACTGGAGCCTTGGTGACAAAGAATCACACTATCAGTAACAGGAATTCTAAGGTGTCAGCACCATACACTCAAGATAATATCACGTCTTTAATGCATAACCTATTCCAGGTTTGAATACCAGATATACGTTTTTCCTCATAGAATTTCACGCACCCTGATGTGAACTAAACAATAATCCCGAAATTTGTAAATGAAGGCTACATGCGTAACGTCCCCCTGACTATAGAAGGTTTGAAAATGGTATGTCATAGAAAGAGAAGCAGAAAATTGTTGTGCAGAGAAGATTTATTCGACTTCGACCTTACTTTTGGTATGAAACGCTTAACTCTGGCAGGTGATATCTCTGTTGCCGACAAGTAGGCAGGTTTACATATTCTGATATCTATCCACAGGTAGCTCTAGTGAATTGCCTGAAAGAATTGGGAATACATCCTGATGGAATGATTGGGCATTCAATGGGAGAAACGGCATGTGCCTTCGCAGACGAGCTTATGACAGAAGAACAAACTATGCTGGCAATTTATTGGAGAGCGCGCTGCGTTTTAAACAGCAATCCTCCTCCTGGATATATGGCCTCAGTCGGTATGTACTACTAATCAATTGAACACTTCTGTAAAGCCTTCCGGCTTCACTAGTATGACAGTCAGTTTGTAATATTCGTTACATTATTTCTACATATAAAACTTACATGCCAAAAGGGGCAAATGTTAACTGTAAGAACGAGGCCAAAATGAGGAAATGACGCAACGTGCCTGCAGTTTCCATGGGAACTTTAAGGTCATCCCCTGCATGTGACAGTTAATCCCTTGTGGGGTATAGAATAAAAACTGAAGTAGGGGACCACGAAGTGAAGCTCCCCGAGGCTTGCTCAGAAGTATCTTGAAAACTAAGGGCATCAAAATAAGGCTTTTAGGTATCAACAAAGATCATTCAAGGTCATAAAAAGCTCAGTTTTCTTGGTATCGTTATCTTTTTGTCAAAGATTTATTGAATTCACTGCCTGCTGATATCTTCATGATGTAATGCGCTTGATGGTAGGGAAAATAGGTAATCGTATGGGCTTCATGTGTTCCTGCAATATTTCATCCATGCTGATATACGGAAAATAATAATTAGAAAATTTGGTTAGACAATAAATGCAACTTTCAGAACCATTAGCGTTATATTTTACATCATTTTGCATAAAATCTATCTTCCTATTAATAGTATTAAATATACCCTTTGCCATCGTTTTCTTTTTCTTAACGCTTATTCGAGCTATGCAGTCAATTTGACAGAAGGGACGATCAATTTTTGTTGAGGTTTCGCAGAGTTTGAAATAACGTTGGCAAAGGGCTTGTAATAACAATTTACTCCGGAAGTAACCAAACAAACAAAACAATTAGGCGTATTCAACGGAAAAGGTGAATCTGCGGGAAAGACCAACAAACCATTTCAAAGACATTCTACTGAACGTTTCTTAACTTTTTATACTACTTTATTGTAAACAAAAAGCCTTGAATACTAACCAAACAGACTATAACTATCGCAGTTTGACTTCTTTTCTTACAATAAATACAATAAACGAATTCAAACTGATGGCTGGTCGATATTCCGATGACTCAGATGTTTTGATTGTGAAAAGATTGCAAAGTCGTAAAGGTTGCACAGGGTGTTGCAGTAAATCCTATCACTCTGTTGTAAGGCAAGTAACCATAGGATAATTTGGCGTACATTAAAGGTTTACATTTAGCCATTTCAAATAACAAACATTTTCCTCAGACATTTTAATGATTGTTTTGCACATTTTATATTGGTTCAGGTTTATTTTTATTGCTGCAGTGGTGCATCATAGGTTATAATGTCTCTTAATACGGTTACACATTTGGTCCGCGAAATGTTCCTCCATTTTGCCAAAACGGAAAGTAATCTAAACAAATGAGATATTGTTAAATTTCGTACATAATTAGGATGTGTAACCAATCTGAAATTTCATAATAGGACAGCCTGTTAACACAGTGATTTGCCAATATCGCTAAGAAAATATGTTATTGAAGTCTTTCCCAGCCACAGTATAAGTTTGAAATGTAAGCAGGATTGGATGATAAATATTGGCATTTGGCATTCAACGTAAATACAAAGTTGGTTGGTTGGTTTTTGCAGTGTGACCAATTGAAATTACGGAATAAGGCTTATTTATAGAGTGGTGGTGTACCCTTTCTTATAGAGTGGTGGTGTACCCTTTCAATGACAAAAACACGTCTGAAACCTTCTCAGAACTTATGGGGCATAATAGTTTGGGATGAAATTATCTATTATTGACCATTAACAATAAATATGAAAACAAAACTTTTTGCAAGACATACTACATTATTATGCAGTAAGACCATGTCCCCAAGGTTTGCAATTTCGGATAGGTTAGAAAGTTATAACAGTGGCCCTCAAAATTGCCAAACACAACCAGTCTGGAAGTGTTTCCAGTAAAAATATTGAAATAGCAATGTGTTTGTTGTTAGTATTTTGTATCATCTGACAATCAAGATCGGTAAAAACGTTTACAAGCAGATCAAATATCGTCTTTGAAACATGATGGGTCATTACACAAATCTACACACACATGCACACATACATAAATGAAGCAATTGTAAGAGCCGAAATGTAATACTGTCAAAGTGGTTGAGGCGGTATTTGAGAAAAGAATAGAAACGAAGGGAACCGCATGCAGAGTGAGTGGGTAATTTTTACTTTGTGAAAGATTTGTTGCAATAAAAATTAAACACATCTATCATTCATTCCACTGCACATATTATTCCCCAGTTAACGAAATCTACAGCATAAATGTATACTTTTGGAGACGATTCTGATAGAATCGAGTGAGGTGATAAGATGAGCTCTGTCAGACGTTTCAATTATGTTTTACAGTGTCTTGCTGTGAAACCTTATAATATTACGATTGTATCTTCCTAAAGAAATCCATGTTTATTTTCTCCTGAGTCCGATATATATATATATATATATATATATATATATATATATATATATATATATATATATATATATATATATATATATATATATATATATATGAGACATGTAATTTCTAATAGACGTTTGTAGTTTCTAATATCTGTGATATATGAGTTTGCCACAGACTAAACCTAGAAGAGGGACACTCGATATGATGTCCCAAATTTAAAAGCATGGATTGTTCTCCTCCCGCATGATGGGAGACAGAATGACTATTATGGACAACCAACAATCTTTCAGATGGAGATTGGAAACACTCAAAGCCCCTGGTTTTGCTCATAACGTCTGTGATATTGTTAGATCCAAACAGATAACCCCAGGAACATATACACATTGTTTAATTAAAAGTACATTTCTTTCTAACGGGATAACTGTGGGGTTTGTTTAAAGGGGCATTTATGGTATGACCATTATGGTTTAAGACTAATTTATTTGGAATCTTAGTCCTGTTTTAGGGCATTTTTTTCTGACTGGCTGTCTGTGAGATTTTTTGAGGGGGGTAAGTACATTTTTCACTTAAGGGGTCTTCAGTTGACGTAGGTAAGAAGCTTTCAGTAGACTGTCCTATAAGGAGGATATACAATTCCAGTACAACTAGGTAGGAATTAGAGTGGCTGAGAAGGGTCGCTAGCGTACAGTAGAGTGTGCTGGAAAGGGGCTAATCATTGCCCACTAGATTCCCCTTTGTTATACGCCTGTTACTTCTGATTAGGTAATATTGTGTCATGTGACCATTACGATGTCCTACAGACTTTATGTGGTCACTATATTGACTGAATGCCCCATCCTAGTGTAGGATCAATTGTACTGAAGGTCAACATTACTTGATAGTTTGAAATCAAGCTTGGGCTTCTAACGTAACCTAGACAAGCGCATAACCACAATGTCCTAAAATTGAAAAGAACTTGGCGTGAGCGTATACTGAGGTCTACACAGACCACTGCTTCCATGACCCTACGAAGAAAGTTTTCGGCAGAAGGGCAACAGACTAAGCAGACCGCTGTCATCCTTACGTGAGTGAACCGAGAAAAATGTGCAACAAGCTCCTCATATTTCCGGAGATGGTAATTTCTGTGCCTCACAAGTCACATCTAAACAATCTTTTGGCATTTTTAATAACCGAAAGTTTCCAAAAAAGCCATGGTAAAAATTATTTTTGAAAATTTCTGGTGAGGGGGAGAAATTGCTTCGGCTGACCCCTGCTGTAAACGATCATGGCTGTTTTTCCATATTCACTGAATGAATAAAAAAGTAGTTTCTTATCATTAGGTATTGGTAAAGCTGTTAGTGACTGTTATAGTATTTGATAAAATATCTTAGTTTAAAACAATGTCGAGGTCTTCCTTTTGGTAAAGTGCAGATTTCCCATGTCCATTTTTACTTAAGGTTCTCTATCAGCAATAGCCTGTCAAGCAAAGTGTAATCCTCAGATCAAAAGCATTTAGAGTGTGACACATGGAGTTTTTATCACACTTTAACAACATACAGGTGCTCTTACAACTTGTTTGTTAGCTCTCCGCAATGTAAACGAAATATTTAGGTCGATTTGGGTATGAAAGTAAATGATTGTTAATTGCCATACTGTATCTACAATTGATTTGTTTTCTATCGTGCAGGCTTGGGATGGAGTGAAGTGAAGTCCAGACTTCCTGAAGGAATTGTCGCCGCTTGCCACAATGCTGGAGACAACACAACAATATCAGGAAATTCAAAGGCTGTTGAAACCTTTGTTTCTGAAATGGAATCACAAGGCGTATTTGCCCGCATAGTCAATACAAATGGCATAGCGTATCATTCGCCCAACATGTTGCCCGTTGCGCCAGCTTTACAAGCTGAATTGCAAAAGGTAAGGTAAACTTAAATTAATACATTCCCACTGAGTGATAGAAGAAAATGTTTAGCCACTCTTTTTAAAGTTTCGATCCAAAGAAAGTTGTACCGATTTTACTTTTGCTTTGTGTCCCTTGTAATCAGGGGGGTCAATCCGTATTCAAATGTGGGGAGGACGGGGGACATACATGACTTAGCACAAACCAATCCCTTTGATTTTGAAGAGGGGGTGTCTTCCTACAGGCCCTTTCCTCCTCCTCCCCCCCCCCCTTATGATGACTGACGTCCTATTCTAATAAGAATTATTATTTCAAATTAACATGACCATCATAGATGATCTGCCAGGTGAAATACAAGGAGTCAACGGAATTACTTCAAGATGTGATTTTCACCATGTCCCAAAATAGCTGAAACCACGCTTTGCAGCTTGGATCATTGTCGGAGATCATGGACCCGACCAGGCCCGTTGCTAGGATGACATGGGGGTGTAAAGGTCCCAAATTCCGACTGGCTGGATGTTTTTTCCAGCTGAGTGGAGGTGTGTAAATTGCACTTTGTTTATGCGCTCTGCGTTTTGTATACAGCGGTGGGGATCCTTCCTTTGTCACGACATAAATGTGTAGCCCGGGGGAGGGGTCTAAGGGGACTCCCCCTTTGAGAAATTTTTGTTATTTTAAGGCTGCTTAGGTGCAAAAAGGTGCTATCTTTTGGATACATTTTGAGCTGATGGTATATGGCTGGAAAATGTCCATAATTTAGTGAATTCTAATTTTTCCGACTGGCTGGATGTTTTTAGTAACTGCAGTGGCGGGGCGTAAATTGCACCTTTTTTATGCACCCTGCGTTTGTATACAGCAGTGGGGATCCTTCCCTCGTCACTATATAAAGGTGTCATCCTGGTGGAGGGGGTCCCCTTCCCCTTTGAGAAATTTTTGTTAATTTAAGGTTGCTTAGATGAAAAATGGTGCTATCTTTGGGATATTTTGGAGCTGATCGTAGTATAGCAAAGGTGTGAAGGACTAGCAAGGGCGTTTTAAGAATGCTTTTTAGTCGTGAGTGTATTAACAATCACCATCTATACCGATAATGGCTTCGGTGAAGCGCTCGGTAAAAATGTTTGAAAAATGTTTAACGGCAACAACGTACTTTCGACCTTCCACATCATACTACAAATTAAACTGATTGCAGTGGCGTACCCAGGATTTCTCTCAAGGGGGAGGCATGCAGTTTGTTGTGTGACCGCGGGCCTGGGGAGGGGTCCCCTTTGAATTTTTTTGAAAAATTTGGTGTCCTTACATGCAATCTGGTGCCACATATGTTACCTTTTGAAGTAAAGTTTGTGTTAAATAATTTACGCTTATTTTAGGAACTAAAAAAAGGCATCAGTGAGGGGGGCATGGCCCAGTGGGGTGTCCCCCTCCCCTTTGAAAAATTGTCAACAATTTGGTGTCCTTACATACAATCTGGTGCCAAATATGCTACCTTTTGAAGTAAATTTGTGTTAAAAAATTTACGTATTTTTAGGAACTTAAAAAAAAAATCGGAATAAGTGAGGGCGACATGGCCGAATGGCCCTCCCCTCTGCGTACGCCACTGATTGAATGATCTCATATTGATGCGAGGCCCCTTCAGATGTTTGGAGATGTATGTCTTTTTTCGGAGAGTGTTGTGATCAGAATAGTTCCATGTATAATTACCATTTTAATGGTCATGAGAAGGAGTGAAAACCGTGACGCATGCAGGCGAAGCGCGCCGAAATTTTGTCATTAAATAAGATTTCCCTGACGAAATCTGCGTTCAGAATCTGTATCCAGATACTTAACAATTGCCCAACAAACCTACATGCCACTCAAAAAGCTAGTCAAATAGAGCCACGACACTACTCTTTTACGCAAATGTTGGGGGGAAATTTGATATTGTGTCCCACACCCATCGAAATGTGGGGGGCTTGTACCCCCCCCCCCATTGACGCCCATGCTTGTAATCAATTTATTGTTCTATATTTTATATACAGAATTTCTTGTCTTATTTTAACAGGAAATCACGTACCCATGGTGAAAAATTTTCAAAAATAACGTTATACAATATTACATACGTTCACTTTAAATGAGGTATGAGGATGTTTATTCACAAAAAAAATGAATTACACATTCCTCATGGCATAATATAAATATGTAATTAATTGAATAACTATTGTCTATCTATCTATCTGTCTGTCTGTCTGTCCGTCCGTCCGTCCGTCCGTCTGTCTATCTGTCTATCTGTCTATCTGTCTATCTGTCTATCTGTCTATCTGTCTATCTGTCTATCTGTCTCTCTGTCTATCTGTCTATCTTTCTATCTGTATTTTTGTCTGTATGTATGTCTGTTAGTCTGTCTGTCTGTCTGTGTGTCTGTCCGTCTATCCGTCCACCTACCTGTCTGTCTGGTCCCCTAAGTCCACTCTACAACAGTAAACACTACAGAGTTGAACAGGGGGGAGTTAAATCCTTAGTTTGTTTCACCCCACTGGTCAGAAGTTATAATCAGGTTGGCTCCAAGGGATAGATCACAGTAGTGCTTGGAGCTTTCCTGATACATATATATATATATATACATATATATTTATTTATATATATACACATATATTTATATATACATATTTATTTATATATAGGCTACATATAGTCATAGGTCTTTAAGTATGTGCCAAATTCCAAGTTTTTTGTATCCACGGCACCTATAACAAAAAATAAAGGTAAAGTAAATAACATAACGTCAATTTTGAAAAAAAGACCACTGTTATTGTGGTAGGATTAATCTGGGATAACAGGATAGCCAAATATCTTTCTTATGGCATATTCATACTCTGTGCAAAATTTCATACTTGAAGCGTCAACGGCACAACATTCTCCAAAACATTGAACCCATCTGCTGTAATATCGTAAGACAACTGGCAACTAAGTTTGAACAGATTCTTCCACATGGAAAGCATATAAATAATTATCATAAGTAGCTAGTCTTACCTAACTCAAATTAGAAAATATACTAATTAAACCCAACTACACAGTATAAAACTGAGGAAGTGTGTGACCTCCTTTAACATTCAATTGAATTCATTCATCACAGTACCATTTTGTTGGGAAAAAGTTCTAAATTTGGTCTTTGTGTGCCTGATTGTCAGCTACCGCTAACTTAACTAAATTTCTTGTTCTAAATGCAGGTTATCACCAAGAGTGTCCCCAGATCGACTTCTTGGATAAGTACTTCCGTTCCTGAACATCAAACACAAAGTGAACAAGCAAAAAATTTCAGTTCATCTTATCTTGTTAACAACCTTGTTAGTCCGGTTAGATTTTATGACGCAGTACGTAAGGTACCGTCTAAGGCAATTGTAATCGAAATTGCCCCACACGGCTTGATGCAGACCCTCTTGAAGAAAAGTCTCCATGCAGAATCAGATTATCTATCTCTTATGAGCAGAAAAGAGTCAGACAACCTACATTACTTCATGTCAAATATCGGACAGTTGTTTACACTTGGTCTAACATTAGATCTAAAGAAGTTGTATCCACCAATTGAATACCCTGTGGGGACAGGTACTCCAATGCTATCACCAGGAATCAAATGGGACCACTCCAAAGAATGGGTTGTACCATCATGGGAAGAGTTTCTGCCAGATAGTTCCGTATTTAAAAAAACAATAAGTAAGTGGTTTATTATTTACTTGTAGGATAAATTAGTTTGGAGCAGCAATTTAGCTTCAAATATTCTTCTTAACGAGAATGATATTTTTAGAGTCATTTTGGTCACCTTGATGTTACATTCAGTTACAAATAAATAAGATGATGATGATGATGACGACGACGACGACGATGACGATGATGATTTATAAAGTGCAAAATACTGGAGCCTCTAAGCGCTGAGAGGAAAAGATATACACAAAAATAAAAAGGACAAATGAGTAAGAATCAATTATATGCAGTCCAATGACAAATTAGTTTTGAGGTGAGATTTGAAAATGCTAATACTTTCAGCCTGGTGGATATGGAGAGGAGTACTGTTACATAATGTGGCGAAGGCATTATAGAAGGACCTATGACCAAAATGAATTGAATTAATATTGTTTGGAATAGTGAGAAATGGAAGGTTTGATGATCTTAATGTTCTAGCTGGAGTATACGGTTGAATAAGTTCCAATAAGTACAGGGGCGATAATCGAGAATAGCTTTGCAGGTGAGGAGGAGAATCTTGTAGGTAAAACGTCACTTAATGGGAAGCCAATGTAAATCGGGGTAGGTAGATGAAATATTATGCGAGCGAGGGCCACAAGATATGAGACTAGCTGCTGTGTTCTGAACACGTAGTAGTTTAGAGATAGCTTTATCATAAAGATATCATACAGAAGTGTGGAGCAAGAACTTACTCCGGAAGTAACGAAGGCCTAAACAAGGCAAGTAGTAGTGTCAGTTTCAAGAATATGTCGAATTTGCCTTATCTCTTTAACGAGATAGAAAAGAAAGAAAGAAACCAGTTTTGCAAACATGATCAACGAGACGACTCAAATTCAGAGGCGAACTCATATAGAGGCCAAGATTCTTTGCAACATGTGATGGTTAAATTTATGAAAGACCGACTTTTAGCACTAGAGGAGTTATTTGCATCATAAATTGGGAGCGAAAGTAGAATATTTCAGATCTGGAGTCATTTAGCGCTAGCCTGTTTGATAATGTTCATGATTTAATGTCTTGCAATACATGCTTCAATTTTGGAATTGTAGTGGTAAGTATACCACCTGATAAAATCTAGTTCTACTGTAGATGTAGCACTTTTGTTTTGTTTTTTGTCATAGCCTCTTAACGTAATGAAGATTTTATCCAACTGCCTTTAAAGGAAAAGGTTTAGTGCGGTCATAATACGGATATCTGCTCTATTCATAGACCTATCCAGAAATTCAATTTTGTTTGTTTTCAGACTTTCATTTTCATCAACATATCATGGACTACTTCCTTGTTATTGTTAATTATAGCTTTATCGTAAACGTGTTACTTCAGGTATTGTTACTTTCATTTGAGACAGTAATATTCACAGGGTAATCACTCCCATTCTATAATATATTTGTCACTTCTAGATGCTGGTGAAGATGGCAAGGATACGTTTGTTAAAGATCATAACATAGATGGCCAAATCTTGTTTCCAGCAACTGGCTATATTGTCCTTGCATGGCAGGCCATAGCTAATATGATGAGAACTGTAACAGATAAACTACCAATAGAGTTCAAAGATATCACCATCCATCGAGCAACTGTCATATCGAAATCTGGTAGGTTGTGCTCAAGGATAATGAAGTCGTGTAGATCTGGTAATTTTTATTTAGTATTAGTTCTTACTAAGCTGTTATGGGACAGACGCGGAGTCAGGGCATGACATTGAGCCAAGTTTTAATTTAAAATCCATGATTTTAACCTATTAATCCAGGATACCCTCCATACAAATCTAACTCAACCTTGCATTTCGACATATATAATGTTTTTCAACGGTTCCAGTCAGTTTTTAGGTGCTCATTTCAAATCCGGTGGGTGCGAGTTCGTTACTATTGAGCATTTTTGCTGAAAGGTAAAAAATCAAAATAATTTCCAAAATGTATTGTTTGATGGTTATTTCCTCTTTAGGTGTAAGAAAATTCTACAAATATTCAGCCAAATCGTACTTGAAAGTGCAGAGTATTTGAAACGATTATTTGCCATTAGTTATTTAGTGGTCGGTTGAGTATATGTGACATTGCAGCGTGTGCATCGCCTTCCTATCCATGCCTCAATATCCACTTTTATTTTCTGAGAAAATTCCACTTTTCTTTTCTAAGAAAATTTGCTGTAGGTGGTTAAGTTATACTAGTCATGGTCATTTAAACGAATATATTCAGTTCTGCATTTAGGAGTAATTCTTTTCCTCTGCAGTAATGTAGCTATTTTTAATGATTCTGAATGACCCACATGTTGACACCCAGAGACTTTTGATTAAGAGACAAATACACAGGCTATGCAATTAGATGCCTTGCAAAAATAGCATATCAATACTAGTCCAGGATACAAGCCGCATAGCCTTGTGCTGTATGTGCATAATATTTTGCAACCGTTTCTAGTCAAGTTTTTGGCACTTATTCCAGAGGCGTTTAGTGCCAGTTGAAAACTGTTTGGAACACTTTAGCAGAATGCAAAAATCCAAAAAGGTGGCCAAAATTTACTTTCTGGAAGGTATCCCTTTGTTATGCTTATATTTCCTTCTGAATTTACTCAGTAAAATCATATTTGCATGTAAAAAGTACACGTAAATAATATTTCCCATGCATAATTCTGCCCAACTGGTTGCATGAAACTGACGTAACAACGTTAAAAGGATCATTCAAAATGGCCACCACAGTCATTTCTGTTATAATTTTCACAGTGCAGTGCCTACAAGGTATTAACATGGCACAAAGAAAAAAATCGCTTTCTTGATTATTTAACTTTTCAGTCTCATCAGCGTTATGAATGATGCATCTTTTGAATATATGAAAGTCTGGCTGAACAAATTATCATAATCTACATGCAGTGACTTTCTATGACTGCAAATTCACTTAAAGAAAAAGGTTTTGAAAAATAATTTTTAACCATCTGGCAAAATTTATGGCCAAATGTAAAGAGTATCTCTAGCTAATATCCTTGTTAAGGATTTTTACCTTATTATAATAATTGATTGTAATTTGTACATTGAAGGCAATTGTGCTATTTTCCCCATTTTGGTTGGACTGGATCAGGTAAAAATTACCAGCAAAATACGATTTGAATATTTATAACACATTTAGGTAAGAAGTTTTGTTTACTTGTGCCAAAAGTTTTTTTTTAAATGTTCTTATTATTTCAATATATTGACATAACTATCACATTAGCAACCATATGCTTGACCGAAATTCCAAATAAAAGAGATGTTTTGAAAAATAAGGTTTATTTATTTCTTATCAAATATTGCCACTGGGTGCAGCTGAACCCGGAATTCCGGAAAAAATTAAAAACTCATCACTTTGTCATGTTACACTCCATAGACCTCAATCAGTTACCAAAGTAAAGCTGACAAAGAGTTCTGTATAACTCAAACGTTTTTGGGGGGAGTCACATTGACAATGTTGTCCAAAATTTCCATTGAATGAATGTTTACAGTCAAAAAGTGAGCAAAAATTCCAAAAATACCATTTGGATTTCAAAAATTATTTTTTACAAGGAGACCACCTTCTAAAAATATTTTTCTAAAGAAACTGTAAACATCAAAGAATGCTGAGAAAATCCCAGGTGTCAGGGGTTTAAGGTGTATCACAAGAAATGGCAAGAAATGCCAAAAATTTCCCACAACATGCTCTCTAGTAAAAAAAAAAATCGTAACTCCAAAACGGTGATTCCGATTTTTTTTTTTTTTGTTTCGAAGACTAAAATGGCTCTTACGAGATTCCTTATCTTTTGGACTTTCTCAAAGAAAGTAACCTTTACATGAAATTTTGACATGACTCCCACACTTTCTTTTGTCTAGACATTTTGGTAGAATTTTGCCCAATCTTTTTTTTTTTCTTTTAGGTGATTTCACCCCACCATTACCCTTTTTTATCAAGCAGACACTATATAACACACTCGTGTTGGTGTGTCGTTAAACTCCCGTCTAAGTAACTTATCTTTAGCTACACAAATTTGGTGTCAAATAAAGGAAAACATTGTGACAAACATAACGCCGCAGTATAAAACACAAAACAAGGATTGCCGGCACGTAGCTTCTATGGAAACAAGCAACAGTGTGATATTCGTTGAGGTAATTTGCATATTTGCATATAAGATAAGCCTCATTTTTCAAAAATCAGATACTACATGGAATGCTCAAACTCTGATCTTTCCAATGGTATGACGGTGTCTGGACAAAGTATTCTTCTAAATGTCCCAAAATATCAACTAAAGTAGATCCTCCTTTTTGTGGGAACTGGTGCACTGAAATAGGTTAACGTTTTCAATTCACAATTGGTGGCTACATCTTACTTATATAAGAAGTAAAAAGATTCAAAATATGTCCCTTAAATGTAAGATATCCCGAAGGATTCGTCAAGAAGTTGTTAGAATTCCATACAGTAGAGTGTGGCCTTAAACAATTACAGTGTCCTATTTAAATTTCCCCACAACCCCCTCCCCAACCACATCGAGGCTTCGTACACGTAGCGTCAAACTTTACCCCTATGTAAACTCTCGGATCCGATGCTGAAGCTGGACAACCGAACAGAAATCATCAGGAGAAACCAGGGATTTTCTGTGTTACCTTTTGATGGTCACTGTTTGCAATGCGATTAAATGATTCTTAGGTAAACTCTTTATCATCTTACATAGACTCATTAGAAAAAATATGTTGCACACGCCGATTTCGGATTAATATGTTTCGAATATGCGTTAGGTGAAATTCTGATTCTGGGTACTAAGTTACAAGAATAAGTTTCTCGCAGCTTAGGACAGCATTGAAAGTTTAATAATGTTGCCCCTTTGTAGGAATTCTCTACAACTCCCATACTACTTTTAGCATGGCGTAAAAATCAGACAGCATGGTAAATATTGGGGACTTGGTTAAGATGGACAGACGGTAGTGGTTGAGTGGGAACACCAGTGGCATGACTGGTTTCATGAACGAAGGTTGCTAAAAACCTTGAAGTTAAAACCAACGAAGATTCTTTATTGATGATCAAAGAAAAAACAGTAATGGTAAAAGTTTTGTATATGTAAAGCATTTTTATTTACATTTGAATTAGAGAATATAATTGCACGAGTGACGTTTTGTATGGTTAGAGGGGCAATGCCTACGTAGGGGAAGGTTGACCTTAATGGGTTCGATAGAACATGTTATCAGGATATTCCCGAAGCTTAAAGTATCCCCAACGGTTTACATGATTTTGCTCTCAAGGAAAAACCCAACAATTTTCCAACATTTTACTATAAAACTCCAATTTGTTTCAAATTTCCATGAACAGAAGTCCCAAATTTTTGAAGTTTCTTAAAAAAAATATCCGAAATGGGGGTGGCTATACCAATTAACCGAACATTTTGCTTTCTCAATCCTCCCGACCATCCTCCAGAGGGGGCTTTACATTGCTCCCCATCCACCCAATCGAGCTTGGCCCCCGTCTGGCAAATTCTAGCTGTAACCCTCTTCCACTAATACCCTTGAACGAGGTTTTTGTATCAGCAATGAATATAATGAGAATGAATAATGAGATATTTTGTGACATGAAACCGCGCGAAGAAAATGCATTTCGTGAAAAAGTAACATACGTTTTGTTTTTCCTTTGTGCATTGACAACTTTATCTGATACTCTAAAATACCCTACTTCCTAAACTGTCTTCTCTTTAGCTTCTTTTATGCTTTTATGTAAGTTTTCTGAGAGAGACATGGATCACGGAGTATTGCTATTTCTCAATTTTTTTCGGTGAATGATCAAACAAACTTTCAATTGAAGAAGTTTTCTAATAAAGTAGCGGAGAGTTTCGCTGTTTAAAGGGGGTTGACCGACTCTCCAAAAACTCAGTGACGTGTTTGCAAACGAGATATGCTCGGGATAAATAAACCGTGGTGATAGATTCAGTCTCTTGCATTCGCTGAAAAATTCTTATGTGATGTTTGAGGATATTACCCAGCAAAGAATAATTTCGCAACTATTAATTGGTATTATTAATAGGATACCCAAAGGTTTGAGTTGTAAATGTTCTTTTTGTGACCTTGTTACGTAACAAGCCATAGCATGGTATGCTATTGCTAGACGCTTTTCGCCCCGAAAGATTAGTTTCGTCGCTCATCAGTAGAAGGGTGTTCTAAAAGTAGGCAATGATTGCCAGAGTGTCACGTTCAAGAAAGGACGAGAATTGTCAAAATTTGTAAATGGAATTCACTGTGGGATCCTTAGTAAAATGAATGACAAAGTGTAGCTCTCAGATTACCGGAGTAGGTGTTAGCAGCTGGCGTTAGAGAGATACCATATGGTAGCCCTTTTAGGCATAACCTTACCCCGGCGTTATGCGCGGGACCGACAGGTGTGTCAAAGGTTCCTATTAAATAAGGTTTGTGTCCATGGTAAATGTTAACGAGAATAGCAGACACTGCTGGAAGTGCCGTATTCATTGAACTGTATCCCAGTCCAAACTTGAGAGAAATGCTAAATGAGGGCTGAGTTAATCAATATGTTTACCCGGGCAGAACCACATCAAATTCTAGTTTGGCTCAGGTAATATTTCTGGGCGATTTTTTCCACGAGGCCGAGCTGATATATGTAGAGTCTTCTGGAATGCCGTTGTCTCCGAACATTTCCCAGATATGAAGGAAGCTACACGTTGATGTTAGTGCAACCCTGGACGAGACCCTATAACAGATCAGTTGCTAGATATCGGATTATCTCATTTTTGTCAGACGTTTGAATGGCTTTGATCATGAAGTGTATTTTATGTTTTCATGCCAAGGTCGACATTTAAAGGAAGAATAAGAATTCCTTCTGCTTTTCCCAGTTGGAATTATTCACTACACTGCCAAATTGCAGTAGGAAAAAGTACTGAAATAGATCCGCCAAATATTTTAGAGTGACTCTTGGCAGCACCACACGGTCTTTTCAGTGCTACACTCAAATATAAACTGAGTATATTCAGTGATATGCCTTCCTTTTTTAAGCAAACTATCCCTTCCATGTGAACTACTTAAAGGTGAGCCCCTTTCCACAGATTGATTTCGATCAAAATGAAACTTATCATACGACAATAGTTAACATGCCAAATGGTAGGCTTCTGCTGACTCAAGTAATGAACTCACTGTGAATGGTTTTCTTCTTATGATTCTGCTATTTTTCAGCCATGGGCTAGTGCCCTCCCGACAACGTTGCAATTAAACGTTCTCCCTGAATGGGGGACACGACAGCTGTTAAAAATTCATTACTTTTCTATGCAAGGGAGCGAGTACGGTGTGCACAACAGCAATCAGCTACATCACTCTTTCTCCATTTTGTTTTTATATTTTTGTACTTAAGTTAAAGTCCAACTTAAGGAAAAATCAAATTGCAAACCGAGTTTCTGAAATACTGGCAAAGTAAAGGGATTTTTCAAGGAGTGATTTCAATGATTTCTAAAACTGCATAATTTTGTTTTGTTTCAGTTAAGGAAAATTGCATCTCAATACCATGTACCATTTGAAAGATACTTATTTTCCAAAAATGCATTTTTTTTTTCGGGGGGCTCAGAGCACGATTTATACCTGTGACATCATCGCGACACATTGATAAGCCATAGTATTGTATCACCTTATAATATCGACACCCCCTACAGTATTAGATTTCAAGGAAAACAGGTTGTTAAATTATTAAGAAAAAGAAAAGGATTTTGAGTCAATGAGCTCACTTTAAATTAACTTTTGTGACCTTGATGTAGTACTAGAAACATTTTTGACTAAATTAAACCATCTTTAACTTGAAATATTTTGAGTTACGAATAAAGAATTGCTACAGGTTTTGGAGGACATATACTGGATCTTTTTTGTCTCTTTCACATAGGACCCTTGTAAAATGTGATTATTCCTTTGCCCACTGGGTGTCATGGGGGACTCCCAAGTAAAAAAGAAACATTTTGTAAATTTATTTACAAGTATTTGTTAAACTTTATATCCATGGAGGTTATACATTTACGAAAACATTTGGGGACCACAATTCGTGGAGGTAACACGGAGTAATTGAAAAGTTGAGTACAGAAGGGAGTTTTTCTTCATTTGTTTTATACTTCGTCAGAGGATTAATAGAGAAAAACTTTTGTTGAAATAGAAGGTGTTTACAAACATGGCATATGGTTTCCATCGTCTGAAAAGACTGGACTTGTTTGTTTATTTAGGCGGGTGTTAGATTTTTCTCCAAAAAGTGATATTACGAGATGTTGTGAAAAAAATTTTCATTCATTATTTTATGGGCACTGTCTTTATGTTTGCGAGATATGCTTCAGCATTGATAATGGCTTGCCCTGCTAAATGATAATACCACACCCAGTTTTCTTTTTTACGCGTATTCCAAATCGCACTACTTATTGTGTTTTATTGTTGAGAGTTGACCTCCCAGGGCTGTAACATATGACCGGCAGTTGAATGTAAGGTCATAATTCTAACGTGCCTTTTGCTGCATAGCAGGGCAAAATGCATTCAGTACAATATATTGTCTTTTGACTTTTTCGACAATTTGGGGGAACAGAACCTCAAACTAATAAAACGCACTTACATTTATGACCACAAGTGGTTCCGGTTATAGAAGATGACTGCGTGTAGAAGGGGGACTCTTTTTCCGTTTCTGCCCTTTCCTCCAAAGTCTCAGTTGATAAGAAAGTATTATTTCATAGTTACCGGAAATTCATTTTTGGCATTTAGTCACGACCATTTTCATATCCCTGTTGAGCATAGTTTATAATGAACACCATTGTATGGCAATTTAAGTATTTTTATTACTTGTGCTTGTTTTTAGAAGTTCTTATGAGGTTTTGCTGGCTGGAATATTTGAATTATTTAAATTATCCTAGCTCGCATTTTCTTACGCGGCAAATTTACTTTCTTTGCATCTTATAAAATTGTTTAAATCTTCCCAAAATTAATTTTTACGAAAACAATATTTTTAGGTTTGCCTTATTAGCCTACCTTTTGAAACAATATAAAGCCACATTAACAGCTTTGCACACTCTACTTTTGATTTACTTTGAAGTTAAATTCCCCCAATACGACTTTAGCATGAAACCAGAATTTTAGTAATTTAGAGGGGACCGGTTTAATTGAAATTGTAAATATATCTATTTGGTAAGCATTTACAATGGGGCAGTTGCAAGAATCTTAAGTGTTTTTTTTTCTTATAGAATTGCTGATCGACCCAGAAAGATTAGCATCTTAAGTTTGAACGATACGATAAAGCAGATTTGTTCCATTACTCGTAAGAATTACTATAATGAATTTATATTTAAATAATTATGTTTGAGACTCTGATTCAACTGTTCCACGTTAAAACACATGAGGAAGAAGACACTCGGGGAGAGGTTGATGCTGGCCAAAAAGTTTGCATGAGCAAGTGGAACTTTATTTAAGAAGCACATTTAAATGTGCACTCTCTCCCTTCTTTCTGCAAGGGTAAATCTTTGTAATAGCCCCAATCTTCAACCCATCGGTATTTCCGTTTTGAACTCCATATTTCTTTTCTGTTAGGTCATCACAACCTATCGGATGTTAACTGTTGTCACAGAAAAAGAAAATTTTAGACTTCTCCTTTGAAATGTTAATATTTCTTTACTATAATCTATTGAATTAGGAACGGAAATGTTTAACTAATTGGTCTATCTTTCAAAGTCGGGTCTTGGTCGGGGGTGTTTGGTTAGGCGTTGGCCTTTTAAAAACCTGCATTTTGTTTGGGCATACGCACGACCTCGACTTCGAGTTTTACGTCTGCAAACATTTTGTTCTTCCTGTGCAGCCAGACCCTCTAGCCCTCCCTGAATAGGGATTTAGACAGCCCTTCTCATCATGTTTGTGTCCGAAATGTCGCACACTGGTTGCGAGATATCATCATCATATAATATCAACGTTTTTGGTGTCGATTCGATTAGACGCTAGTCGTATTCTTATATAATGACAGATTTTATTATTTCCTAACGAAAGCAATTCAGCCCTATGCTTGCTGCACCGAGTTTGGTTAATGTCCATGTCAATCATGTTATACTTGTTCTATTTCTAGACCAACTTTGCATGAAAAAATCCATTGCGAATAGTTGTCAAATCAGTCATAGCTTGAGCATTTAATAGCTGTGTATTAGATGCTTTAGTCCTCTATTTATACTCTTATCCTACATCAATTTATTTGTGGTCGTAGGTTGTTGTAATGCACAATTTGTGACTGTCGGATTTGTGGCAGCGATTCTTATACTTTACTGTTGCGTTCTTAGTATTCGCCAACCATCAAGTTTTGTTTTGTAATGTGTCGAATTCGTGTCTCGAGACATGCATATCATGCAGGATATCATGTCTCTCGGGGTAGGTTAGTGTTAGAAGCATGAAAAAGGTTAGGGCTAGAAGTCTCGAGACTTATTATCATGCATGACATGATGTTGAGGATTGGATGGTTTGCAAAGAGTGGCTATTTTCACCATGGCAGGTATGACTGTCTTGTTACCCATCTTAAGCTCAGATGCCAGCCCCACAGATATATTATGGTCTTTGGAATGCTCTTCTGTAGTTCAGCAGTGCCATCTGTGTCAGAACTAGTGTATTCTCTAGATGTGTTTGTCAGTGAATTCCCAAACACACTCTAAATCTTGTCCAAGATCACATAATTTCGATTTCAGTTTTTGAAAAATATCTCAAAGTGCATTTTCCCAGTTTTCGTTCTCTATTTGTTCTTTTCTTATTGGATAATCTTAATTTTTTATTAAAATCTTTCATCGTCATCGTCATCGTCATCGTCATCGTTATCATCACCACCACCACCACCATCATCATCATCTTCATCATCATCATTATTAGTTATTTAATGCGCTGTACAAACATATGAAAGAACATAAAATTAGAAAAGAGTGTAAGGAAAACACTAAGGGGAAGATACCACAACTTAGGACATAAACACTGAGCAACAAAAACAAGAACAAACAATTTATACATTGAAAATAACCACGTTTTAATGGTGCACATAAATGTAAGGGTTTGTCCTTGTTGTAATCTTATAGTTCAAATCCAAATTTTACTTCTGACGACACCAAAACGTTTGCCATTCGATTGAAGTCTTTTCCTGCCCTCTCGCATTATGTGAAGATAGATAAAATCACACAGAGATTATTTTATGGTTTCAAAGTCACTATCAGTGGGGTACTGCAAGGCGTAGTGTAACGTTTGCACTTGGTAAAGTTAGTCAGTCAAATACTACTAAATTTAACTTTCAACCCTACCCATACTACTAAATAAAACTTTCAACCCTATTTTGTGTAATGCCTACTTACACCAAAACTACTACTGTCACTACAACAATTACTACTACTGCTAATAATACTGCTACTGCTACAACTACTAATACTAGTACTGCTTTTACTACTAGTAGTACTTTAACTTCTACTACTATTCCTGCTGCCACTGAAACTGCTACTGTTGGTGTTACTCTCACTGCTTCTTCTGCTTGACCACTACTATTTCTTCTACTACTACTGCTACTATAGCTACTACAACTACTACTACTACTGCAACTGTTACTGCCACTGTCACCGCCACAGCTAGCACTACTACTAGGACTACTGCTACTACTGCAGCAGTTGCTTGTACTACTACAGCGACTTAGACTATTACAACTACTACTACTCTTCCTATTCCTATTGTAACTGCTACTGTTAATGAAACTAATACTTTTACTACCACTGTTGCTACTTTTAATTTTACTGCTACAACTACTACCACTGCTACTGTTACTGTTACTGCTTCTGCAACTGTTACTGTTAATACTACTGATTTTGCTGCTAGTCTGCTACTACTTGTACGACTTTACTACTACGTTTACTACCACTGCTACTAGCCTAAAATACTATTACGTCCACTACGGCTACTACCACTACTGGTGCTGCTACTGATGCTACTACTGCTTCTTACACTATTTGTAGCTATATCTTACGTTGGTAGGCTAGCGACTTGGTGTGACAGGCTCCTCTTGGATTTAGTTCGTTTCACATCCATGAATAAAAAATAGCTCAATACAATTTAGTATTAACTGAAGCACTGACGAGAAACAGAGAGAGGGTGCTAATGCATTCTCTTTTCTCACAGTTAAGTTGTACACTGAAGCTGATCAATTGTGCTTCTTTATATAATTACGAAGTGATTTGTGATGCTGTAGATGCTGAAGGTATTTCAAACAAGATAAAATGCTCTCTTCATAGTAAGCCATGTCCATATATCAATTCGTTTGCTTTCTCATTTAGGTCATCTAAAATTTACGGTGAACATTGTACAGTCTGCTAATTCATTTAATATAAGTGAAGATGACGAATTAGTTGTTTCGGGGAAATTTGCGGTTCCGGAGAACCCTTTTGTTTCAACCAAGCAAGGATTACCGGAGTACGATGATTCCCTCACTGTGTTTCAAGAGGATTTTTACAAGGAATTACGGCTAATGGGGTACAACTATGGCCCAAGCTTCCAAGGAGTAAAAAGATCAACAGTTGAAGGTATTTTCTTTTGGGTTTTATTTTCATTTTTAGTTAACGTGTATGGAGTTTAATTTTAACAGTGTCTGGAATTACAATATAAGAACCGTTGGTAAAAATCTTTTCTTCTGGCATTAACATTAGGTAACTTCTAAAACTCGTTCTTTTAACGTTTGGTGACAATTGATACAATCAAAACAGAAATTGGCACAAATTTGAATGAGGCAAAACTCAAACGGATGCTGTTTTTACATTACATCGATGAATTTTAAAAGCAGAACATAAAGAGATACGAAAATATTTACAACGCGTTTAAGACCCCCTGTGAATTAAAATATTTTTCTACACACTATATCTTTTTAAACCCTTCCTGTCATTCCTGGAATAGGACCAATTATTTTCGTTTTCAGCTCTACTTCCGTTTGCTAAGATTCGTTCAACTTCACATGACCGTGGCGTGTTTCGGGACACAAGGCCATTTCTGGCTTTACAAAACCTCCCCCATTGAAAGCTGACACAAAAGGACTTCGTTTCTGTGTCGCACAGGACAGGTCGTGTATGTAACACAAATTATTGACTAAGGCTTTGTGAGACAAGTCTGACTAGCATCCCACGTAAACTATTCTCCGCGTTGGCCAGGCAAAACCAAAACTCGCTTGTTCTCAGTCCTTTTGGTGAAGCCAAGACATTCGCCATTACCATGTCCTCAACAGAAACGCGTGATACTCCTAGGGTTCTTAAGGAAGACGTGCTTTTGATGCTGTATTGCATATTGCATGATGTCATGTATCCTTTTTTCAAGGAGTGATTACTCCAAATGAGCTCGGCTAAAATTTACATGTAGACCATTGTTAGTCAGGTACACGTAGCATAACGTGAGTTTTTATGTCCAGATAAACAACTGAAACCCCATATCTTTATAAAACAAGGCATAAGGAATGATGGTAATTTTGCAACTCTTCGATAGCACACACGCTATACACAAGAAAATGGATCTTTCAGGATGGCACTAAAAACACGTTTTGTGGCAAAATGGTGTCTCAGGAAAGATGCGATGCACATGGATGGAGTCATTTTGCGCACATTCATAGCTGAAAAACCAGAAACGATTTTATATTCATTTCTACAGGAAAATATGCAGTACTTGAATGGAATGGCAATTGGGTCACATTCTTGGATACTATGCTACAGATGGCAGTTTTTGGAAAGGAGAACCCAAGCAGAAGTCTTTTCTTACCGACTCGAATACGGAAGATTCGTATTAACCCAGCACATCACACAAGCAAGATAATGGAAGGTCTTAACGCTAGTGGTAAGATTCTGATTATTGATGTCTTTACATAACCATAAAAGCATATTTTGCTTATTTTGAAAACAAAAGTCTTAACCTACTTTATATGTTGGCTTACTACATTTAAAACAGAAATTCCGGTCTCTGTGGATACAGCCTTGGAAACATGCTCTTCTGGTGGGGTAGAAATTGGCGGCTTGTATACAGCTATCGTGCAAAAGAGGCAAATCAAGGAAACTGTTACACTGGAGTCCCTTGAATTTGTTCCCTATGGAAAAGGGAACATTCCACTACGAAATGATGTTCTGGAGTATGGGCAAATCTGTAAAGAATATTTTTCAGTTGTATTAAGAAATGGCCCGTTTAAAAATTCAAAGGAAGGTCCAAAATTCCGCATATCTAACAACTTTGACGAAAACGACATCAAAGCAAGGGTGACATCATATCTGTCTCATGATGATTGCGGTTATAGCAAAGTGCTGTACGAGATTGGTAAAGTTGAAGGAGGTAACGATTTTTTGAAAACCGCTTTGGACATCATTGATTCCCATGCATTGGAACTAACACATGATAAGCTTCTGTCTCATCTTCCCAAGAGTCATTCATTTAAGAACCTATTAGATGTTGTGTGGGAGAATTCAAATACGAGAAAAGTAAAAGTGGTTGAAATAGGTGCAAGATTTGGTGGACTTTTCAACTTCATAGCACCATGTATGATGTCACAGCCTTTGCTAGAGTTAGACTTCACAGCAACTGACACCCATGTTGAAACGTTATCCAATGTTTTCGAAAATCAGCTTGAAATGTTTAAGGTTAAAACTGAATTTCTGGATATTAATGGAGAAATTATAGACGGTTTTGGAGGAAAAAACTTTGTTGTTGTTCGAGGACTAGCACAACAATCTAAGAATATCAGAAACACTTTGCAAAACATTCACTCAATGCTTATTGACGGGGGTTTTCTCCTACTTTATGAGATTACCTCAAATTTTGATACGCTTATTGATTTTCATGAGATCATGCGTTGCGCATTGTGCAATGCCACATGTGATATGACTTCTAGATCCTGTTTAGTACGTGCAGAGTGGGAAGATGCGATTCAGGACACTGGATTTGAATTGATTCAACAAATATCAGATGGCGCTTTGTCCACTTTGTTCCTATGTCGTAAAAGAAACCAAGAGGCCATTGAAAGCAACGCTATCATTATCTCAGTATCAGGAAAAGACTTTAATTGGGTAGAAGACGTCAAGAACGAGTTACGTTATATACAAGGTCAGGATAACTCTAGCAGGATATGGTTGATATCTGAAAACAACAATCAAAGTGGCATCGTTGGATTGGTAAACTGTTTAAGGCAAGAAGAAGGAGGGGACAAAATCAGGTGGGCATCGAAAAAGTGTCTAAATATTTTAGTTTTCTTGTCTTACGGCTGTAAATCTATGTAGTGTTCTATGTGAATATTCCCATATTTCAGCTTATATGTATTTTGTTTATCATAGATGCCTCTTTAATACCAGCCAAGATTCATACTCGTTTACACCTTTGACCGAGTTGCCACAAATGCAACAACTCTTGAAGACTGATCTTGTCATGAATATTTTTAAAAATGGTTGCTGGGGCTCTTACAGACATCAGTTTCTAAATGAAGGTAACCAGTGATCCAGTTATTTCTGTCATTTTGTAAATGATGGTACTTTTTAGCACACATGACAAAAGAGTTAATGAGGCATATGCCTGAAAGCTCATTTTTTTTTTCATGTAACGCTAGTACTCCTACGGCTTCTGACTTTTCCAAGGTTTAAAATGTTAAAAATCGTCCTATATCTACTCTCATTTCTATAGATGAGGGTCAGTGTTTTTTTTTTTTTTTTTATAAATTCAAGCAAGAGATTTCTTTGATAATGCAAGTAAGACCTTGCTTTGTATATTGCGCTTTCAAAGTTTTTTCCTGTTCGTTTTCACCAACTAACCTATATGTGAGGATATTGTGGACTACGCTATGGTATCAGTAATAGTTGAGAAAAGTAGCACACAATTTTATTTTCATCCCTCCTTTCCCAGAGGAACTCTTTACAACACCTAAAAATGCCTACGTCGACGTCCTTACTCCCGGAGACTTTTCTAGTCTTCAATGGATCCAGTTGCCAGGTGAACCTAAATCTGGTGAAAAATACACTGTTCATTATTCTTCTCTAAATTTCCGTGACATAATGCTAGCCTCAGGAAAAATGCCACGCGGATCACTGCCAGGTAAAATCATGATTTCGTTTCTTGATTTCTCTCTATTGTGATGAAGCATCTATCATGCAAGTAAAATTTATTAGCCTTATCGTTCTTCGATCCAGAAGAGGATAGGCTGTTTAAAGTAGAAGGTAATTTATTACGTCTTTTTATCTCATTGCACAGTTAGGAGGATGCAATTTGTAACCACTTGTCCATTTAAGCTATATACTACAATAACATTTAAAGAAAATTGACCGTTGTTACGGTAGCGGCTAATATTCCCAACTAACAGGGTGGGCGATAGTTGAGGTAGGGATGAAAACGAGAACGTGTCGGTGTGTGTGTCCAAGTTTTGTTTTGTAAATACCTCCTAAACAGCCACGCCGATTTTCTTTAAACTTGGTGGGAAAGTATTCTAAACATAACCGTTGTGCCACGTTTACTATCAGAAGTAAAAGTCAAAGGTCAAATTTTGCTTAAATTACCTTTTAACTGTATATCCAAGAGGTAACATTGCATTAACATGAAACTTCTTCCCCAAAATAAGAATGTTCAGTTTTCCAATATATGTGGTTGGCAGGAAAACAAAGCTCAAGGGCGAACTGATGAAAGATAAAATTTACATTTTTAAGCACAAACTTTATTTAGTGGACTGAACCGATTTTCTTCAAAGTTGGTGGTTGGATTCTGTCAATAACTATAGACCCATTTCAATTTTGCCGTGCCTTCGAAATTTGTTGAAAAACTTATGTTTATTCGATTGAATTCATTTTTAGTCAAGCAAAACCTTCTGTAGTTTTACCAATTTGGGTTCCTCCCCGGTCGTTCGACTTTACAAGCCATTCTACATTTTGTAAAACAGGTTACGGAAGCCTTCAAAAATAATCAACATGCATCGGGCATTTTTCTAGATCTTTCTAAGGCGTTTGATACATTGGACCACAATATTTTACTAAGTAAGCTTGAACATTACGGTGTTAGGGGTACTCCTTTGGATTGGTTTAAAAGCTACATCAATAACCGTTATCAATTTGTTGGCATTAATAATGTTAACTCTTCACGTAAATCTATTACCTGTGGTGTTCCTCAGGGATCTATTGTAGGTCCTTTACTATTTATTCTTTATATCAATGATCTCCATAGGGCTAGTGATAATTTTCATGTAATTTCTTACGCTGACGATACCAGTCTTTTATTTCCGTGTAATACCTCAGCCGTTTACTAAATATTGTACAAAATGCTTTTATCAACATTCACAACTGGTTCTGTGCAAACAAGTTATCTCTTATTGTGAAAAAGACAGATTTTGTGATTTTTTCTTCAACCTCTAAGAACCTCAATCAAACTGTAAACAATATACAACTACGTGGTGTTAATGTACAACGTTCTAATGTTACTAAGTTTCTGGCGTGTTTGTTGATTCGCATCTTACCTGGACCAATCATATTCACTATGTTAGCTTGGTTTCAAAGGGTGTGGGGGGACTCAACCGTTTTCGGCAGCTTCTTCCTAGAACAGTGTTGGTTTCTTTATATAATACTCTTACACTCCCTTACTCCCTTTTCTTACTTATTGTAATGTTGTTTGGGGGAGCACGTATGCGACTAGAATTAATCCTCTCTTTATACTGCAGAAAAGTGCTATCAGATGCCTAAGCAATGTAGACTACCATCATCATACTGCACCTCTTTTCGCTAGTCTCAGCCTTCTTAACATATATGACCTAAATCGGTATCATGTGGAGGCGTTTATTTTTAATTGGCCACATAATAGAACCCCATCAATTTTTAGCAATCTATTTAACTTTCGGTGTACCGTCAATCCCTACCCCAGCCGTGCTCCGGCGAATCAGTTTTTCGACCATGTGTAGGCTTAGGTTTTCGCAACTAGGTCTTAGATTTTAGGGTGTAAAAACCAATGGAATTCTCTTCCCTCTGAAATTACTCGGTGTAAATCTCTACTTAGTTTCAAACAGAAGCTAAAAGCATATTTTATTGCAAACTACCTTTGATTTTTCCTTCTTTTTATGCGTATTTTGTATTTTCATGTCATAACCTCCTCCGT
The DNA here is from genome assembly GCA_029531755.1 of Holothuria leucospilota. Lineage (NCBI taxonomy): Eukaryota > Metazoa > Echinodermata > Holothuroidea > Aspidochirotida > Holothuriidae > Holothuria > Holothuria leucospilota. The sequence continues at coordinate 2,144,381 of CM055973.1, forward strand.
TTCAACCTCCATAAGCTCTCGGGAGCTTTAGTTGCCACTCCTCAGTCTCATCCTCTTTTCTATTCACATGAATTTACGCTTGTTAATTAATTTACATGCTACGGTACTTATACTTAGTTTTATCTTGTTATCATTCAATTGATGTGCTTGAGACTGAAATAAAGTTATACTGAACTGAACTGAACTGAACTGAACTAAAAAAAGGTACTCCAGGGAGGAAATTGAGTCTTGCAGAACTCAAGAAGTAATGGTCAAAGCACAGAGGTCACCGGCCAGAGGTTAAGGTAGAGCTGTGTTAAAATCGTTTTTTCAAGAATTTCAAAGTGAAAAATTGAGCTGACATGAGACTTCACGCTTACAATGGTGATGATTGGCACCGTCAATATATGTGGTTGGAAGAGCAACCGAGGTCAAACATCAGGTTAGAATTTCGATACAAAGCCAAATGTACATCTTTGTATCAAAAACTGCTACTAGTCGGCCGGAGAAATTTTCTTCATACTTGGTGGGAAGATGCACCAGGGTAAGAAATTGTTTTTAGCAGACCTCGAGAGTAAAAGACAAAGGTCAAAGATCAAAGGTCAAATTTTTAAAAATTGTCTTTTGGCTATAATTCGAAGAAAACGTATTGTGCCTACCTGTCCCTTTACACATATGGTCGGATGTGTAATTTTACAAAAATATGTGGTTTCCAGGCAGCTGAGGTCAAAGGTCACATGACGGAAGGTCAAATGTACATTTTTTCTGTCAAAAACTCGTATTGAAGCGATTTTCCTCAAAACCTGGTGGGAAGGTATCTTAAGGTGTAAAACTGTCTTGTAGACCCTAGAAGTAAAGGCCAAATGTCAGAAGTATAAGCTGTGTTAGCGATGATGAGATATTCCATTCAGCGTGAATTCCGATTGCCCTCTTGGTGTCCCATTGCTTCGTGATGAGAATCAGGCATTGTTGTTACTTTTCCATTTGAGCTATATATGACAATGCTGGTTGAAATAGCAACCGTTGCCATGGTAACAGTTTATTTTCCCAAGTTACTGGTCTACCCATTGTGGAGTACTCAGGAGTGGCTAGAAGTCCATAATTTTAAGGAAGGGGTTAAAACGTGCTCGTGTGAGTAAGTGTGGGTGCTTCCAATTTTGTTTTGTAGATATCCCCTACAAGGCTCAGCCAATTTTGTTCAAACTACGTGGAAAGGTACCCAGGTTAAATCTTAGTACACCAAATATAAGGCTTTTATTTTTCACCGAGGTGAAAGGTCACTTGATGGAAGAAAATGTATATTGTTAAGCAAAATTTTTTGCCAAAGTGAGCCGGTACGACTTTCTTCAAACTTGGTTGGAAGGTACCTCAGAGTAGGAAATTGTAGCTTGCGGACCCCGCAAGTTTGAATCAAATGTCAGATGCCAGAGGGTCAAGGTCGAATCTTGTATATATTGTTTTTTGGCTATAATTCTAAGAGGAAACATTCACCTGATATTAAACTTCAAGCTTATATTAAAGAGGAAATGTTCTACCAAACTGTGGTTATCATGGAAACCGAGGTCATTTGATAAAAGGTGAAATGACATATTTTGTTTCAAAAGCTGCTTTAAGTCGGCCGGACCGATGCTCCTCAAACTTGGTGGGACTGTCAGAAATTGTATCTCTCAGACCCCTAGAGTTAAAAGGTTAAAGGTTAGTGTAAAGATCATATTGTGTAAAACGTTTTGGCCATAATTCCAAGAGAACATTGTACTAAAATAAAGCTTCACACATATGATGTAGATGACCTATTTCTCAAAGACCGTGAATTAGTATCCCATGGTGGAAAACTGTCTCGTAGACCAAAGATCAGAGGTCAAAGCGTAGAGATGTTTTTCCATATGTATTAGGTTTCTTAGTGATGAGGATGAACCGAAGGTTGTTATCATTTCATCATTATTTCCAATTTTTTTTATAAAGCGCTTTCCTACCAAGACCAAGGCGCTGTTCTAAATTGAAATAACACCTTGAAAGTTACAAAAAAGCTAAAATGACATGAATGACGTCAATGAGTTGAATGAGTTCAATGAGTAGAATGAAGTGTGCTGTCGATATGAGATATGCAACTCCGTGTATTGCCCTTTTTGTTGTTTTTATTTTTTAATTTTTATTTATTTTTTATTTTTTGGCTTCCAGGAGAACGTTAAGTTTGCCTAAAAAGTTCCAGATATTACCTTTTAACAAGAATTATGCTTGTATAAATTGCAACTTGAGAGTGCTGCTAGAATATTTTTTTATAATTGTTTTCTGCATTTTGGGTCGAATTTCACCCAAAATTCATATTTCAATAATCCCTAACCCCATCCTCATGATTGATTTTTTGCACTAAAAATAGAAGCTAGAAAGATGTGAAAAATGACACTTAGTTGGTTGATAGATTATATGGAGATTACTTTCTAGCAATTTCTCGAAAGCGCAGGTCACACTAGAGCGTTTTCAGATAGGAGTACAGTCCGATTTTTGTGACTTTTAGTAAAAATCTTCTCCATCCCTGGTCGGAAAGAGCCAAAAATTCGCAAACCTGTGTAAATATACGATTTGCATCAGAGGACTACGAAAATGAAATATGAACTAATTATTTCGTGACGTCACATCGTCAGACAGCGTTTATCGGATTGATTTTTGAACAAATACCCCTCTGTTGAGCGGTATAAGTTATATAATGGCAACATAACAGTTTATCGTGCGACAAACTAAGTTATTTATCGATATAGCTTGACCATCCTTAGAACAAAGTCTGAATAAAAACCTCTTGGTCCGATTTAGAAAAATTTGGATCTTATATCGGACTGAAAATTGTTGTAGTTGCCCTTTACACTGGTGTTCATTCCAACTTTGGCAACAGTTTGGAATAAAAATGTCCCTATCATTTCAAAAACGTCTTAAAAGGACGTACATTAATTTTACCCACTATACAAACCATTTTAATTTAGCTATAAGCTTCATTTTTACATGATGGAAAAGATAAGTCTATAGCTTGTTCAGTGTTAACAGAAATTCTTAACTATTATACCTCTTAACCCCTTCCCTTCCCCCATCAACTACACAGACACTGTCTGTGAACTATATCAAGGCACCGTTTGTAATTTTCACTGTTCTAGTTTGAGCATGCTGCCATTATTTGTCAAAGGCTGCATGGCTGGCTCGCATTTTCATAGCACACTATACTGCATGTATGTATACACAGTACTGTGTACACAACATGTATTTGCAATGTTTACTACAGACTCGATAAATAGGCGACCTCTCTTGATATGTGTGTGGAATGTTTGGAATTTGTGAGCTGTAGTGAATGCGTTGCCGAGTGTCTGGACTAAACCGTTTGGAAGGTTGAACATAATATTGCCTACAAATATCTCAAAACCACAAGTTGGAATATCATAAGTATTGAACGCCAAAATAGGTAAAGTAAGTTGCTCCATCCCATATGGATAATAATTTTTTTGCGCAAATTCATCCTTAAATTTCAGACTTTGTTGCTTCAAAAACTTTTCCTTTCGTTATTGCTTCAAAGACTAAAAGTTGTTCAATAAAACCATTCAATCACATCAATCATAGCTGAGTTTCGCAAGAGGGAGGATATATAATATATTCTCTAATTGGCTCTCCTTTAAAATTATTTACTATGAAAGAAACAATTAACACGATAACCCCCAAGAAGTGAGGTCATCATCCATCTTTTCTTTGTTCACATCTGTAGAGAATCTTGCCCATAAGGAATGTCTCATTGGAATAGAATTTGCAGGACACAATTCAGAAGGGAAAAGAGTAATGGGCATAGTAGGAAGCCAAGGATTAGCTTGCCACATCTTTGCAGAGCCTTGCTTTCTTTTTGACGTCCCCGACTCCTGGACCCTTGAAGATGCGGCTACTGTTCCATTAGCTTATTGTTCTGTTTTCTACGCCCTTGTTGTTCGGGGACAAGTGAAAGCCGGAGAATCTATTCTTATTCATTCTGGATCTGGTGGTGTTGGACAAGCGGCAATAGCTGTAGCCTTAAGTTATGGTTGCAAAATTTATACAACAGTAGGTGGGTACATTGTGACTTTCAATGTATTAAGCACCACTGAGAAAACTGAGATAACTTACCCAAGTACAACAACACCTCACCAAGCTTATTTCAACATTTTCTATCTTTTGGAATTTCATTTTCTCCACAGGAACGCAGGAGAAACGAAACTTTCTCATGCAGAAATTTCCAACGTTAACTGAAGACTGCTTTGCCAGTTCACGTGATGATTCTTTCCAAAGGCACATCATGAGGCATACAAACGGTTTAGGAGTAAACCTCGTGTTAAACTCGTTATCTGAAGAACTTTTTGAAGCTAGTTTGGGGTGCTTGTCAAAGTCTGGGAGGTTCTTGGAAATTGGGAAGTACGATTTATCGCAAAATAGACAGATAGGTATAAACACCAGTTTAATTCTTTCTTTCACCTCTTCTAATCTTTTCACTTCTGTCAATCTGCTTATAGGTGTAGCATAGTTGTAGTCATCTAAATAAAAGTGGAATAAACAACAGTGTAATTAGATGAAATACTATTTCCCTAGGTTCGTCCATATTTTTGAAGAACACTTCCTTCCACGGGGTACATCTTGATCACCTCTTTGAAAAAGGCCACCCTGAATGTCCAACAGTTGCGTACTTGATGAAGGAAGGTCTTAAAAATGGCATAGTGCAACCTCTCCCACGCACTGTCTTCAACCAAGATGAAGTAGAAAGTGCATTCACATACATGGCAAGAGGCAAACACATCGGAAAGGTATTAATTAATGTGAGTATCTAGATCATGGTGTCACTGTATATGAAAGGGTAGTTTCTCTAAAATATAGGAAAATATTATCAAGATAAACGTACCAAAATATTTCGCTGACCAGTTTTCTTCACAAGCTGCATTATATTATCCATAATGACCGGGAAATTGATAATGACTTTGAAGTTGCTGAATGCGTTGATAACTATTTTTCTAAAGTTGTTGAAACATTAGCAAGGGGTATCAGTCCACGTGATGGTTCCTTTTCTTCGTATCTTGGTTTGCCCAATCCCAACTCGATTTTCTTCTGTCCTACTGACAATTTTAAGTTAGTTCTATCATGAACAATTTAAGGAAAAGTTCTTCGGCTGGTATAGATGGCATTACCGCTAACATTATCCAGGCTGCCGGCACCTCTTTTTTACCTCCGCTTACCTTCATCTGAAACCTCTCTTTGTCTACCTCAGCGAATGAAACAAGCTAGAATTTTCCCCATCTTTAAGAATGGTGATCCTTCAACAATTTGTAATTTCGGCCCCATTTCTATTCTTCTGTGCTTTTCCAAGATTCTTGAAAGACTTATGTATAACCGTATGATTAAATTTTTAGATAATAATGAAATACTCTCCCATCGTCGATTTGTATTTCGTAAGAATTTTTCCACTTATACCGCTGCCCTGGACATTGTTACGTACATCACAAAAGGTTTTGATAATAAAAAGGTTACTATTGGATTTTTTCTTGATCTGTCTAAAGCATTCGACATGGTTAACCACAATATTCTACTAGGGAGGCTTGCTCATTATGGAATCCGTGGAGTCGCACTTGACTGGTTTTACAGTTGCCTGACAGGCAGAAGTCAAATTGTTAACATCAATAAGCAATCTTCTTTCCCTAGGAATGTTACTTGTGGAGTTCCCCAGGGATCAATTTTAGGGCCTCTCCTGTTCCTTACTTACATGAATGATCTCTCTAATATTTCAACTAAGTTGTGTTTTGCCTTGTTTGCCGATGATACCAGTATTCTTTATAAACATAGAAATATCCATGTAGCTACAAGTCTTATTAATGATGAATTGACTTTTATTTCTTACTGGTTTAGGGTAAATAAATTATCGTGAAATATCAGTAAAACCAACTAAACGGTTTTTCACCGGATTGTAAAAGAAGTCCGTTGAGTCTTCAACACTTTCAAATGGGACTAGGGCAACATTTTACAAGTAATTTTAGCATCCGTTATATTATTTTAGTAGAGACAATGGCCAAGACCATTCATCAAATTTAACTTCTGTCCCTTTTCTTTGGTACTGCGGGACATTTTTGGCCTTTGCAAAGCCTTTACCGGTATGAGGTGCTAGAAATGTTTTTTGTACTGTCCATGACGTCATGGACAGTACCTTAGGCACGCTTCTCATTTTCGAGAAGCAGTTCTTTCGTTCAATGTTTCTTGATTCTCACTGAGTGTTTTGATCTACCATTGAGCTCATTATGTAGAGTGAATCATGTAGATGGGAACGAGACTTCTTGGTCACTTTTGGTTGGAATGGGGCTGAGCATGACTGGTTTTTATTTTGGCAGTTTTGTATTTTATTGTTTTGTAAAGAATGGCTTGAGTAAGTCAAACTACCTAAATAGTAGTACAGTATATTGTGGCACATGGTCGTACTGTCGTATTTCGCCAGTACTCTACGCACGCTTCTTATGTCGTAAAACACACACTGTACGGCTATAAGAGCTGTCGCGTTTGCTGATTGGTCGATTGCTTAGAGTATGTAGGCAAGGTCAATCACGAAAAGTGAGATTTCTTGAAGCATTTTGAAGCAAGAAATGAAGCTTGCAGCCTACTATAAGTCCATTGTGACGATATCTGCGAAGAAGTACAGCTAGGCTCATTGGCAGCTCTCTTCAGTATACTAACACTAACGCCTAGCTGCGTCGCGGCCATGCACTGGGCTATTAGGCCTACAGCGCTCAGTGCATATAGGTGGTCCCTCGTTATTAAGAACGGATGAAGTATACTGTATGCACGTTGTACGTGGTAAAAATGTCTCAACAAGGGACGATTTGTTTAGACATGAAATATTTTTGAATAGGCTACTTCCCACAAGACCAGGAGAGTACTATTTCCTGCATGCAAAACCAAAAATTTGTGCTTCTCAAAGTCAAAAAGTAAGAGCAAAGTGATCTGTCACTCAAACTTCAGTACATGAAGAGGATTAAATTATCTTCAAGTACATACAGGCCTATTGTCTGACGGATTTAGTCGAGCTTTCTCACATCTTCACTGTGCCAACACTGAAAATTGAAAGGCCATATTCTAAAGCTAGCATAACCACTGAGGACGTTTCCGCACAGAAACAATCATGGACAGTAAGTGGTTACGATTTTCGTAACCACATTTTCTAGTTTATTCGTGCGTTTTTATCCGTGCTACCAACTTATGTAGTATTTGCGTAATTTATAATTCATTTCTGTTGCCTCCACTGTTAACTAACAAGGGGCCTCGCAGATTAAGCACTAGTCTAGTTACAGATCTAAATATGTCTCTTTTTCCAATGTACTTTTAGTTTCAGTTTAATCATTCCTAATTAGGAACTATACGCAATAATATAAGTACAATAGACGAAATAACATAATGTAAGTAATGGAAAGACAAAATGATGAGAAGGAAGAAGGACCAGAGGAGAGTGAGGAAAGTTTAATACTCTGGTGACTAACACCACCAAATATTGTAAACATAACCTTCCAGCAGGAGAAATTTCAAGTTGTGCTTTAAGTACTTAAAGTGATTACGTCAAGGGTGATCTATATCTCATGTTCCAATATTAGAAATGGTTGGAAGGATTGGCAGATCAACAGCAGGCCCTACATATGGCGTTTTAATCACTACAGGTTGCTTGATAGCCGCTTGCTGGACCTACCGTTTTCCAAAACTATTGAAAACATTTCATTGTAAACTTGGGTAAAAAATATGTCCTTGGCTGCTAGCCTAAGGTTACCCTTATTAATGTCATTCATATACATCTTGATGGATTAGCAGCCGACGAAAGTTTTGCAATGTTGTATATATTTAAATGTAAATCTATAATGGTATCTCTCTCTCATGCTGTTTTCATTCCTTTAGACTATTTAAGCGTATTAAGTTTTCAGTATTTTTCCGAAGGATAGATTTGTCTCTACAAACATGTCTTAACACTTGTCGATTCATGTACGATTTTTAATGAATGTTATTTCCCTGACATTATTAAAGGTAACTTCATTCTTCTCTTTTTTGAGAAAAGCCTGTCATGTACTTTTTTCCCATCTCAGTCCTTTTTGTTAGCCAAAGAATCAATAATGATGTTCTTAACACTCCTTGACCTTCGTTTTATCTACTAACCAGTTGACCCCAACGAAGGAATCAATCTCAAGACCAAATCAATTAACATTGGTAAAACCTAGACAGAGCTGTGACCAAAATAAGGTCTACTTGCTTGTTGGAGGTCTCGGTGGCTTTGGATTAGAACTCGCTAATTGGCTGGTTTCAAGAGGTATTTACGAAGTACTTGAGTGCATTAATTGTACTAAAAATGATGATTGTAATATATATATATATTAGTTGGTGGACCCTTCTTAGGGAGGGATTGATGAACAGTGACAAATTACTCCCTTGGAATGAGCATATTTAGTGCGCATATTCATAAATCTACAAATAATAGGAAGTCATTGTACATTTAAGTAAATTTTACAGCAGAAGTAAGGCCTAGGCAAATGATATGACGTCTTGGATTTACCCCGGGATATGTTCTTGCATCCCGGGTAGAGCATTAATAATTGTATATGACATAAATCAGACTCTCAACTCTCTTTAGACGGTGGGCCGAAGCCCCAAATTCGCTTGTTTCGTGATCCCTCTCAGGGAAGTACTTGGAAAATAGCTCAAAAATCCTAAAAACATATAACTAAGATGAAATTACATATTCCCACGCGCAGAAGTTGCACATATTGTAGATATTATGTGAAATAACCAAATTTTTAAACATAGCTGTTCACGAACGTGCCGTAAGATTGCCCAAGAATTCGTTTCAGCAACCAATAGCAGATCAACCAAAGTACCACATGACCTTGATGGAATGTAAACATTACGGAATTATGTACACACATCCGCAATAACACAGTTACTAAACTTTCTCAGTTCGCAAGATTCTGTACGAAAAAACATCAAAAATGGTGTGCTTGGAACTCACTTTGAGGGTGAACTGTGCCCATATATAAGCCAGCTGAGAAAAGTCTGAATACTGCACTTCCGTTTGGAAGGATCTGACTTGCAGTGAGACCGTAGCAGCTAAGATCATGATGCAGCAATTGTCATCTTCGCCAGTTATTTCGCAAAACCAGTACGTAATGTTACACCTATTGCTAGAACATGCTGGGTGTTTTTACAGCCTTCAGTCTACAGTGAAACACTCTTCACTATAAATTGTAACGTTCAGAGTGCAGTGGAGGGGCAGGCAGAGACACATCCTATTAAGTAAGTTGACTTTCTCAGTGTATTGAAATGGGACTAATTGCAGAATACCCCGCATATGAAACTCTGTTTGGGAAAACGTAAGGTGACGGATTCTAGGCAAAACGTTGATTGGAAAATGACCAGCCTATGTTTCTGACTAGATTTGTATACCTCTATATGTTGGCTATGATCGAATGAGGCATCTAAGTAACTTACTTTAAGACACTACGAGCATATGCAGTAACGCAAAAGTCAATTTATTTTTGCGTGAGGCTACAAGGATACTCAGTAGCCTACATGTTCAGTTCCCCTCACAGGCTAACTGTGGCATCTTTTAGAGGCTACAGGGGATACGCCATGAAAAATTGGGACAGCATCCTATTGTGTAGCCCATGAAGGTTAACTTGCCTTTGAGAGGCTCAACGATACACAGAATTACGTTTGTTTTATAGAGACCGCATAGGTACGCAGTCAGGAATCATATTGTGTCTCATAGGTGCTACAGGGGTGTGCAGTGACTCTGCAGCCAGTGAAGAAACAGAGCTACATCTCACGGGGTATTCTGTAATTGTTTTTCTTTTTAAATGTTTTTTTTTTTTTAATTTAAGGTGAAATATAGAAAAGTGCTCAAGGACAGGCTGTGCTAAGCTAGTCTGAAAGAACGGTGCCATGATAGCTGGTTGCTTGAAGCTCCTCAGGCCCTATACCTAGGCTTGTGCTTTGTGACATCCATGTAACATCTAATGCACAGCCCTGTCTGAGGACTGTACTGCTAAATACCTTGGAAGATGCAGATATTATAGCTTCATTTTTCATTACTCCATTTTTATTTTTCAAGCTTTTGAAGTAAACCTATCATTAGTCAAGATTGTGAATGAATGTAATATCTGAATTGAATTATAATGCAATGCTAGGCTGAGGATGGGTTGCCTTCAGTCTATAACTTGCCTTAGGCAGACCCAGTAATTAGAGTAACTCCATGGAAATGTGATTACTGTGTGTAAAACATTGCATTTTAAAGTGCCCATAGAGTTGACTAGGCTTTCTGAAAGACCCACTTCTAATTCAATGCTGTATGTTTGTTTATGCCTTTTATTGAGACATATAAGGCCGTTCAAAGTGACGGTACATTTTCCTTGCAGGTTATACAGATGTGTTACATGGATTCATAGGCATATATACTGTACCATTTGTAAAGTAAAAAGCAGATTATGCAAACTAGCCCTTGACTGTTTCCATGCATCTATGAACAACTGAAGATAGTAGCACTGTCAGAATTTTTTACGGGGGGAGGGGGTTAGTGGGGAGACAAATTCCAACATCCCACTAGGGGGTTTCAAATACAAAATATCTTTTTGGTTCACCTTTGAATTTTCTATTTGAGAGACTCCTGGCGGGAAGGGCACAAGACTTTAATGGGACACAACCCCTTTTGCTATACGCCTGGCTCAAGCAGTTACTCACCAGCTGCTGTCTGACAGATACCAATTCACAGGTTAAACAACTGGGTTAGAGTCTGGAGACCAACCTCTCCATGTCAAACACTGAACATAATCTATGTGATCAACAATCTTGGGCATGGCTAATTAGCCGATTATTTGCATGACTTCCTCAGTGGAGAAGGACGCGGCGACTACAAGCACCAGCTCTGACTGCATTCATTGTTAAATTAACCTTTGCGCATTATTAATACCATAACGCAAGAAACTTGAGCAGCAGCGGCCATCTTGCCGGCCAAGCAGGCAAGCAAATCACTTATCACGCTTGAAAAGAAGCAAGCTGGGTCACCCTGGCTTTACTATCAAAGCCCGGGGAAGCATGTAACAATTCCCTAACGGAGTTGTACGCGATATGTCAAATTAGTGTTCCTTAAACTGTTGGAGTTCCCAGAAATGTGGTAAATCAAGAGTCAGATAAATTTTAAACATAAGCTTTTGGGCCCATTTGGTTTGAGAGGGGGGCACAGTTTCTTTTGCCCCGAATTCTTGGGCCTTTTTAAGCAGAATTGTGCCCGAATTACTACAAATTCTGCTTGAATTTTGGAGTTTTCGAAAAAATTTCAGGGCATAGTGCCCTGCCCTCCTCTCATGTGTCATATCCATATGATTGTAACAATTTTTTAAAACTACAGATTCTTTTTGATGTTGATATTCAGAACCAGTGTTCCTAAAATGTCAAAAACAAGTCTGCAACTGTTTGGAGATTGACGTTTGACAATTTTTTTTTAATTGCGGCTTTAGAAGCCGAAACACCTACTGGGAATGAAATGCCTAGTGTAGCAAGTGAGCAACAACTTGAGAATTTAAGAAAGAGAGCTAGTCATGATCTATTTATATTTCATCCTTTTGTATCTATCCACTTTGAGATTTGAAGAGGAACAATTTTCCTTCAAACTTCAAATATTGGGGACTCTAGGGACTCAAAGATGCCATGATATAGCCATACACTTCTGTAGACGATGTAAAGATGTGATGCATCCAATTCGTGAAATTCGTGAAACAATAAAAGCCCTCTCGGATTGGTAGAACGTTTCAATTGACGTGGTGTACGCCTAGAATCCGCCAACTACTGTGAAATGGCACTCAAAGGCACCCATATATCTATCACGAAAAACCTGAAGTTTGTACAATATAGGAGAGTATCTTTCAGCAAAACTAGCTGGACTGGAAAATATTAGGCAACAATCAACAAATGATTGTTTTATAATCTTTTAAAAGACACATGGTCAACCATCTGTTGGTTTGGATGTTATAGGAATAGAATTGTTGTTTCCGACAAACCCGAATGGAATGTGGATGTACTTAGTTAAATGAACATTACAGTTTGCTATGTATGTAAGCTATTAATTGTATGGGCAGCTCTTTTATGAGTGAAGGATATGTGGTGTTGAGGCTGGATATCTGTAGGAATACTAAATAAATCCAGACACTACTTAACAGATTTTTATAGGCATGACGAGGGTGAACTGTAATGTTATTCCTTGATGAGCTATCACTTCTGCTTGAAGCTCTGCTTGTTGAAGTTTATGTTTTAGGTAAGGTCAGTATTAGGATGGAAGTAGGAAGCCTCTGAAGAGACTAGAGTAGAATAGCACACTTACTGAGTGAGAGAATGTGTTGGGGAGAAGGGAGTGGCATATTCAGGTCATTCAGGTATTATACCCTCTACACTTAATGTAGCCTACATATGGGAATGAAAGGTTACAACCAGGGTTCAATTTGATTAACTGAAGGTTTTTCAAGGTTCATCATTTCATTAAGAGGTCAGTGTGTAAAAGGGACTCATGAAATGCTAGTAGATAAATGACATAGAACAGTATTTTTAAGTGATTATTGGTGAAATCTGCATGTTCCTAACTTCCTACCATCATTTGTTTAGTGCATCTGATATTCAAACTGATTATAAGAGATGTTGATATCTTCAAATTTCAATAAACTAACATTACTTGTTAACATCAGTCACAATTTGTTTTTATCCTGTAAGTACTGTAACTTCAGTTGCTATGGAAAATTATGCCCACCAACCAAAACATTTAGTTTCTCTGAATCCTCACCATTTTGGCAGATTTCTCCTAAAAGTCACAAAAAAATTTATTCTTTATTCTGTGAAATACCTATTCGCACAAATCTGAAGCATTCACTTTGTCTTTATTCTGCGCATACACTTTCGTTGCTAGGGAAAGTTATCATTAGCAACCAATTAGTGTATTGTCATTGAGACATTGTCATTTGAGGTGTTTTCTCTTGATGTCTCTGAAAAAGGCTGAGAAATTTATCTTTCACTCCTACAATTGGGAATTTGCATGTAGTGTTCATTCCCAGGGCTTTAACTGCCATTTCCTGTAAAATTTCCCAAGGTTCCCAACCAAAAAGTGAATTTTTTACAAGATTTTTAAAAATTGTGCATAAATTGTATTTGTTTGAAAGGTAAATGGCATTTCTTCTGTGTTTTCATAATTGGAAGTTTGGATTTTGTGTTTATTCTACTTTTTGACAACTGTTGCTAGGGAAATTTTCCTTAGCAACCAAAAAAAGTGTATTTTTTCATGATAATTTCAAAAATTATGCACAAATTGTTTTCGTGTTGTAAGGGAAATGACATTTCTTCAGTATTTTCATAATTGGAAATTTAGATTTTGTGTTTGTTCTGCTTTTTGACTACTGTTGCCTTAGCAACCAAAAATGTATTTTTAGGCTAATTTCAAAACATGTGAATGAATTGTTTTAGTTTTTGCAAGGGAAACGACATTTTTTCTGTATTTTCCTAATTGGAAGTTAAGATTTTGTGTTTATACTGCTTTCTGACTACTGTTGCTAGGGAAAATGTTCCTTAGCAATCAAAAATGTGTTTTTTTTTTTTGTTATAAATCAAACGAATATATGTAAATGAGTCTTCTTTTGAAAAGGAGGTGGTGTTTGTTCTCTATTTCCATCATTAGAAGTTTGAATTTTGTGTTTATTCTGCGCATAAGCAACCAAAAAACTAGCAACCAAAATAGTATATTTTCCGTGATTACTCATAAATGTGCAACTTTGGAAAGTGGGAACATGTAAAATATGTTTTAGGACATCGTTCCCAATGTATCTAGGTCATTTTTAAGTACTTCCCTGGGCGGACTACGGAAGTCAAGAAGAAATAGAGCACTTTTGACCATTGGCCCACCGCCTACTTGTCTCTCTTGCATGACAAAAGAAATGGAGACTGTTTTTACTGACTGAATTACTTCGTGACACACTTGTCATTAATTCTCGAGTTTTGTGTCAACCGAAGAACATGTAAATACATTAATAGTTTAAATGTAAAACTTTAGAAATCTTGAAACTGTGGAAGTAACATCAGTACTTGCATAACCTTAAATTCACTTCATGTAGTGAAAAGCAAAAAATAAGATAACATGAACAAATTTCCTCTTTCATTTTTGTGTAAGGATGCAAAAAGCTAGTTATCACCACAAGGTCTGGCATAAAGCATGGATATCAAAGTAGGTGCTTCCATCGTTGGCTGAATCTTGGTGTAATGGTAGAGCTTTCTCGACTGGATGTTTCAAACCTTTCTGACTGTAACAAAGTTCTTCGACATTGTCAGAATATGGGACCAATTGGTGGTATTTTCAACTTGGCAATGGTACGGAGATCGGATGACTCTATTCACTGTAATGTATTTGTTGTTGTGCAATAGCAAAAGAAAGATTGACACGGTGTCAAGTAAAAAGTGCAGAGGCATTTATGTGTTGATAAACTCTTGCAAAAGGGTCAGAATTTCAATATTTCCAGGCTAAGTAGGATATGTGCAAAGCGCATGGCAGTCTAGAAAATCGTAAAATTGCAAGACTTTGTAATATATAGTTACTGATATACCGATTCAACCCCTCAAAATAATCAGACTTCATAAAGGAAGTTAATGAAACTCTCGACTATGATGAGACTACTTGCTTAAATATTTTAAATAACGAATTTAAAAATTGGCAAAAGGTAATAATCAGAAATATTGTGTCAACAATAGGTTCAGGGATCACGTAATCGTCTTAACGTTAACGAACTATCCTTTTTCAATATATCATATTACCAGTACTTTACAAAACAATCAAGAGGACGCCTTCTTTAATGAATTATCTCCTGTCTGCTGATCAATTTTACTTGCACACAAAGCAACAATGGACTAGAAAGGCCTCGGGGACGCATGTACCTGATTTTCGCCGTCCACATTCAATGTTAAATGTAATGTCACTTTAATGCATCAAGGCGTACAACGTATTTTATTCCATAATGTAATTCTTCAAAATGTCCCCTGTGGTTCATTAAACCACTTATAATAATTACATTAGTGTTTGAAAGGTTCATCTTATAAAAGACAGATATTATCAAGACGGGCATACGAAAATAACCTCATCTGTCATTAGGAAACTTATTTTGTGAAGTTATTTCGGTATGGCTATTAGAGAACTATTCAAGGTCAATAAAAGAGAAGGTTATCAAAAAGCTAAAATGTTTGGGCCCAAATCCTATTTGGCAAATGATAAGATTGTAAAAGAAAATGAAATAATTGTCTTAATACATGCTATAGATTACTATTATAGCATAACGGGTTCCGAATTGAACAGTTATACGTGCAAAGTAGGGCGTTTGAATGTAGAAAGATGGAAATGTAAAAATAAAATAACTTTTCGCTACCAATTTTTTTTTTTTAGGTCTTGAAAGATGCCCTTCTGGATGATCTGACTTCTGCAGATTTTCTAGAAGTGTGCAGACCGAAGCTTGAAGCAGCACGTAACCTCGATCAGTTAACGCGGGGACTATGTGGCCCTGAATTGGATTGGTTTGTGATGTTCAGTTCTGTAGCCTCCGGGAGGGGCAATGAAGGTCAGTCTAACTATGGATTTGCAAACTCTGCCATGGAGAGGATTTGTGAAAAAAGAACAGAAGATCAACTACCAGGTACTTGTCTTTAAAATAACTTTAGTTCTGTTCCATTCAATTGAAGGGGGAGAGGAGAGATTCAACTTGTTTTACCACGGGCAAATGCCCTGTTTCCATTTGGTATGGTGACAGAATTCTCTCTTCTTTGAAGAGGCTTTTACAATGTAATTAAATTCCATCATAAATTTTTAATTCATCCTAGGTTTGGTACCTTGAAATCCGCTTATAATTGTATTTCTACAGGTCTTGCTATTCAATGGGGACTTGTTGGTGACGTTGGAGTAGTAGCAGACTCGGAAACTGGTAATGATACCGTAATTGTTGGTTGCGCAGCTCAGACATTGCATTCTTGCTTATCCACTTTGGATTTGTTTTTATCGATCCCAAAGCCTGTACTCGCCTCCCTTGTGAAAGCACGCGCCAAGGAAGTTACTAATGAAGTTGATAGGAACGATGATATTTGTAACTATTTATCCCAGTTGTTTGGTATCGATGATATTTCCTCTATTAACCAGGACAAAACTTTAGCTGAGCTCGGATTGGATTCAATATTGGTCACTGGGGTTAAACAAACCCTGGAAAGAAATTTCTTATATGTCCTTAGTGCGAAACAGATACGTTCATTGACAATACGAAAACTACTTAACTATGATAGAGAGCGCTTGCAAGACGGGCATGAAAATGATAGACAGAAAAACTCTGAAACTGATGTTCATTTCCCAATTATATCACCAATTCTAACTTGCAAAACTACCGATTGCTTAGTGCGACTAAATATGGGTTCAATTGAAAAAGATCCAATCTTCCTATTCCATCCTTTAGAAGGTTCAATTGATGTCTTCCGTCCCTTAGCTAGCGCGCTTTTGGACTATCCCGTGTTTGCTATTCAGTTCACTGTAGAGGTTCCAAATGACTCTATATCAAATATGGCAAATTATTACCTATCCAAAATACGCTCAGTTAAAGCAAGCGGCCCATACAATCTTGCTGGTTATTCATTCGGTACTGTAGTAGCTCTAGAAATCGCCCGAATTCTCCAGAATAACGAGAATTATGAATCAGAAACCAAGTTATTTTTATTCGATGGATCCCCAAGTTATTTGACATCTCGAATGCGGGCTATAACAGAGATCGGTTATCCACTAAGCAATGAAGATATCGCGGCACTCGGACAACGTGGAACTCTTGAAGTACGAAGTCTTTGCTATATTTTACAGCAATTTACGAACATTTCTTTTGAAAAGGTAAGCACATGCTTTACTAAATAATAAAAAAAGTTATCTGCATTTTGTCCCATGTGTTTGAAATGCACCATTTATTAGGGTTATGTAGACATTTATGGCAAAAACAGACTTTGAAGTTTTTCTCTTTTTGTTAATTTCTTATCCATTTAGGTTGTAACTTAACAAACGCTGACTTTCACCATTCCAAATGCCTTAGTTAGGTCAAATCCAACGTGGTGACTTTTTGAACAATTTTATGCGACACGTGGTATGAGACATTTCTAGGTAAATCGCCTTACATGTCATTGTTATAAGTCTTGAGACTTCTCTGGTCAGTTTGCAAGGACGTTAACTATTACTGGAATTAAAAAATCGAGCATTTACACTGATTTTATCGATCGATGTCACAGTCAAATAATAAACAGCGTTTACCTTATAAAATGCAAATGTGATGCGTATTGGTGAAGAATCTTACGTCAGCATTGAAGCATTGTAGTATTCTTTCCTTACAAGTAGTATTTTGGGATGAGATATTTACCTAAAAAAGTCATTTTTTATGTTTTTAACTAAGATAAAACAACAACTGCTTCAAAAGTCTACCTACAAGACGAGATTGGATTTGGCCGTTCAAATTTTATTGGAGGTGACTACAGGTATTAATCAGGACGACATGACTTTCTCAATTGATAGTTTAGTAAAACGAGTATTGGCAACACGCGATTACCAACTCAACGATACTTTGGAACTGGATATGGTTCTTTTCAAAGCTGAGTCATGTAGTGACGAATTCTTGAAGGGACTTGACACTGACGACTATAGTCTCTCAACGGTTAGTATCATCTTTATAGATTTGTGCCTTCAAAGTGAATGTGATGAAAAGAAGGAAATGGTTTAACATATTTTTAATAGAATGGTAGATTATGGAACAGTTTTAAATGTCATAATCTGAGCAATGTGGGTCTTTCTATTACTTTAACGATTATGAATACGTTCGTCATTTGTAGGCGCCAGTTACATGGATCATTCATTAAAAAAAAACATTAAGATCTTAGAATCTATTTAACAAGAGATGAAAGCCTCAGTTTCTCCTGTTATTGAGTTCTGCAATAGCAACGAGTAATTTGCAGGGAGATCTTTCATACTATGTGTGGCTTCTGGTGGCTATGAAAATGGCCAGTGCTTTACGGGAACAATCCAAGATATCACCTTGAACTAAAAACAGATTAAAGCCAAAATGTTCCTCTTTTTAAAGTAGATAATACTTTGTCGTAAATTCTGTTAAATATTTCCATCTGGTAGCCGAAAAATATTCTACACTATCAGACATGAGTTCCACTACATTTTTAAAGTCTTTCCAAATATGCAACATATTGCATTTGACCCGGAATAAAAAAAATCCTTATTTCTATTGCCCTTTTATTTGTATATAACAGTAATAAATGTCCATAGACAAGGGTCAAATTTTAGCCTCTAGCAATGAATAAGGTAAGGTAACTGAAGTCCTCAACAGTATCCTGAAGGTTAACAAGGAAGGTAAAACATATCTGCATTTCACTCGTAAACTACTATAAGTATACTTGTGTATCATCCCAGGTTAGCAGATACTGCAATAAAAATTACCAGCACTTGAAAGATTGATCCTCACTACATTTAATTCCCGTTACTGCTTAAAAGATTCGTCACCTCCATCCATGTAGTTTGTTGAAGGACAGCACTAAAAAGATCTCAATCCACAAGAAATTACGTGTGCCTGCTTTTTTCTGTAAAAATGGGCATGAAAAGAACAAAATAAAAGTTTTGCATATGATGCGAGTGGATGCGATTATAAATATAAAATTCTCACATACCAAAATCATGTAAAAGTGTGTTAGAAGACCGTTTTACGAGAATGCAAAACTTTCAAAACTGGTCACGTGACCATTTGACGTACTTGGCGGCAATTAGGTGCTGGTTTAGCATTGTACATCTGTGTACTATACAGGCTAGCCTGCGTGAAACAGTTGTTTTCTCATAAAGACTCAAGTGATTGGCTGATCTCGTTGCTTAGTTGCCCTACTGCACTGCAGTAGAAGTATTTTACTAGTGTCGTGAAACACGTGCAAAATATTAAAGTTCAACGTAGAAGATGCATACATACTGTATAGTACTACAATTGTGTACGCAAGTCAAATGCACTGTAGGTGTGGTGTCATTTTTATTGTATCGACGGGCAGTAAGTATTGATTCCCGGTTTCCGAATTTTGGATTAATACTTGCAAGAAATTAACTTAAAGCCTCCTATTGCATTTAACTGTCTCCTATCAAACATCCATAAACTCTTGCTACTCCTCCTTATTTGTTTTACAGATTTAAAACATTAACCTTTGCCCTTCACTTCCAAGATGAGCTCATTTAACATCGTTAATTGTGCAAGCGCAGGTTGCAAGCTCACCGATAGTTGCTTTTTCACAGTTGTTTCTCATATTCTATTTGTTAAGATTCACAGGGCGTCGAGGTGAAAGTATAATTCATATAAAAGTTTGATAGTAAGTCCTCGGTGTCCTTGATCTCTCATATTGTCTTGATAACTTTTGATATCAGATCAGACACTAACAGAAGAACTTCCATGTTGCATTCTTTCAATCAAATCATAAGATACCTCCATCCGACTAGGCAGCTGGCTAAGGTAGGATTAGGTATGAAGTAATAGTCATTTAAATCAGTGCAGTATGTGGTGCTGTGATAAATACCTGTGAAGAAAAGTAGACCACTTTCATAATCCCTAAATAAATATAATATTCAAAATAATGACAAGGATCTTTATAATTTTTACATGTTATTCACGTTCAGTTTTAAAGGGAACTGTTTCTTAATCAAAAGTGAGACTGATGAGAAGTCAGTTGCTTTGTTGAAAGGATTTTCTTCTCACTAAATCTTTCCTCGGAGATTGTAGAAAGGTACTCAGATTGCCCCTCCTTCCTCACGATTGAGATGTAAACCAAATAGTTCAAATTGTTCGACCTACTAAAACGTTGTTCATGATCAATCAATTATGCTTAAATTGGCTAAAATTTCTGCTTTGCTTTGTATCTCTGCAAAATTCGTAAACTGTAAAAGGTGTACACAAATACACTACACTGAACAAAAATGCACTTGTCACAACTATTTTAATACATAAGAACTAATGGAAACAAAAACTCACACAATAGCCTGGCATGTGTGTAGTCAAAGACTGATGTGCACTACAGACTTCCACCACTTCATGATTTCATCGACCGGGGATGTACTGTTTACCAAAAAGCTTCCTTTGTTAACTTTCTGCCTCCAAGTCTTAACTTCTATTACGCATAGCAAATGACAACTTAGTATGAAAAGTAGAATAGCCATATGGGTGATGACGTTAAAAGCCCTAAGTGTCGGCATATATTGTGCAGATATTTTTTCTTGCTGTAATTCAGTTTTGAAAGTTTCACTACCAAATACAGTCGAAAGGCCCAGTGCCTACCATAGACAAGCAATTAAATAGAAGAGACATAATAATTGAAAATTAACATATTTGCGAATATTCATCAATGCAAGATATGCGATCAGTTCAAAGACCTTCATGAGAACGACTTTCTTTGGAGTGCTTCTCGCAATATACATGTCACTAGTATTCGACTGAAATGGTCACAAAATCGTTGAGGAAGCCATTTGATAGCCTAAAAGTCCTGCTGAAGAACCTTCAGTAAATTCAGCTTTCCAGCAAGAATAATGTTTGATATATTTTTCATATGAGAATTGCTGTACATGAGAAGTGACCTCCTAGCCTGCAGTTTAAACGCCAATTAAACATCAAATGTAAATTCTTGATCAGGCGGCAATGCGTTAAAAGGTACTCAAAGTATCCTAGCAACAATACTTCCTTGAGACGTATGAGGGCAAATTGGGATGCCAATCGGGCCCACAATAGGCTACCTTTTGTGGACCACACTTATAGCGTCTCAAGGAGACAATTTTGCCCGGATTGGGCAGATTGAGCTGAAATTCGGTATTTATTGGTACCAGCGTCTGCCCTGTTGTGATTTCTAAAGATTATTGGTCCCAATCGGGCCCAGTACTGGCTGTTCTCGGATTAACATACAGATCCAGTTAAGCAGGTTACTGGGGTTGTTCTCAGAGTGGAGCTGTAATGGGCTTTGGCTACATTTGGGTGATTTTTCAGAGTAGTCTGGGCTTGGCAGCAGTGTGGTTTGAGATGAGTTCTATTTCGGGCATCACTAGGTTTTCTGATTGCTTTTTACAGGTTTTTTTTTTTTTAAATTAATTAAGCATCACCAATGACTGACCATTACTGTAAGAACACCTACCTTGTATTGAGAAATGCAGATGAGCAGCAAATCAAAATAAAGATTAATTCGGTTTACGTTGTTGTATTCTGTTCACTTCCTAATGCCAAATGAGCTATTTAATCAAATCATACGGGTGTCAAAATGTAAGTTTAGGCATATTTAAGGACTTTCCTTTCAACAAAGCCAGTTTAGGGAGACTGAGATAGATGTCAACTAAATTTTATGACTAACTTCCATCAATAGAACGTATACATTATTTCTCCTTAAAAAGTAATGGAAAAAGTAGTTAAGTACATTGAAGGATGAGATGTATGTTAACATCATAGCACCCCTTTTTTTCTGAATTTATAATAGAAAAAAGACACATATTTTGCATATTTTTGTATCATGCATAATGGTGTTGAAAACAAAACGCCTTCCGAATGATAAGTTTATGAGGTATCTGTGCTTACCATACCAGTAATTCAACCTACGTCAAGTCAGTATGGACTACTCAACTACAGTAAAATTTGTGTCTAGTTTTTTATCTTGATGATACAGCTATTAGCTTGCCACAAAACGTATATATACAATGAAATATTTTTCAAGCCCCACCCCCACCAAAAACCCCCAGACGAAAAATATGTTTTTTCAAACTTTTTTTGAATTGTACGTTGAAAATTAATTTCATTTATTCAACTCTCTTCTATCAATCCTATTCAATTGCTGAGACGAAAACTCTTGAAACTTTTTACTTCAATTTAAATTTGCATATAATTGATGGCATCACACTATGTAATGCCCTTCTTTTGCTACTCACTTTGGCCACACGTAAAATTAAACGGGTTTACAATAACAAAACCCTCAGTACCTTTTTCTTGCACAGCACCTTGTAAAGAGGGGACTTTATATGAAGAATATGTACTGTATTATTCAAATCCGCTCACATTTTGGATCTCGGTGACATGGTTTTTGGGAGAATAGACAAAAGAATAAAAGAAAAAAGAATTAAAACGGCGTAAAGAGATTTCTATCTGCGTTGTACAAAGTGATATCACGAATGTCGGGACTGAAAACTATAGTCAATTATAATATTTATAATTATTAACATTAATATTTTATTTCCGAGCACAGGTCTGTCCAGTGAAGATAGAATACTGTTTATTTAGTTTATTTTTTAATTTATATAATTTAAACTATTTAAGGTACACTTGAAAATACCGAAAATACAATTCCGACATACGTTGTCATAAATGACTTATTACCAAGCACCTACCTAAGTTCACAAGTATTCCAATATTCACTTAAAAGCACTGAAAATGTAAAAAATTGAACAGTTTACAGAAAAGACACCTCTACATGGGCGTCAATCCTGGGGGGACGAGGGGACACGTCCCCCCAAATTTCGATGGGTGGGGACACAATATAAAATGTCCCCCACACTTCGTAAAGAGCAGTGTTGTGGCTCTATTTGACTGGCTTTTTGAGTGGCATGTAGGTTAGTTGAAAGTGTCTCGATGCAGATTCTGAATGCAGATTTTGTCAGGGAAATCTTATTTAATAAATAAATTCGGCGCGCTTTGCGCATGCATCACAGTTTGCACTCCATCTCATGACCATTAAAAAGGTGATTATACAAGGAACTATTCTGATCACAACACTTTCCGAAAACAGAGATACATCTCTAAACATCTGTATAGGGGCCCCGAAACAATATGGGATCCTTGAATCTAATTTGTAAGCATGATGTGGAAGGTTGAAACTTAAAAGCACGTTGTTGCCGTTACACATTTTTCAAAAACTTTTACTTAGCGCTTCGCGCGAAGCCATTATCGGTATAGATGGTGATTGCCAATACCCTTACGAAGAAAAAGCTGAAACGCGCTTGTTAGTCCTTCACACCTTTTGCTACACCTATCAGGGAGGTCTTACATCACCTTACTGCACCTATTCTCTTCCTCTTGCCGATTTTCCATTGCTGGAAGCTGTTGGTCTGGATTTTCGTTCAAAATTAGTAAAAATACGATAGATGTAAAGTGCTTAGCGTCATAATCTATATTACCATTTGGATGACAGGTAATAAGCATTACCCCATTGCTCCATTTTATATAATTGATCCAGATCTTCCAGGAGGCCCTATACAGGCATTCACCAGCCTTAAATGCCCTTTTATAATGCACAATGAAGGAAAGGAAAATTTTCTTAATAGTCCAAGAAAGTTTCTGTTGACTCAACGCAGGTATTTTTGCGGAAAATCTTTGCCAGAGTAGAAGCAGTAAAGTAGCCAAAAGGGGGGGGCTTCAGGAAGGTTGTTGAAAACGTATTCTTCTCTTAGACAACATACTCCCTGCTTTCACCTAACCAAAACTTAGAGTTTACTAAATTATGGACATTTTCCAGCCAAATACGATCAGCTCCAAATATATCCCAAAGATAGCACCATTTTGCACCTAAGCAACCTTAAATTAACAAAATTTCTCAAATTTCTCCCCTTAGACCCCTCCCCAGGACGACACCTTTATGTTGTGACAAAGGAAGGATTACCACAGCTGTATACAAAAACACAGAGAGTATAACAAAGTGCAATTTACACGCCGCCACTCTGTTGGAAAAACATCCAACCAGTCCGAATTGGGGGCCTTCACACCCAAAAAATATGACCCTAGCTACGGGCGTGGTTGGGGTCCATGGTCTCTGACAATGATCCATGCTGCGGAGCGTGGTTTCAGCTATTTTGGGGCATGATTAAACTAAAATCTTGAAGTAATTCCGTGGACTCCGTGTATTTCAACTGGCAGATCATCTGTGATGGTCACGTTAACTTTGACATCATTGGCGTAGCCAGAGGGGAGGCAGGGGGCCATGCACCCCAATCGAAGTCTGAAAAAAATTGGTAATGGAACACAAACATTGGCTTCAAATGATGCTAAATGTTGCACCAAATTGCATCTGAGGGTACTTTCAAAAATATCTCAAAGGGGAGGGGAACCCCTTAGACCCCTCCCCCAGGCCGGCGATCACGTCCCGCAGTTGGCCCCTCCAAACAAGAATCCTGGCTACGCCAGTGTTTGGAATCCTAACTCTTATTAGAATAGGACAACGTCAGTCATCACAAGGGGGGACAAAGGGAAGGACCTATAGGAAGACACACCCTTTTCAAAAACAAAGGGCTTGATAGTTTGTGCTAAGTCATGTGTGCCCCCCCCCCCCCACACTTCATACGGATTGACGCCCCTGCACCTCTAATTATGCGACTGTTCCTGTCACTCCTGTCATTCCGCCTCACGAATACGTCTAGCCTTTCCTCATCTAGCATGGTTCTTATCACCGTCTCAAACCCTATGCATCCCTTTGATAAGCAGCTTTCTTATAAGCTGATGAAAGAGGATTTCTCTTTTAAGATTCTGAAATGGCGGAAATGTTAATTTCTGTTAATGATTTACTCCAAAAATGTTATTATTTATAGAAATGGTTTGCAATGTGACTTATTCTGCCTTTAGAAAATCCCAGGGAGATGATGCACAGTCTGCCGTGCCACTCCAAAATATTGTAAACCCAAAATTCTACTCATTGCAAGTTGCATACAATGCGATTACTCAGCGAATGTCAAGAACTCTAAAAGAATAGTTGGAAACAACTGTAACTGTAGAACTACAGTAGAAACAAGCATTAAGCAAAACCAAGATCCACTTACGAAAGACCAAAGAGAAAGAGATGGATCAACCGGAGGTCCACTTTGTTGTTTCTCCCTTTGCATGTAAGGAAAGAGAGTTGGTAAGCACAAAAGACATCATTTATCTCACAGCTTCACCTTCCCGGTAAAAGTGACATGTATGCAACAGTACAATAAAAAACAGCAGCACAAGTTTAAACTGTCAGTCTAGGGCAGTACTACAGTATATACCTAACTAGAGCCCTAAAGGTCAAAGTAACAAGTTAAAAACTAAGGGAGTGCAATTTGTTAGTCAAAGTTTGGCAATCTGCAAATGCCATATATTACTTCTGAAAGCAATAATGTTCAAATTTCGGGAATACCTGGTTTCAGTACCAATAACACAGAGGACCTTGATATTCACCTTCATTTTAGCTTTTCACGTCTATGAGCACTGTAGGTGTAAGAATATAAGACTGATAAAAAATCGTATAGAATCATGAAATGGCAGAGGCTTAGATTGATTTGGTCAATATGAAAATAATTTTTAAAAAAGGCCCTCGGTTGGGGAGGTGGTTAAACCTGTAGGCAATTCCCCTTCGATGTTAAATTTACATGACAGAAGAACCCAGATTTGATTGTAATTTTCACAATATTCTCTGCACATCATGTAACTAATTCACGGCAACACTCAGGGATGTACGTAACATCCAAGTCCGGACTCCGGCTCAATTCCAAACTCGAGTACGTTTTTCGCCGAACTCGAAATTGGCCCGAAATGGGAGGTTACGGAATAGGAATTGGTCCGGAATGGGATCAGCTAGGCTCTGATTCGGAGCCGATTTCAGCCGAGTCTACAAAAATGAAAGTTTCATTAATGTTACCTAGGCGACATTATTATTGGTGCACAATTTAAGATGTCAATGGTCACATACAATCCACTAAATTGCATGCATTGTGGGTATGAAATCGACTCTTGAAAAGTGCCCGTTTTCATCATAAGTGTAATTGTAAATTGTGCAAAAAGAATATGTATGAGACGCTACATTGTCAAATGTCCGGACTCGGAATTGTCCCGGAATTGGAAAAGCTGAAATCGGAATTGGCTCGGAATAGGAGGGTGATGAACTCAGAATTGGCCAGGAATGGTAGCCACTGGGATCAGAATTGGCCCGGAATTGGGTTAGGTGGACTAGTTTACAGCCCTGGTAACACAACAGCGGCTACATCTTTTTTGTGTAAAAAAAAACAGTTAAAATAAAAAAAGCCGCCGATTCCCATTAAAATCCATCACCAAGTGACCATTTTATAAGATAATTTCTACTTCACTCTTGTTTCATAAATAGACATGAGCTAAATATGCAAATGTGTGACGTCGAAAGATGGACATACCAAATATGGCTAATGTTAGCCTTTGTTTTTTGAACCTACATTGCATTGTTATCCCTGAGGGATTAGTTTTGGAAGTTAAAATTGTTTCCTTGAAAACTATAGAAATCACTCCCCAAACTCTAAACTATCTGATCAGTAATTAAGGTATAATTTATATAGGGTTAACAAAATAAGTCTTAACACTGTGCAACACTAAACATCATAACTTGCATAGGCAATAGGTTACTTCAGAGACCATCAAACTTTGAAGAGGTATATCTTGAGAAAGGTGAAAGATATTGAAATGATTCTAACGGATTTTTAACTGGTCTATTTCATGCTTTAGCTGTCAAGTAAAAATTGCATTTTGGTGGCATGTTATCATAACTTTAAGCACAGTTATCAGGTTACACGCAACATACTTGGTAGAAGGTGTCACTTGTTAGTTATTCTTGTAATAAAAAATAAAGAAAATCGACCTTTGAACTTCGAAAATGTACGTTTAAATCAAACAATTTTATAACAAGACTAGCAAAGAGTCACAAAACGGGAATGCATTTTTCTTTTGTTTCGTTATACTCATGTGAGAAGACTGTCCTGTTGTCAATTGGGAGTGAAATAGTTTTTCGTACTTGTTTTTTTCTCGGTTAATACCGTATGTAGAAATAGCGTGGAAATATGAGATGTATCTCTCACACTTAGCAGATGCTGTCTTCAACTTTCCCTTTCTTAAATCGGTACATGTTTGCTTCTAGGACCTTTCTTGGCCCTTAACAATTTTGCGCACATTCCCGCTACTTGTATGTACAACCAAATACGAATTTACAAAAGAAAAAACAAAAAAAAAATCCGGCAAACTGGCAAGGAAACCAAAGGAATATCTCTCTTAGGAAACGTTTCACTATATATAAATCTGTATATTCAAAAGTTAAACAATTATTTCAAGTTAAAAAATATGTTTATTCTTTATTGCAGCTTTGCAGTGGAAAAGTTGAGGTTTTTACAACAGTAGGAGACCATGAAACCATTTTGCAGGATCCGGGAGCCCAGAAGATAAGCAAAATAATGAAAGACATCCTTTAACCTTCGTGTTTCATTACGAGTGCTGTAAAAAAGGAAAAACTCATTATGTACTTCATTCATCTTTTAAAAGGCCGAAATAGGTCAACACTGAAACTGTTTATATACCTGAATTACTGGACAAGTTAGACCACATGCGGATACATCATTCATCTGAAATACTGGACAATAAAAACGAATAAAGTCGCAATGGACGGCACAACTGATGTAAAACCGCACTAGTTTAATCAAATCTTTTTACATTATGCTGCCCCGCACTTTTTAGATATATGTAAGCCTAGTTCACACACTTTTCGTAAACTTATATGAAAGTAAAACATGACGATGACGGTGATGATGATGAAGGACAATTACGTTGAAGGGGATTGGAAAAAATTTTCTCAATTATTTTATTCACGGATGATTTTGAGCTTTTGACCTCATGGCAAGGTCATTTTTGAGTGGCCAAACTGCTTGCTGTAGGGGTAAAGCAACAATAGATATTTAAAGGTGATCGGTCGTCTTAAAATATTTTTGTGACGTCAGCCTTTTCTTGATATGTTTCTGTAGTCGTCACCACACCGTGCAAGCAATGGTACAGCTAATTGGTAAGCAAGAAGAGACGGCATATAGCTGTATACCTACCAGCTATACCGATGTCATCATAGTTTTCTCCGGTGTATCCGTTGAACAATGATGACTACAGAAACATGTCAGGAAAAGACTGATGTTGCAAAGAATATTTCAAGACGACTGATCACCTTTAAGGATTGTTTTATATACAAAGCACACTTCAGGGCACCCTTGCCTGTATGTTTGACTTTTTGTTAAATATTTTACTTTCTTATAACATTGTAGACTTCAATCTCAACTATCGTTTTATATTTACTTCAGTTTACATCTTCGATGCTCCTCAATTACCCCTTTGCCTCAGATTGCTTTACAATGTGCAAATGCTTAAGTGGCTTGCCATAAACCTTTCAAGATCTACAAAGATATATTTTAACTCTCTTAATTTGAATTTCGGGTTTACTCAAGTTCTGAATAACATCAATTACACCAAACACTCTCCATGTTTGTTACCCACTGTCTTTTTTGCGAAGGGAAAGTAGACATAACCACTGCTTAACACAAATAAAATCTCATAGAAAAATCAGGTTAATAAATCAGTTGTGTGTTCTACATACCCCTTGGTCAATACAGTAACATTCAATCACTATTTGTATATAAATAGACACAACACTATACACCCCGTTCTTGAAACCTGAAAGGAAGTAAAGGAAGAACCCGTATACGTACTAGGACGATGTATAGGACCCAAATACAGTCGACCACACAGGACCGCTTAGAGCCACCCACCCTTCACCGCCTTCGTTACTGTTATTGTAATAATGTGCCCCTATCCTACAATGAAGCCGTGTTATGAATTAACCGTATTTGTTAAGACTGTTTTGTAATTTCATTGGTAATATCTGATTGAAATGAAATAACTTCTAATTGATGGTAGCTATTCGAAATACCTCTGGCTAGGATAAATATGATGGGCTTAATCTCTTACCTATTCTGGGACAGTTTAATATCAATTATATGTTGATTAGCTTCAAAAGAATTTTCAACGAGAGAACCTTTCTTGGAAATTTTGACACTACAGTGTCAACATGTGATTGTCTTTTGACAAATTGCAAACTTTCCTATTTTCTTTTATCCATTTTAAAATTATCTTTCTATCCTTCACGTTTTAATGAAAAAAGTTATTTAGTTAAAAAACACCTCTATCCTATAGATTCTCGTCATAACGTTTCTTTTGTAGATTCATGAAAACGAACATGTATATAAGTTGCCTTGTTACTTCGTATTTTATTAGAGACATGCTTTATGTACCTTATTGCACTTAAATCCAGTTATCCATGAATATCTTGACTGCTAATTTCCTCACCTTAACTTTGATGCTGACTGCACAACTCGAGATCTTTTTATGACGGTTAATTATAAAAATAGAAATATGAGAAGTAGTGTTTAGCTTATGAAAACCCGTGTTAGAACAGTTCTTTTATAATGTGACGCATTTGTTTACATGCAATTTTTTTTCTGTTTTCTTAAAAGCATTTTCAAAATGAAGCGAAATGTATCTTTCACTGCAATCAATTTATATACTGAAAAAAGTAAGAGGAAGCTCTTGTTATACAAACTTTAAATTGAATAACTTCTGCGACATACAAACAGCTTGTAAGTGCGCAAAGTATCTTTTCTCAAAATTATTTTTGACTAAAGCAAAACGTTGTTACATAAACCATGGTTATCTGTTGTAAACGCTGTATTTATGATGATACTACGCTTAGATATCAAGTTTACTACATTATGTTGTGGTATTGCTAGCATTTAGGTTTAAAGGACAAATGTAGTTGTGCTATGCTGATTTAAAGGAACTTTTCCCATCACACCCCTTGAACTGACTTCGTGAGCTCTCGTGGCCCTTAAAGAAGTTCTGCTCTGTTTGTTTTTGATGGAGTTACTTAAGTTACTGTTTACAACCCGTAATTTAAATTTCCTGAGACAACAAAGTGAAAGTCACGTCAAAGTTTGAAATCACTTGTAATTTGATATTTTATTAAAGGTATGCTTTATGTATCTTATTGCGTTTAAATCCAGTTATACATGGAAATCTTGACTGATATTTTTCTCACCTGATCTTTGATGCTGAATTCAAGCCTCTAGATTCTTTTATTGCGTTAAATTTTAAAAATGGAAATATCAGAAGTAGTGTTTGGCTTATGGTTATCCGTGATAGAACAGTTATTTTATAATGTGACGCATTTGTTTGCCTGCAATATGTTTATGTTTGTCTGTTTCCTTAAAAGCATTTGCAAAATGAAGCGAAATGTATTTTTCACTGCAATCAATTTATAAACTGAAAAAAGTCAGAGGAAGTGCTTGCTTAATACAAACTTTAAGTTGAAAAACTTCTGTGACGTACAAACAGCTTGTGAGTGCGCAATGTATCTTTTCTCAAAACTATTTTCGACTAAAAAATGCTTACGTATTGTAAACGCTGTATTTATGATGAAACTACCCTTAGAGATCAAGTTCAATACATTATGCTGTGTTATTGCTAGCATTTAAGCTTAAAAGTCAAATGTAGTTGTGCTATGCTGAATTAAAGGAACCTTCCCCCCCCCCCTCATGCCCCTTTGACGCACATTTTGAACTCCCTTGACTAGTGGAGGAATTTGTGTTTCGTTTGTTTTTGTAGTAGCCTTTCAGTTACCGTTAATAGCACGAAATATTAATTACCTCAGACAACAAAGGGTTCCCCTAAAAAAAAAAAAAAAAAAAACATGAAGGAAGCAATTTGCAATTTTTCTTAACTGCCTCACATCCCTATCATTTTGGAATAAGTTGCTCAGAAAAAAAATACAAATCTCTGCCATAAAATTTTCTGTACGTGGGACCGTTTCCGTTTAAAAAGAATCTATATTTTTGTTGTTGTTGATACATTGTTAAGCAATCAAGACCAATATTCGCTATGCCATCAAACTGACCAACATAAAGAACAACATTTGTTACCAATTATTGCTACTTTGGATAACATAAAATTTGTAGACATAAAAGCAGCGTGTATTATCTTGCTATCGCAAATGCTGTAAATAGATAAGACTCAACGGCTTTATTTGAGGTTAATACTTAGTAAAAAGTTGCACTCAGGGCTAAATAAAAAGTACGAAAAGGTTGCGTTCTATTGCATTAGGTTTAAACTTTTAGTAATCGCTGTATAATTTCTGTGAAACAATGGATTTATAGTAGCATAATTGCCCTATGCTGGCATTGAAATTTATGGCGATGACAAAAATGTCATCAGAGGATGTTCGACAATCGTTGCCTTTGAGAAGGAGTTTTCATTTCTTGTGGCTCATTACACGTATGTTTGTGTAAAATAAAAAAAAATAATGAAATTGTTTTACTGTGTATACAATTCCAATCTACCGTTTTTCTCTGGCTCGGTTCGAAATGCTCAAAGGTGATGTTTTGTTGGCATTACTCACTAATAGTTATAATAGGGTGAATTTGTGTAATTAGTATATGAATATGAATGTAGTTCTCTTCATTTTACTGCATAAATTCTCTTTGTGGCTGCTGCAAACTATTCAATTAATATGATAAGCATTGCTGAACGGTTAGTACGTACGAGGTACGTTGTATGACAATATTTTGGTTTCAAAAATTTATCTCAGTTTTAACAAAAAAAGCTCGCTTTAATCTTATTCAGACATCGTAGCAGATAGTTTATTTAATCTTTATCTACGAAATAAGCAATTTTCGACAATTTTGCCAAGTCTCATGGAGTGTGTTTGTACCCTCATTTCACTACTTAACCCATTGTTAAGTGCGGCAGAATTGTGAATATATTATTAAGGTAAAATGCATATATTAAGAAATAACAAATAACGAATAAATGCAAGCTTGCAACCGTTGCAATCCTTTGATTAAACAATTTCGTTCAGAGTCAGTGTTATTTTTAGCGTTAACAGTTTTACTAATCAAAGGCCTAACAGTTCTTCGGGATGGCAAGACAATGAAAGTTTAACTGAGTCCTTTTAAAAGTTTACCCTCTGTATCTAGAGCCATATTAACACCTTGGATGCAAGATCAGTGCTCAACTCAAGCATATATTTCAGATTTTCTGCTACTCTCAAAGGTTTCTTGTTTATAGACTCATCATGTTCAAAAAACATTCATACACCGGAGCATGTTATCAGCTACTAACAACATATTACCCTGGTGTACTCCCATACCTCTTTGTAAACGTTAAGCGTTACGTCATTACTTCACCCAGGCTTTCAGTGGTATACGCATCTTCGGTAATCTTTTGCGGAAACATTATGAATAAAGGCCCATTATCTAAATATAGGCTTGCATTCAAAAGTGGTTAAATTTTCTTTATTGGAACCTGTGTGGAGGGCGTGGACTTGGGTAGTCCAGCATCCCCATGCAATTTTTATCCTATATAATAAGGTTGGCTTATGTATGTTTATATGTATACACACAGGTAGCCTAATTTTCACTTTGTATCTCTGCAAACAGAATAAGTATGAATATCAGCCTGTTTTTAGAATAGTAAAAAAAAACATCAAACCGTTTTGTTACAGGTTAATACGTTAGAAGCTAATAATCCACTTTGATAATGATTGAAAAATGTTATAATTCTTATAATTCAATCAAAAAAGACTGGGGTTTTTGTATCTTCGTAAAGGTAGACACACCCAAAATAACAGAGATAATGACAAGTATAGGTTTACTCCTTGAAGGTTGGAGCAAGACTGGCTGCTTTATTGAAC
This sequence comes from Holothuria leucospilota, assembly GCA_029531755.1. Taxonomy (NCBI): domain Eukaryota; kingdom Metazoa; phylum Echinodermata; class Holothuroidea; order Aspidochirotida; family Holothuriidae; genus Holothuria; species Holothuria leucospilota. The sequence goes on from CM055973.1 coordinate 2,176,985, forward strand.
ACAACTATTCACTCGAAAATTAAGAACCTTTGGCATGACAAATAACAATACATATGTAGCACAGCTGTAATGTTCGAGTCCTGACTCGGACTAGGTTCGGGATTCGAGTTCCGTTTTTCGTCGGACTCGGAGTTGGTCCAGAATTGGAGATTTGGAATCGGAATGGGCTGCAACTGGACTCGAACTCGGAACCAATTCCAGGCAAGTCCACAAAAATGAAAGTTGAATATTTGTTTCCTAGGGCTACATTGTTATTGGTGCATAGTTCAACACATAAACGGTCACATACAGTCAATCAAAATTCAGCTTGAACCAGGGCATGAAAGTGATTCCTAAAAATGCTCGTTTTCAAATCGAGTGCAGGGGTGGCGCCAGGATTTGCCCGACGGGGGGCAGACTACCCACTGGGGGGACAGCGACCCGAAGCCCCGACCACCCCGATGCCGTGGAGAGGTTGAGATTTGAAGAAAACATCTGTACTATACCACGCCATTGCGGGTTATTTATTGCATAAAACTTGTATATTCTAGAGAAACATAGTTCCGCGCTGATTTAATGTTCTCCCGGAATCTAAACTGTGAAATTGCAAAGCGCGCGAAGAGCGCGAAAATTACTAAAAAGAATTACTAAAAAGAATGTGTACTTATTTAAAGCTTACATAGGTCAATTGTCCAGGCAGCTGGGCTCTAACGGGCATAACTACACATTGTACTTCCCTCCTCGAGTCACTAGCCATACAGTACGACAGACACAGGAGAAAATTTACTAAGTCTAGAGAAATGAGATAAAATTCCCGACATTTACATAAATCCAAGTATTCTACTGGCTTGTTAAGTTACTTGAAAAGGTGGAAAGGATTTGTATCGTATTTAGCTATAACTAACGGAACTGAGGAAGAGTGGGCAAATCGTACCGAAAATTTTGGGGTTTATCGAAGAAATTACTCTTTTGAAAGCCAAAATAAGTCAACTGACCATGCGTGGCGGCAGAAGTTTTCCGACAGGGGCCGGGCCAGCGATCCCGTTTCGACCGCCCTTATGTCGAAGGGGTGAGGAGGGGATATCAAGGAGCCTAACTATCCCATGCCATTGCAGGGCATATTTTGCATAACATCACTTAATACTTCAAGAGCCGAGTTTGTGCACTGATAGTGTTCTTTTGAATGTGAATCGTGAGATTGCAACGCGCGCTAAGCGAGCAAAAATTTTTGGAAAATTACAGAAAAAACACCATTGAGATCAATCATTAATCATTAAGAGCAAAAAGAAAACTTTAGGGGTTGTAGACCGTATCAGGGATAACATACATCGTATCGAAACCACCTGGACTACCCGATAGAATAGCCAAACTTTGCTCCGTGAGTCGCTCACCAACTGACCATACTGCATAACACACACAAGAGAACAACAACTAGGCTTTGCGATATGGGATGAAATTTACGACCTCTAAATAAACTGTGTGCTCTGCCTACATGTTAGATGGTAAGGTGGACAGGACTTGTGCTATCTAGCTATGTGGAATGGAACTAATGAAGAAACTGGACTGACTCTACAGCTCACGTAGCGCGCCGAAAAATTTGGTCTCTTATTAGAAAAATTGTCACCTTGAGAGCAAAAACAGGTAAAACCGTCGGGGCGACTAGTCGCCGTCGGGGACTGAATACTTTATCGTATCGTCTAAAACTCCCCGACGAAACTGTGAAAATTCCCCGATGGGGGGCCATGCCCCTGCCCCCCTCCTGGCGCCACAACTGATTGAGTGTAATTGCAAAACAGTACAAAAGCATTTTCACGAGATGCTACATTGTCAAACAGCCGGACTCGGAATTAAAGAACCTGGAATCGGAATTAGCCCGAAATGGTGGCCACTGGAATCGAAATTGGCTCCGAATCGGGTCAGTTGGACTCAGATACAGCCCTGATATGTAAATAATATTACACGAACCGTAGGAACACAAAAATAAACTGCGCAAACGGGTTAACACTTTCGGTCATTATACAACATTCCTCCCCTGTAGTCTTGAAACAATAATGACTGAAGGTCACGTAGTGACCGAGTTTGCCTTTGTATTGTTTAAGGCCATGCACGGTAGGGTTTGAATATTCATGTCAGGTACCCTATTTGTCACCTGACGAAGGAGATTATTGTGTGTAAAGGAATGTAGGCCTACGGGGATAAAAGGATTCAAAGGATAATCTGAGAAGGCATCTCCAGCCCCTGTTAGGCAAAATTCTATGCCAATGAGAAAGTCTTCTGTGAGAGACAGTATGATAGAAAACTCTCCGGGCAGAGCACCCAATATCTGGCCTTTGGAAAAAAATCATGCAAAGGCAGGAGGACCATATTGTATCTGGTGCCGAGAATTCTGACAGGCAGCTGTACAAATGAAGAGACCACTGCATTTATCGGGTACATCGCGATTCGTGAACCTACTGTCCGTAAGTTGTTTTCTTATGATATAGTACGCGAAGTCAGATTTTAGGTATGGAGCTAAGTAACGATTCTCAAGGGGGTGTGGGCAGGAAAATCTGGAGAAGTTGTGGTATGTAAAGATTCGTTTTAGAGGTTACATGCAGGAAAGGATGAGTGTTAAATATAGAAAATTTAATAAAATTGTCAGATGAAGTTCGGCAAAGCAAGGGAGGAGTATGTAAATAATCGAGGGAGGGGGGGGGGGGGGGTAAAAAGACAAGTGTATGATAGAGGACTGTATTTTAAAGGAGTATAGTGACTAGATTGTATTAGTAAAATTAGGTGAGAATATAGGTCACTAGTCTTTATTTTTTTTTTTTTTGCTCTGTAAAGTCGATTTTCAGGGGAGGTCAGCCTAGTGGCGCCGCCAGTATTTGGTGATGGGGGGAACCACAGATGATGTCCAAATGCCACCTCTGTTTTCCACAGTCTGCATAAATTGTACCTAGTATGCTTACCTGCGATTGTAAACAGTAGTGTGGAATCCTTCCTTTGTCACTACATAAAAGTGCCGTCCTGGGGGAGGGGTCTAAGGGGAGGGTACAAGTCACTAGTCTTTATATTTTTTTATTTTTGCTCTGTTAAGTAGATGGCCTAAAATTCGGTTTTCAGGGGAGGTCAGCCCAGTGGCGCCGCCAGGATTTGATGATGGGGGGGGCACCACAGATGACGCCCTAATGCCACCTCAGTTTTCCACAGGTCTGCATAAATTGTACCTAGTATGCGTACCTGCGATTGTATACAGTAGTGTGGAGTCCTCCCTTTGTCACTACATAAAGGTGCCGTCCTGGGGGAGGGGTCTAAGGGAAAAGGTCTAAGGGGAGGGTGCACCCCCTCCCCTTTGAGAATTTTTGTTAATTTAAGGTTGCTTAGATGCAAAATGGTGCCATCTTTGGGATATTTTTTGAACTGATAATATATGGCTGGAAAATATCAATAATTTAAGTGAATTCTAAGTTTTGGTTAGGCAGAAGAGAGTGGTTAGGTGAGAGAGGAGAGTATGCGTCCATGCGATAGGTTATAACAGTGATAATCCTTCCTTTGTCACCTCATAAAGGTGCCGTCCTGGGGAGGCTCTAAAGGGAGGGGGTTCCCCCTCCCCTTTGAGAAATTTTCGTTAATTTAAGGTTGCTTAGATGCAAAATAGTGCTATCTTTGGGATATTTTTGGAACTGATCATATATGGCTGGAAAATATCCATAGATTAGTGAATTCTAATTTTTGGTAAGGTGAAAGAGGAGAGTATGTTGTCCAAGAGAAGGGTATGTTGTCAGCAAACCTCCTTAAGTCCCCCCTTTGGCTACTTTAATTAATGCCTTCTATTCAGGGAAAGTTTTTATTTAAAAATACGTGCGTGAAGTCCACAGAAACATTTTTGGACTATTACGAAAATTTTCCTTTGCTTCATTGTGCATTAAAAAGGGTATCTAAGGCTGGCAGACAGCGGTTTAGGGCCTTCTGGAAGCTCTGGATAAATTATATAAAATGGGGCACTGACATGATGCTTACTACCTGAGATCCAAATGATACTATAGAGTATGATGCCGAACACTTTGCAACTATCGTATGTTTACTAAGTTTGAACGAAAACCCAGACGAACACCTCCCAGGTATTGCAAAAGGGATTTAAGACTAAAAAGCGCATTTCAAAATGCTTTTTCATCGTAAGTGTATTAACAATCACCATCTATAGGCCTACCGGTAATGGCTGCGTACTTTCAACCTTCCACATCACGCTACAAATTAGACTGAAAGATCCCATAGGTCTACAGAGGTTGAAAATGTACTTGTGTTTCTCGGAAAAGTGTTGTGATCAGAATAGTGCATGTATTATAACCTTAATAACGGTCATAAGATGGGATGCAAACTGTGACGAATGCGCGAAGCGCGCCGAAACTTTTCTTTCAATAAGATTACCATGGCAAAACCTGCGTTCATGATCCTCTGCATTGAAACACTTTCAATTCCTCAACAAACCTATATGCCAATCACAAAGCCAATCTTTTACCTGAGAATTTGTAAACAGCCTTCAATTTTCTTACTGTGCTTCTGCGGGAGTTGCTACCGGAAATTTTTGACAATAAGGATATAACTGAGGTAAGAGCGCGCGGAGCGCACGAAAATTTTGATGGTTTGCGCAAGATTTGGGATAATTCTGATAGTGTGGGAACCATTTGTGATTGAAAATGATTACCACAGATCCATCACTCGGTTGAAAACACACCTCACCCTACCCCCTACGAAAATCTATAGCTTAAACGCCTTTCGAGGTCATTTTAAAATTTTCAAAAAAAATGCTGAAATCCATTGTGGGGAACGCGCCACCATGCCCCCCCCCCCATGACGACGCCACTGGGTCAGCCAATGTAGCTACCATGTGTCCAATGCTGGGGACAACAGAAAAACAGTTCACATTCATGAAAGAAAACTTTGGTCAAGATTGGCTCTTAGAAAAAATGTAATGAGAACTGAACTGTGAAAGTGAAATTTTGGGAAGCAGTCGGTTAGGAAAAGAGACGCCATGTGGACGGGTCATAAGAGGCTATTTGAATTTGACAGCCAGAACTAATAAACTTGTATACTATGTTCATAAAAGAAATGTATGTTTGTATTCTTTCTGGATGTACTTGGCGTCACAATTATTTCGACGAAACGAAAAAACAAGAGATTGTGACAATGAGTAATTGTAACATGAAAAATATAGCTTTAGAAAACTATAAAAGACATGAAAATATGTTTTTATACAAACGCATCGACTGCCAATTTTGTTTAATGAAATATCAAAAAAGCCTCAAAATTGTATACATAGAAATCTAGTACATCAAAATCTCTGTCGCAAAAATACATTACCGTAACGATACATCCAAATCTTCTTAGCAAATATGTGAAATACAATTCTTACAAATTCGCAGATCCAATTTTTAGGAGGACGGACAACTCTAACACACCTGGGTTTTACTGGCAGGTTTTGTTTCACGCGTCCCCACGTCGGATGGTCCCGAGCCTGCTTCACTCACTGACAAGGGAGACTGCCCCTGGGGCGAGGAGGCGGATTTTGAGCTTCCAACTCTTGGGTGTCGGTCAAAACAAGGGGGATCGCTGAAGTAAGACCCGGATCAACATCAGGAACTGAAACGTCGGTTATGACCTAGGATTTTCATATCTCTCAAAATCGTCATGTCTGCTGCGGGGGCACATGAAACCGATTCGTCACGATTCGACAAGTCTCTGGGCTTAACATCGAACTAATTTATCGCCGATTACTCAATCGCAGGATCGGAGGCGGCTGTGCACCCGGGGGCAATAGATGCTTAGGGGCTGCAGGGTGAGTTTGATAAAGATAAGTAACCCGGTTTAACCGGGGTGAAAAGACACTTAATAGCACCCTATGAGCTGCCACGTAAGTGTTTAAAATGGAGACAAAATGAAGTAGCAACCCATGTTACATCTCTCCTAATGTGTACTACAAAGTTTGTACAGCGCTGTAATTTATTTTAATGGTCAGATGCCAGGAAATGCCTGACAGATGATTCCCATAACCTCGGCTTGCTATAGTCTTATATCACAAAGTAGTCATACTGCACAATAACATGCGATTCCGTTAAATTGTTTCTGTGTAAACTTATTTTGATCGTTGTATGTCAGAACATTACATGTTCAACATATTTTTATTGCAAAATTTGCCGGGGAAGACCTTCCAGCCCCCATCAGGTTTTAAATTAACGCCTACGGCGCCAGCTGGTTCTTGCTTTGCCATCACAAAGGGAGCTCCCCAACCCCCTCGTCGCCTTTGTCCGCACTTACAGCTCTAGGTATGTTTTTAACTTGTACCCTTTATCTAAACACGAGGGGGAAAGGCTTTTACGATGTCCGGTCGATAGACTTAAAGTGGTTGGAGACCACTCTTTTATCCCTAGCCATTGTTGCGATCTTACTTATCCAACGAATAAAACGAAAAGGCGTATGTACGTAAGACCGCACATTGTCAAAAGGTATGGGAGTGCCAGGCTATCTACATAGATAGCAGAATTAGGAGAAAGGGGGAGGGGTAAGGTGGGATGTTCTGAAATTTTCATAGGATACCTGCGTACATGTTCGAATAGTTGCTGGAGATAATTTCACCACTTATCATCTAGCAAGATACCACTTATCGTGCAGCGATTTCACCCGCATAACAATTTGCTGTGACCTTACCTTTCCTTTCCTTGCTACAAGTTAGCAGGGTAAAGCCTGCATGACTACTCCATTGTTTCACATTTTTGTATGGTGAAAAGCCAACACGGGGACGTATAAATTTCTTTTGAAATTGTGACGAACATGCGTTAATGATGCAACGGCACCGAAGGAGCCGTGGGAGCGCGAAGTGCTTCCTCCTTCGGCGTGGTGTACAAGATCCCCCATACAGGGCTCTTCAGGGGTCCAGGGGCAAAGTCCTGGGGGTAGAGTTAACGGAGAAACCACAAAAAGCTCCGCAGTACCTGTCACGAGTTCGTTTTAGATTTAAGATTGCTTAGTTGTGAGAGCATTGACACGGCAGAAAGAGTACACAAGTCGTAGTTGTTACTTGACAAACTAAGAAAATATATATTAAAGAACTGGCTTCTTAAGCCTTCACCTGTCTTGTGGCAACATAAGTAAACGTTCTTACAGTTAACAGAACATTCTTACAGTTAACTATACGCTACTCTGATAGTGTGGTTGATGCAGTCACGTGGGCTGACGTACGGCACCATGAGAAGGAGCTGATTACAGCTCATTCAGCCAAAGGGTGGAGTACAACATCACGGTCCAGCCACGGGGGGAAGAAACCATTACAGTCCAGCCATGGGAGTTAAGAAACCGTTACAGTCCAGCCATGGGGGTTAAGAAACCGTTACAGTCCAGCCATGGGGGTTAAGAAACCGTTACAGTCCAGCCATGGGGGTCCGGCCAGGCCTGTAAATTATAATTAAAAACCTCATCTAATACTTTTTCAACAAAATAGACAGTTCTTCGCCTAAGGGGCCCTCGCTTCCCCTGACAAAGCTTTCTTACGGTAAAAGGGGGGTGGGGGGTTGCCGTCGGTGCCTCCAACACGACGAGCCATACTACTTTAGTAACAAACTCCCTCAACGTTTCACAAAAACAATACTATATTCACTTCTACCGTCAAAATATACAATAACCAGTAGAGTATAATACACCTCCCGACCCTAATACTTTAAACGGAGCCCTCACAGACTACGGGTGAAAACAATAAGATATTCACAGCTGCTTTTCTCTGTAGAGACCTTGAATTGGACGCTCGGTGAGGGACGAAAGCAAGTTTACCTCGTAAACTACATACAGGAATACAGTCCGACCATGTGCCTAAGGTGTAAGCCCTCAACGGCCCTCAAAAGTCCTCAGCAACCCTGAATACCACAAGTGGCTACACGATGACCAAATTCCCTCACCGAGACGTCCACCCCGGTTGCAAGATCTTAAGGCAACTAACTTTCCCAATACAATTAAACCCACCCATTCGATTGATCATATAGAAGAAATATGTTGAGCAGGGCAGGTATGCCCTTACACCCTTTTACTCTAAAAGACATGAATATTCAAAAGGAAAAGTACAAAGTAAAACATTCCCAACCTCGAAACACATCTGTGACAGTACCTGCAAACGTATGGATATTAGAGCAAACATTAAGCCATCTACAAAAAGCACTGTTAAAGTAATAATGAAGTAATAATGAGACGTCGTATAGGCCTATAATGGATGAGCGTAGAACGCGATGAAGAAGTACAGCTCACAATTTATTGCAAAAGTTATCCAGTATATTTACAGCACTCCAATGTTGCGAAGTTTACTAGTATAATTTGGGGCAATGTTTTTTGCCCGATAGTTTGAATTGAGGGAAGGCCCCTTGTCCCCTGTTATTAGCGACCTTGGTTCTAGACCTGCACAAAGGGGATATAGGAGTGTTTCTACCAGGTGCCAGATGGATGCTACTGTATTGCCGACGATTTAGTTGAGTTGCGGATTACGGCTACACATGGCGAGTCGGCAACTCGAATGTGGCTACATACCCAACTGATTAGTGTGCAGAGTCCATTTTTGAATCTGCTACAACACGTCGGCGACAGAAACAGACTGCGACAAGTCCTCAACTCGTTTTGGGGTAGGTCACATATGCAACTAATCGATCTTGGATCGGGAACAAAACATCCCCGACCGTTGTGAGTCGGCTGTTTTGCAGACTCACGACAAATTAGTTGCACGTGTAGCTCATGATCGACATGGACGTATCTCAGCCTGTTACCGGGAGTTTTAATTACATCAGTTAATGGACACTTACCTTAAAAATTGTTCCTGGTATCCATTTCTCTTTTCCTCCCTGCATTTGTCTTCCAAGAACCGGCCGGAAAAGATCCAAGAATCTCAATGATGGATTAGTACCATCATGATAAACCTTAGTAGGCTTACCTTGACAACTTTCGACTGATCTTTACAAAGTAGATTGGCTAGCGTCAACTACGTTCCAGGAGCTCTGTTTAAAAACCGTTCTGCTGGCGTCTCTCCTGTTGAAGTATGAGGCAACTTTTCTTTAACAAAATAAAACATGCTGCGCACAACTAAACCCAACTCTGACTGATACATATATTCTTTTAAAGCTATGAACATGCTTTTCTGCCAACGCATTGCTAGAAGGATGGTACGGTGGACAACGTGTGTTCTACTAAATTTCTTTTCAATAAAGTCTCAGACTCGTCAGCAATGAATTGAGGTTCATTATCTGTTACTTCTCTAGCTGGAAGCCCACATTGAGCAAGGAGTGTCCGTAACCTAGATATTGTGGTTGAAGTTATTTTACTAACCACTGGGAAATTTCGAGCCACTTTGGCTAGCTATCAACCAATAACAAAAATGTTTCCCATTTATCCCACAAAAATTTAAATTAATTTAATTCTTTGCCAAGGCTCAGTAGCCCAGGACCAAATAAGAAGAGATTTCTTCGGGGTGCTCTGTGCATTAGAACAAATACTACATGACCTTACAACATCTTCAATATCCTCATCCATGCCTTCAGATAAAAGATCTGGCCAAAGCATTCGTTCTGCACATTTCGGGATGACAAGTCTTGAAACATATAATGTTGGAATTCCTGGGGAATAATGACTCGCTTACCCCATAGTATGCACCAATTCTCTACAGGAGGTTCAAGACATCTTACCCATATGGCTTCAATTTTTCATCATCACAATGGTTTGGCCAACCTGATAACGTATATTCATAAACTTTACTCAGAACGGAGTCCTTACTAGTGCTTCGCGCAATCTTATCAGCTGCTACAGGAAGCTGATCAAAGACAACACTACATTCGAAGTTTCCAGCCACGTCGATTTGATTAAATTCATACTGAAGCGGAAACCAACTGAAAAAGTCGGCATTTGTATTCTGCCCCCAGAAGAACGATATTCTATGTCCTATCTTCGTCACCAGTTTTGTATCTCTGTAATGGTCGACACACCCAAAATAACTGAGATAATGACAAGTGTACATTTACACTTGAAAGGCCAGGGGAAGACTGCCTTCTTTATTGAACACAACCATTCACTCGAAACTAAAGAAACTGTGTCTTGACACATAATACATAATTATGTAGATAATTAGGCCACGAAATGTAGGAAGACAAAAATAGACTGCCCAAATGGTTAGCACTTTAACACCTTAACTTTAACAGTTCAGCACTCTTATAGTATTACCAGTTAAAATATGCTTCTCAATATTAATATAAAATTTGGCCATATAAAAATTCTTGAAGTGTAGGCATACTTCCTTTCAACTTTGTCTCAAAAATGTGTACTTCAAATGAAAAATTAGGAGATAATATGAAAAATTATGCTCAAAACATCCGTTATGTAGGAGGGAATTTGATTTCATTTAACCAGAGACGTTGGAGGAAAATAAATACTTGTAATCAGATGTCTGTAAATTACCCGCAATTTTTTAGAACATTTTTAATTTCTTCTGTAGCTTGTAGATTTCTACGTTCAGGGTAACTAGGAGATAATGTGGATGTTTCAAAATACTGTAACTTGTTTTCACAGAGTGTAAGAAAAGAATTTTAAAAAATATGCTCAAATCATCTTTTACGTTGGGGAGAGTTTGGTTTCATTTAACCAGAGATTTTGGAGGAGAATAAAGAAGTATTTGTTGTCAAATGTCTGTAAATTACTCGGGATATTTACGAACATTTTGTAATTTCTTCTGTAACTTGTGGATTTCTACGTTCAGGGTAACTAGCCTGAATGTGATGTTCCCAATGGTTCGGCATTGCTTGAATAATTCCGAAATAAACAGTAAATTATCATTTTACATTAAACGCAGGTAAACAAGCATCTTACGATATAATTCTGTTATTCTCGTCGAAAGAGTTCCTCACATAAAGTACATTCTTTTTACAGAATAGATTGTAAAGCATCGACTTATAATAAGCACTTTTATGTTCATAATTCCAGATACTTTCTTTTAAACAAAGACCATGCAAAGCAAAGTGAACTATTCATAAAATTGTTATTAAAAGGACATTTTTCAACAATCAATGCTGATTACCCCCAATGAAATTAATTGGAATAAATTTCTGTTATATGATTAAAGAAGATACTTTACCTTTTACTGTGACTGTAGAAATTTTTTACTCGTACAGTAATTTTACTAACTGAATTAAGGACGTTTAAGATGCATTATGAACGGTACGACAGATAGGCATGCAATGTTGAGGTCTATTTGGTTAGTCTGATCCCTCTGAATGTACATTATATGCAAAGTGCCTGTCGTGGTAGGATAAGAGTAACCTACAAACAGTTAAGTGCAAACTGGTAACAGTTTTTCATCGCATAAAGTTAATGAATGTCCAACTAAATACCAGAAAACAAAAATAAGAAAACTTGCGTCAAGGACGGGATATTTGCAAATGTCACAGACGGGAAACCTTTGTTTTCATTCACATTTTGTACCAGGTATTTTAGCATATTTACTCTAAAATCACCCCTTAAATAACTCATTCTTCATTTCCATGCCTTAATCTGATCTTCAAAAAGTTCACTGTACTTTGGGCATATTTTCACATACATACAGTGCTTATGTCCCGGCCTTGACCAAATTTGCGAGTCTGTGACATGTTTAAATTTGATATTTCCAAAACTTTGGGACTAATTTTGTTGCTCATTGAACACAATGAGATGTAGCTAATGCGAAAAAGTAAAGTGCTTACATTTAACTTGAAGATATGTCAACGTTTTTAATGTTTATTGTCAACTTTGGGCAATTTCAAAGTCATTGTTGCCCTTTACTAAGTTTTTGTTTCATACAAAATAACATCATACACTGTGTGAGCAGATCTCCTATATTCGTTTTAATTTCTTTGACCTACAATTTAGACATTTGAATTGCTTTAAAAGTGATATAACGAGAATTTTTTTTGTCATCCTGATATCTCGACACCCTCCCAGGCTCAACTTTTACAGGGTGAACAACTAAGATATTTTTGCATTAACATCGGTTTCTCGACGTGGCCGATCTGATTGAATCATTCCGAAATATTGCACGCTCAAAAAAAATTGATCGAGGCCAGACATACCTAGGGTGACTTTCGGCCAACCAGAGAGGGCACCCAACCGGTCACAAAAAAGGTCTGCAAAAATGTTCTAACCGACAGACCTTAGTAAAATATTTTTTCACGAGTTTCTCTACGGGGCAGATCTGATAAAACTATTTTCGAAATTTTGCATGCTGAAAAAATATGGCAGGGTATGGCAGGAACAGTTTCACTAAACTTCGCTCGACTAGAGCGGGCACCCGAGAAGTCAGAAATGGGTAATTTTTTTAAGCAAACAAACCTGAATGAAATATATTTTTCAAAAGCTTCTCGACGAGGATGGTCCGATGGAATCATTTCCGAAATCCCTTATGCTAGAAAAATATTGGTTGGGGCCAGGTAGGAAAAGGTTGAGTTTTGGCCTAAAGGGGCAGGCACCCAACCCGTTAGAAAACAGATCAGCATTTTTTAGCTGACATTCCTCACGATTGTTTTTCAAAAATTTCTTTGTCGAGGCCTATCCGATAAATTATTTCCGAAATTTCACTTGTTAAAAATTTTAGGGTTGGGGCCACACATTCCTAGGATGACTTTTGAAGACCAGAGGCACCTGACATGTGACAAAAAAGGTGAGCGTTTTTACTCAGCAAACAGACCCCAAAAATATACTTTCAATGAATTTTTCGATCAGGCCGGGTCCGATGAAATCATTTTCGAGATTCCACTGCTCATACAGTTTTTGGTCGGGACCACACAGGCCTGGGATTGATTTTCCGCGACGAGATCCGGCAACCGACCAGTCATAAAAAAGGTCAGCAAGCTTTTTTCTAGCCAATTGCTGTTGTTGTTGTTGTTGTTGTTGTTGTTGTTGTTGTTGTTGTTGTTGTTGTTGTTGTTGTTGTTGTTGTTGTTATGATTATGATTATTATGGTCATTAATTATTATCATTATTATCATTATTATCATTATAATCATTATAATCATTATTATCATTATTATCATTATAATCATTATTATCATTATTATCATTATAATCATTATTATCATTATTATCATTATTATTCTTGTCGTTGCCGTTGCCGTTGCCGCTGCTGTTGTTAAATCATCATCATCGTCATCGTCATCGTCATCGTCATCGTCATCGTCATCGTCATCGTCATCGTCATCGTCATCGTCATCGTCATCGTCATCGTCATCGTCACCGTCATCATCATCATCATCATCATCATCATCATCATCATCATCCTCACCATCATCATTATGTGAACTTTATGGAGTAAACATCTGTTTGGATACGCTCCTGGTTACTTGCTTGTTTTCTAAAGTTCTGCGGTGTTAACCTTATTTTTAAGAACTGTATGATCTCCAAGGAGGTATACAGAACAGAAATTTGGCAAGTATAAGTGAGTATGTCTTTTTCCTGCCAGGAATTTGATGAAAATTTGAACTCCAACAACCTACGAAAACGTAAAGCTGATAGTACTAAGACTGCTTACAACGTACCAACCTGTGATACGCTTCGTGATCGAGAAGAAAGGAAAAATCTGAAACAACAATGGAGAAGAAGCTTGATGACATTATGAAGCAGCTAGAGAACCTACAGTCTATGCCTTCCCAGCTAACTGCGTTAAATGAAAGACTGTCGGCAATGGAAGAAGAAATAAGGAATATGAAGGCAGTATGTAAAGATATAGCTGAGTCTGTGGACTTCTTAGATAGTGAAGTGGCAAGGATGAAGTCTACTATTGTAAGTAAAGCCGAAACAACCGAGCTGCACTCCTTAAAAGAGAAAGTAACTTTAACTCTGACCTTTCTTGTAAACTTGATGAACTCGAAAACCGAAACAATCTAGTGTTTCATGGGGTTCCTGAAGATGACAGAGCTAGTGCATCTCGTACGTTGGAAGCGATAATTAAAAAAGACACCTTACGAGACATGATGGGGATGGACACCATTCTGATACACTTAGAGAGAGTTCACAAAACCCCGGCAAGGAATGTGACCCCCCAACCGACGAAGCCTCGACCCATACACGTTCGTTTTGTAAGGTATACCAATAGAGAATGTGTATTACGCTCAGCTCCAGAGAAATTGAAAAACAAAAATACAGGGGCAAGTCAATTTTCATTTCCGATGATGTATCATCAACGGTTCGAGAGGTTCGAAAAGTCCTTCGTTTAAAATTGCCGGAAGTTAAGCAACGGCCTGATGTACGGCATGCCTATGTCCCGTGGTCAATCCCTCCCAGTATTATGGTTGTAAAACAGGACGGATCGCGGCAGCTTCTTCGCAATTAATACACTCCCTTTATATAGGTTGTCTTGTGAAATTTCAAGACTGCTACTACAGTCTTTTCTTCTACAACTACGTGTCCAGTCTTTTAGTGCTTATGGTCTGTGGTGACTGACCTCATACGGGAACTTTATCAATTTGTGGCATCTTTTAATCAAAAAATATTTTCGTGTAATAGAGATGAGGCATTTAGTAACAGGACATTGAGGAAACACCAGTATGTTCAAAACACACCAGTGACGTTTCCTTCGTTTGTCTTTCATGTTTACTGTTGTGTTCGGTGTTTGTTGTTTAATAATGTACTTGTATTTTTGTGGGTTTCTGTTTTTAAAAAATTTCTTCTCAATATCGATACTTCATTTAGCAATGTTTCTTAAGAAGTTGTATCATCTTGTAGAATCCAGTAAATTTATCTAGGTTAATGAATTTATCAGTAGGCTACCTTAATGCTTCGTAGTTCTCTAATGTACTCCAGATGGAAGGTTTAAAAATCTGTTCACTGAATTGTAGAGGGTTATATCGGAATAAAAGAAACGATGTGTTTAATTTCTTGAGTAAAATGAGATTTACAATCATTTGTCTACAAGACGTACACTGGACTCGAGATAGTGACCATACTTATTACTCTGAATGGGGAAGTGGCCTCTTTTTAGTCCCTTTTCATCTAATGCAAGAGATGTTCCATCCTTGTAGACAAGAAATGTGTGGCTAAGGTTTTACAGGTGATATATGGGCAGGATGGTAACTACATCATTCTAGTCATCAACATTAAAGGTTTCACTTTCAATCTTGTAAATATTAATGGACCTAATTCTGATTCTCCTGGCTTTTATGATAATGTTTTCAGTGAAAGTTTTGGTATTGATTGTGACTTTAATATTTTTGCTGGGATTGGAACTTAGTCCAGGATTTTGATTTGGACTGTGACTCATATGAAAAAGTTAATAATGCAAATGCTCCAAAGAAACTCATTGATCTAAAGCAGGAGTCACATTTGGCTGATCCATGGCGTACTTTATACCCTCAGACTCACCAGTTCACTTGGAGACGTAGGACTCCTTTTAGACAAGCTCGCCTTGATTTCTTTTTGGTTTCTGCATATTTACTTAGTTTCATCACTGATTCAAATATATTGCCTGGTTACCGTACTGATCATTCGATAGTAGTTCTAGACATTTCTATTTACAATATTAAACAAGGAAAAGGGTATTGGAAGTTCAGTAATGCTCTTCTGCAAACAACCACTACATCAACTTGATAAATACCATAATTGACCAGTGTGTCCTGCAATATGTTGCTACTCCTTATAACCGTGAGTCGGTGTTAATTATCCTGATAATTAGGGGTGAGACAATGCAGTTTTCATGTAGATTGAAACATGAAAAGAAAACATTGTTATTTGAAATCGCCAAACTTGAAAGGGAAGTGTAAGAAAATATTTACGCTATCCTTCATGAAAAAAGAATGAATTGAAAGATTTGAGGAAAGTTTATATGCAGGGAGCTATAATAAGCTCTCGTGGCCAATGGGTTGAGTGTGGTGAAAAGCCTTCCGCTTTTTTCCTTAGCTTAGAGAGAAGGAAATCATTAGATACAAGTTTAAATGCTGTAACAGATGTTCGTGGTAAATTTTACATAATCAGAATGAAACTTATGCCTATTTCTCGGATAAATTTTCTCGTAGTGACCAGAGTAATGATGACTTAATGACGTTACATCAATTCGTAGGTGAGGCCACCTTTCCAAGAGTATCAAAGCGTCAAGTTGATAATCTTGAAACCTTTTTTACCAAAGCTGTACTTTTAGATGCTGTTATGAAACTTAAAAATGATAAGTCACCGGGCTTGGACGGATTTGTCTCTGAGTTTGTAAAGTACTTCTGGCCCCGACTATCAGACCATTTTTATAATGCTGTATGTTCTTTTTGGCAGAAGAATACCCTCTCCTCCACCTTGAGACAAGGTGTTAATGTTCTGATCCCAAAAAGGGACAAACCTAGGAAATTTTGGAAGAACCGGCGCCCGATTTCTCTGAGTGTTTTTTACAAAATTATTTCAATTTGCATTTTGAATAGGATTAAAGAAGTACTTCCCAACCTTATTCACGAGAATCAAAAAGGGTTTTATGCAAGATAGATATATTGGGGAAAATATACTCTAACTATACGATCTTTTGCTGTATGCTGATCTTGAGGATATCCCAGCTCATGTTATTTTAGTAGATTTCGTAAAAGCGTTCGATACCATTTCACACGATTTCATTTGGCATATTCTTAACTTTTGGGGTTTCAAGAGTAATTTCATTAAGTGGTGTGAATTGCTTTACAATAATGCCGCCTCTTATATTATGGTATAAACGTATACCGTTCTCACTTTTTTAATATTTTTGTAAAGGATGTCGTCAAAGTGACCCCCTCTCTCCCTACATCTTTTTTATGTGCTGACCCCCTTGCTATTCATGCTTGTTGTAATGATTCTGTTAAAGGTATTAAAATATCAAGGTGTAATATTAAGATAATCCAGTATGCTGATGACACGGCCTTTCTTACAGATGGCAGTCGTATATCTTTCGAGGAAGTAATGGACTCCTTAAAAGTGTTTCATTTTTATCTGGTCTTAAAGTGAATTTTGACAAGACATCTGTGTTCTCTATAGGGGCTAAACGTAATGCCAAAGAAGTATACGGTGAAGTTAAAAAACTTGTATAGGATGTATGTTTTAAATACTATTGAGAAGACGTTCTACTCATTCATTTTGAATGGCACAGACCGAATGGGTCGGAAACAACTTTGCCTTTCCTATGAAAAAGGTGTTTTACGGATGTTAGATCTAAATTGTTTGATGATTTCGATGAAACTCACTTGGCTGAGAAGGTATTACAAGGCATCTCCCACCTCGTTTACCTATGCTCTTTTCTATTACTTCCTCGAGAGTAAGGTTTTCTTTGGGATGGGGGCTCAATGTACTTAAAACCAAGACTACCTCTAATATTCTATTATGACCTTTTGAAAGCTGTTATCAAACTAAAAGACTCTATTGATTTCGATCTTCTTAAGAATCCAAATACACATCAGTGTCTGTGGCGTAATGATTTAATTCAAGTGAATTGTAAACCATTGTACTTTAAAGCTTGGTTACAAAGGGGTGTTTATATAATTGATGAACTAATCAATGAGGATGGCAAGTTTCTTTCCCTTAACAATTTTATTGCTCGTTATCACGTTAATACAAATATTTTGCAGTATGAAGGCCTTCTACGGGCGGTTAAACGCTTCTTAAACGGTCATGCCTGTTGTGAATTACAAAGACCATTTATCCCCTAACTGTATGCTATTCTACTAAAATCAGTTAAGGGCGGTTCCGACTTTTATAAAAAGATTGCCTATACCTCCGATATTTATATTAAAAGTCAAGATAAATGGTATAGCGAGCTTGGTTGTCATAATCTGAAGTGGAATTTAATCTATAAATTACCTTTAAGTCTCAATTTGGAAAGTAGGTTTTCTTTGTTTCAGTACAGGATAAATACAAGGATTTTGGCCACTAATTGCTACTTAAATAAAATTAACATTTTGGATCATGATTTGTGTAATTTCTGTTTGAAGGAAAAAGAAACGATCAGTCACATAATGTTTGCTTGTGAAAAGTACAGCCGATGTGGGAACAATTTAGGAATTTTGTTTATACCAGCACCAATGATACTTTTAATCCTATAACTTTCATTTTTGGTATAACCCATCACCGTGACAACGTGACAATGAAACTATAAATATTCTATTGATCTGGTTTAAATTTTATAATTACATTTACAGATGTAAACTACAAAAGGATGGCTTGAATTTCCTTAGTTTTAAGAGTTATGCTAAGAACTTGCTTTCAGTTTTGTACTACAATAATTGTGTCAGGCTTAAATGTGAAAATTTTTTAAATCGATGGTGGATATGGCTCCTTGGTTTACAGCTTCATTTTAGTATTGTTTAGTATCCTTTTCGTTCTTATTTCAATGTTCTACTTTAATCATCATTAGTTTTTTAAATGATTGTTTTCAGATGAATATCTTTGTACGACTTGTCTTAATTGGTTTGTTGCTGATTGAGAAGAATAAAAAAATATTTATTATTATCATCATCATCGTCATCGTCATCGTCATTGTTATTGTTATTACTATTATTATTATCATCATCATCATGTTGTTGTTGTTGTTGTTGTTGTTGTTGTTGCTGTTGCTGTTGCTTTTGCTGCTGCTGCTGCTGTTGCTGCTGTTATTGTCATTGTCATTGTCATTGTTTTTTCTTCATCCACTTTTTATTTCACTGCTTGCTCTTGTGCAAATTCATCAATAATACGATTCACAAATCATCTTTTAGTAACAGATAAAAAAATTCGACTTAGTATTGCTTGAAAATTCCAAAGCATATATCGCTGAGATAGATTACAAATGAATATTTTGAAAAGTATCATCCAACTCATTATATGTAAAGTATCTTTTACTGGCTTTTCTCATTGAGATCTGCTTTTCGACCTCCAAAGCAAATTTAAATTTACATTCAAACTCAAAGATATTTGGTAGTTTATTTTCTTGCTTACATTGAAAAATTGAAATTTCGAGTGATAAATTAAGAAGTTGTAAGGATGCTTCAGCAGCTGTTTGAAACCAAAGAAGACATCTTCCTTCGAAAAAACAAAACATCTACCAATAAACATAGTCTCAACATCCAACAGGAAAGAAGAAACGATATGGCAATTCCAAAATAAATGTTCAATAGTCTCTTCATGAATTTTACAAAAAGAACATAATGGGCTCTCAATAAGTTTCATAAGATATAAACGTCTATTTGTCGCTAAAATTCTATGTAAAAAACGAAATTGAAAGTAATGTAACTTTACATCCCTTACTGAGAACCAAGCACTAGAAAAATATTTGACCATTTATCTTTCTCGAAGAGATAATTCCATTTCTGTAAAGCTGTTGGTGGGGTAAAAATTTCGTTGGCTATATTACCATATGCCCACTGTGAAATACTCTTATGAGCGAGCAACCTATTACGTAAATCCTCCTTATGATTATAGGAGTACTCTTTGTTTTGCAGATTTTGTTTCCATAAAGTTGGTACTGCAGAAATTAATCCGTTATACCTCATGAAAGGAAAGTTATCTAAGTTGTAAACTTCAACAAACTCATTATACTGCACTGGCTTTTTATCATTATTAAAAAAATTGTATACATGGTCAATTCCCTTAGAGTGAAGAAACTGATAAAACACAATCTTATTATCAACTCTGATATGTGAATTATTCCAGATTATCTCATTTTAAAACTTACTTATCGGTTCTTTAAAATTTAACAAAGACCAAGCTTTACAGATATCATTTACAAACAAATTATTAATTTTGGGAGTATCGTCTTTGCTAAAATTACACTTAAAGAAAAATTCTTTTCCAAAATCACTCAAATAATAATCCAAAAAGATCTTCCACACACCATTACTCTTGCTTAAATACTTTTTTATCCATGTAATCTTCAAACTGTGTATAAAACTCTCCGAATGAATTACCTTTAATCCACCTAAATGAATAGGGTTAATGATTGTCTGGCGTTTCACTTTGTCAGGCTTATCTTTCCATATAAAGTTGTACAGAATTGAATTCAATTCAAAATAAAACTACTCGGGGGATTTGGAAGAGTCTGAAAAAGGTAAACAAGTTTCGAGATTGCAAACGTTTTGAATAAAATATTTCTGCCAATTGGAGTAATGTCTCTCTGAGTCCATAGATTTAAAGACTGTTTAAGCCGAGACAACTTTGGTGGAAAATTTAATTGAAAGAGGTCTTCTCTATTACATGTAAATGTGATTCCCAACACAGTAACTGGGCCTTTTGGCCAAGTGATAGGGAAGTCATTAACAAAATACGGTTCGAGTGAGTAAGCGGACCAAGTGGGAAAAGAATGGTTTTATCAAAATTAATTTTTAACCCAGAAGCATTTCAAAAATCACTCAAAACACGAAGTACCTCCTGAATAGAATTTGGGTCGTCATCTAAATAAATAGTAGTGTCGTCAGCGTACTGCATTATCTTCACTTCGTTATTTAAAATGTGCTGACCTTTAATAATATTATTGGAATTAGTTTTTTGAGCCAAAATTTCAACTGCGATAATGAACAAATACGGACTAAGGGGACACCCTTGTTTAACACCTCTCTTTAACTTAATATATTTTAGAAGAATAACCCGTATTAATTACACACGCTGAACTGTTGGTCTGAAAAGTATGAATCCATTTTATGAAGCTGTTACCAAAATTAAATTTCTTTAAACAGTGATGTAGAAAATTCCACTCAAGGGTGTCAAAAGCCTTTTCGAAATCAACAAACATGATGAAACCAGAAATGTTATTTTCCATACAGTAATCAATCAAATCTAAAGTAAATCTAATATTTTCGCCAATAAACCTATTTTTCATAAAACCTGTTTGACAATGGACAATAATGTGAGGCAGAACAAGTTTTAATCTGTTATGAATGGCCTTGGCTGCAATTTTGTAGTCGGTGTTAAGAAGTGTTATTGGCCTCAGATTTTGTATAATCGGAGAATCTTTGTTGGGTTTAGGAATAACATTAATAATACCTCGACATTACTCCGGGGAAAATGTACCCTTAGCAAAACCATAATTAAATGAATCTACAACCAAAGGACCTATTGAATCCCAGAAAAAATTGTAAAAGTTTGAAGTAAGGCCATCAGAACCTGGCGATTTGTTGGGGGCCATACTTTCCAGTACAGAGCAACATTCAACAATAGATAATATACCATTACAAGAGTCGGCTTCATCATCTGATAATGTACGATAAAAAATTAAAATCATCCAAAAAATTCGACGGATCAGAACCTCTTGAAGAGTATAAATTACTATAGAATTTATGAAGTTCACTTAAAATCGCTTCATTTGAAGCAACATGTGTACCATCACTTTGTACAATGTAGTTAACAGTATTTGGGGTTTTGTTTCTTTTCTCCAGATTAAGAAAATACTTGCTGTTCTTTTCCCCATCCTCGACCCACCTGGCTCGTGACCTTATTTGAATCCCTTTTAATTTGAAGTTATAAATTTGTAGAATTTCGTTTTTTGCTTCCGCTAGTAAACTATTTGTAGAAGCATCCCAACTGCTAAAAAGCTGTTTTTCTAAGGTATTAACATACCTAATGAGATTTCTTTCCCGTTTTCTTCTTCTTCGCGCCAAGTCCTTACTAAACTTGATAGTAATTTTGCGAATATTTTGTTTAACAAAATCCCACTCCAAAGCGGGATTCTCCCATTGTCTATCAGTGCTTAGTACAGTATCATTCAGAAATGATTAGATCTGATTAACATAATCTTTATTTTCTAACAAGGAGTTATTGAACTTCCAGAACCCTAGCCCTCTCTTACAAACCACAGTGCTAACAGTAATAAAAACAAAAGAATGGTCTGACCTGAACCCTGAAATTAAATCGTCATTTGTCACTTTAGTCGTGAGAACGTTGGAAATGAGAAAAAGATCAAGACAGCAATAGACATCATCGTTAACGTTTGATTTCCAAGTATACTGTTTTGAAAGAGGATGTCTGTTGCGCCAAATATCCACTAAGTTAAAGTGCATCATTAAATTAAGACATTGATCCCGAGCCTTGAAATTTGTGTGGCGAACGCCATTCTTTTTATCAAGATCAAAGTGAAATATAAAGTTAAAGTCTCCCCCCAAAACGATGTTGTTACCTCCAAACTCTCCCATTTTATGAAAAAGTGTGTTGTAGAACGATGGATCATCAATGTTTGGACCATAGATGTTAACAATTGTAAATATTTGATTATTTATTTTAATATCGGAAATAATATACCGTCCAGCGTTGCCAGCATCAGTTTTGATAACTTCAAACGAAAGTGAGGGATTTCAAAGGATCATGACCCCCTGCTATCACTACTGCCATGTGAAAAAAAAAATTTCCCTCCCCACTCGTTTGACCAAAAGTTTTCCTGCTATGGGGTACTATGAGACTCCTGAATAACGCTTATATCAGGTTTTTGATTGTGCAAAAAAGGAAACAGTTGCCTTCCCTTTGAAAGTTGCCTAAGACCCCTTGCATTGTAAGTGCAAAATGTCAAGGTACTCATTTTGCTCTAGAGATCTTAATAAATGCAGTATAAGTAACATAATATAACTTTAAGTGTTCCGAGTCCTGAACACATTTCAAGCGACATGAAACTGATGGAGGCAATTTTAATAAAATGTGAGGGATGATCCTTGAAGTGACCAAAAGTACATACCTTATATCTTCTAAAGTTTAAATTCCAAGTAATAATATGAAATTGAACTAAATAGTAATCCGCAGGATAAATGCATCCATTGAGCACTAAGTTAGCTAAACAATAGTAAAAATTGTGGATAGGATGAAAACATTGAAAAGTACAAATACAAAAAAGTAAACAAGATAGCACAAGAAAGCGAAGCATGCTGCAATAGAACTCCAAAGACTTGGCAGCAAAATTCAGCAAAAAAGCAGAAACACATCATCGGAAAACAAAAAGACAAACAATCCGGTCTATTGGGACGGAACAGATTCGATCGGTTCCTGTAGGGCTTACGTTAACGTATTGGTCGAACAACATCTTATTCAAACAGGAACGGCTTTCCGTCTGGCCCCCCATTT